>OZ012619.1:605767-938267 GCA_963942555.1 Aleiodes leptofemur | reverse complement strand
CAAAAAATGACTGACAAATTTTTAATTTAGGGGAGATGGGATAAAATTTTGTTTTTTTCACTATGAAAATTACTCGAAATTGATGGAAATATTGGAGATAGGTTTTTTTCTGATGATTCCATTGAAAAGCTGAGGAAATTTGCCATGAAAATCATATGTCTGAAGTTATTTTTTTGAATTTTTCAAAAATTTCATTTTTTGCGCGAAATTTGAAGGTAAAACTCTTCTGTTTTTGAAAAATTTCAGGTTTTCGAGAATATCTCTGGTTCTATTGATCGTAGCGATCTGGGGTTGATCTTAAATGAAAGGTGAGCTCATTTCCCATCGATTTATGGGGTTTAAAAAGAAAAATATCAATTTTTTCAAGTACTTATAGGGCAAAAACTGATTTTCAGAAAATGACCTATAAATATTTGAAAAATTGATTTAAAAAAAAATTTGAACCACATAAATCGATGAGAAATGAGCTCACCTTTCATTTGAGATCAACCCCAGGTCGCTGCGACCAACAGAACCGAAGAAATCCCCGAAAAGGTGAATTTTTTCGATTTTCAAAAGAGAAACCCCTTCAAAACTTGGCCAAAAAAGTAAATTTTTCCAAAAATTGAAAAAAAAAATTTTGACACATGTTTTTCGCCCAAAATTTCCTCAGCTTTTCAATAGAATCATCAGAAAATTTCTATCTTGAACCGTTCAAGTGGACTGTCCATTTCACCCCACCTTCCCCTTCTCTTTTTTTTCCCTTAATTAGGATTAAATTACATTCATAAATATTCTGTAAAATTTTTTAATAATGAAGCCTAATTATTGTAGGTCACGTTGTACCAAACTTTATCTAGAGTTTCATTTTGAAATACAATGTTGTTGGAATTGAGCCATTCTGGCTATACTCCAGTTCATGTGCCTGTGCGATATTGGCTTATACGATTATCTCTGTAATAAAATAACCAAACTGAGTATTACACAGAGTTATGCCCATATTAATTAACGATTCATCGTCAAAAAATTCATCCGAATGTTTAAAAAAAAAAAATATAAAAAAAATAAATAATGAAAACAGACAAAAAAAATTGAATGAAAAATTCATTTCTCGAATTTTTTTCCTTTTTTTTTAAAGGATTTCATCGAATTATCGAATAAAATGTGGACACACGTTTTTTTTGGAAATTATCAAAATGACCTATATATACGAAATCATCTAAATAACAAGACTAGCACAAAATCGCTCTATTTCGCTAATTTTCCAAGATATTTTTAAAACACAAAAATTAATTAATTTTCGTCATAATTTTTTTTTTTGTTTTTTTTTTGAGAAAATTTCGGAAATTAATGGAGATACGCCCTTTTTGCCTTAATTTTTTCTTAAACTCTTGATTTTATCTGCAAAAAAAAAGATCGGATTGACTGAATTATGTCGATTTGAGGATTAATTAACTATTTATCGTCAAAAAATTCATCCAAAAGCCCTAAAAAATAATAATAATAATAATAAAAATAGAAAAACTCGAATGGATTTAAATTGTGTGGATAAAATAGTTCTTCAAAGTGGAATGAAGAATTTTTTTATCATGAAAAGTTGAGGAAAATTGCTTCAACTAGTAGAAAATATTTCCGATATGAAATCACTCATAACTTTTGCAGCCCTTGGAAATGATTGGAAAATACTTTCTGAAAACATTTGCAACCGATGAAAATCCCTCGTCAATATTTTATCTTCGTCAATAATATAATATTTTCATTTCTACCAATTAAACCAATTAAATTTTCCATGGATTTTCATGACGAAGAGCATGTAAATTGGAAAATCAAAGCCTCTGAGTTTTATTATTAATTTTTTTTCTTCTTTTTGCTTATGAATGGAAGTTATGTAATCATTAGAATTTTCGATTGTAGTTTTTTAAGGGAAGATACTTAAAATGATGTAAATAGAGAGAAAATGATATTTTTAGCGCATGTCTGTGTGTGTGTGTATGTCTCAATTACAGCAAAACGGTTTTATAGAAAAATTTCATATTTTGTGGAAAATTTCCTCTCGACAAACTCTATTTTTTAAGCTTTATTTGAAGAGAATTCGATCGATACTTTTTGAGATATTTCCATTTTTCGAAAATCAGGTTTTAATGGAATTTCTGGAAACTATTCAACTGATGTTATTTATACTCATATATTATCTCGAGATTTGTATCAGTTAAATGCCTGTGAATTTTGAGCTTATTTGCATGATTAGTTATTGGCGTTTTAATGAATTTTTCAAAATTTGATATTTTGGATGATGTTTTGAAAAAAGTTGTATCACTTCCATTCGAAAGCATATTGCTAAAGTATCAGCAGAAAAAGCTATATCACTTGGAAAGCAATATTATCCACTTGTTTTTTCAATCTTTTCTTATAGTTATCTTGGAAACTAAGCGAGATAGTGCAATTTTTTAAGACTTTTTTTTTGTGGAGAATTGAATTTGCTACAAAAAAGGTTTCTTGATGAATTTTTCCAGATCCAATGGTTTCCGAGATACTTATTGAATTGTAGAAATCATGGAATAATCGGAAATTCGAGGAATTCAAATTTTTAGTCAGCTTATTTAAAGAGTATCTTGGAAACTGTTGAGTTTGGGAGGAAATGTCATGAAATCTTTTTTGTAGCTCTTGAAATTCTCTAAAAAAAAGGTGTCTTGATATTTTTCTCTAAACTCATTATTTTTCGAGATCCTTTTAATTTAATCTCGAAAATCTGGAATAAACTAGAAGTTTTGGGATTTAATTGTTCAATCGAGACAATTACTCTCGATAGTTGTATCAGTTAGATACCTGTGAATTTTGAGCTCATTTGCATGATTAGTTCTCGATTTATTGGCGTTTTAATGAATTTTTCAAAATTTGATATTTTGATGATGTTTTGAAAAAAGTTGTATCACTTCCATTCGAAAGCATATTGCTAAAGTATTAACAGAAAAAGCTATATCAGTTGGAAAGCAATACTATTATCTACTTGTTTTTTCAATCTTTTCTTATAGTTATCTCGGAAACTAAGCGAGATAGTGCAATTTTTTGAGACTTTCATTGTGGAGAATTGAATTTGCTACAAAAAAGGTTTCTTGATGAATTTTCCCAAATCTAATGGTTTTCGAGATACTCATTGAATTGTGGAAATCATGGAATAATCGAAAATTCGAGGAATTCAAATTTTTAGTCAACTTATTTAAAGAGTATCTTGGAAACTGTCGAGTTGAGGAGGAAATGTCATGAAACCTTTTTTGTAGCTCTTGAAATTCTCTAAAAAAAAGATATCTTGATATTTTTCTCTAAACTCATTATTTTTCGAGATCCTTTCCATTTAATCTCGAAAATCTGGAATAAACTAGAAGTTTTGGGATTTAATTATTCAATCGAGACAATTATGGTTGGAAAAAAGTTGCATCACTTCCATTCGGAAACATATTGTTAAAGTATCAGCAGAAAAAGCTATATCAGTTGGAAAGCAATACTATAATCCACTTGTTTTTCATAAAAATCAGAAAAATTAGGAATAAATTGTTTTTTTTTTCATTATATCTTAGAAAATAAGCAAGATAACGCAATTTTGATAGAATGCCTTTTTTGTAGCTCTTGGAATCCTCTAAGAAGACGTCTCAGGACTAAAAAGACATAATTCCATCAATTTTTAAAATATATTCAAAAAACAAAATTAATTATTTTTTTTAAAATTCTATTCATAATTTTCTTTATTTCCAGAATATCTAAGAAATTAATGGAGATACGCCCTTTTTGCCTCGAAACTATTATTGTCGCTCTTAAAAAAGCGTATCTCCATTAATTCCTTAAATATCTTCAAAAAAAACAAAATTGATTCACGTCTTTTTTTACATTTTATATAAACCATAATTTTTGCGTTTTTTTTTTCCGCTCTGAAATTCATTAATTTTGATATTTTTGTTTTTTCCAATTAAACCAATTAACTTTTCTATGAAATTTTATGACGAAGAGCACGTAAATTGGAATAAAAAAAGCCTATGATTTTTATTTTATCATTAAATTTGGATTTTTCAGAGAATTTATTCAAATAATTGAAAAAAAAGAGAAATCCTAAATGAATTGTTATCTTTTTCATATCCTGGAAAATAAGCGAGATAGCACAATTTTTCCCTTCTAAATCCTTATATGTAAAGACGCATTAGGGCAAAAAGGGCGTATCTCCATTAATTTTTCAAATATTTTCAAATAACAATATGAATTCATCTTTTTCATTCCAATAATAATAATAATATTAATAATAATAATAATAATAATAATAATAATAATAAATTTTTTTGTTTTTTGAGAAAAATGTCTGAAATTAATGGAGATAAGTCCTTTTTACTCTAATCCCTTTCTGCAGCTCTTCAAATGAAATAATTTAATATTTCTACATTCCTTTCAATTAAACTCATGGAATTTTTTTATATGGAATTTTCATCACAAGTGCACGTACATTGCAATACAAGAGCCTCTGATTTTTTATTATTATTATTATTGAATTATTTAAATTTTTTTTATTTTTCAGAGAACATAATTAAATAACTCGTGCTTAATGGAATAGGAGAAAAGAGACGGGAGAATCCTAGAGAAAATTGTATTATTTATTTAATGCCAAGACGATTTAAATTCAGAGGAGGAAAGAATAAATGACAAACTCGTGGAATAAATTCATCATGGCCATCTAACTTTTTTTTTGCTTCCGAATGGAAGCTGTGTAATCATCAGAATTTTTGATTGTAATTTTTTTAATAGAAGATACTTAAAATGATTTAAAGAGAGAGAAAATGATATTTTTAGCGCATGTCTTATAGTTATCTCGGAAACTAAGCGAGATAGCGCAATTTTTTGAGACTTTTTTTTTGTGGAGAATTGAATTTGCTGCAAAAAAGGTTTCTTGATGAATTTTCCCAAATCTAATGGTTTTCGAGATACTCATTGAATTGTGGAAATCATGAAATAATCGAAAATTCGAGGAATTCAAATTTTTAGTCAACTTATTTAAAGAGTATCTTGGAAACTATTGAGTTTAGGAGGAAATGTCAAGAAACCTTTTTTGTAGCTCTTGAAATTCTCTAAAAAAAAGGTATCTTGATATTTTTCTCTAAACTCATTATTTTTCGAGATCCTTTTAATTTAATCTCGAAAATCTGGAATAAACTAGAAGTTTTGGGATTTAATTGTTCAATCGAGACAATTACTCTCGATAGTTGTATCAGTTAGATGCCTGTGAATTTTGAGCTTATTTGCATGATTAGCTCTCGATTTATTGGAGTTTCAATGAATTTTTCAAAATTTGATATTTTGATGATGGTTTGAAAAAAGTTGTATCACTTCCATTCGAAAGTATATTGCTAAAGTATCGGCAGAAAAAGCTATATCAGTTAGAAAGCAATAATACTATCCACTTGTTTTTTCAATCTTTTCTTATAGTTATCTCGGAAACTAAGCAAGATAGTGCAATTTTTTGAGACTTTTTTTTTGTGGAGAATTGAATTTGCTACAAAAAAGGTTTCTTGATGAATTTTCCCAAATCTAATGGTTTTCGAGATACTCATTGAATTGTAGAAATCATGGGATAATCGAAAATTCGAGGGATTCAAATTTTTAGTCAACTTATTTAAAGAGTATCTTGGAAACTGTTGAGTTTAGGAGGAAATGTCAGGAAACCTTTTTTGTAGTCCTTGAAATTCTCTAAAAAAAAGGTATTGAGATATTTTTCTCTAAACTCATTATTTTTCGAGATCCTTTTAATTTAATCTCGAAAATCTGGAATAAACTAGAAGTTTTGGGATTTAATTGTTCAATCGAGACAATTACTCTCGACAGTTGTATCAGTTAGATGCCTGTGAATTTTGAGCTTATTTGCATGATTAGTTCTCGATTTATTGGCGTTTTAATGAATTTTTCAAAATTCGATATTTTGATGATGGTTTGAAAAAAGTTGTATCACTTTCATTCGGAAGCATATTCCTAAAGTATTAGCAGGAAAAGCTATATCACTTGGAAAGCAATACTATTATCCACTTGTTTTTTTTCTCTAAGAAGAAAAAGAAGAGATACCTTCGGATTTCTTCAGTAAAATCCAGACAGAAAACAATTGCTCTTACAAAAGAGTCAATATTATTGATACTCAAAGCAGATAATCCGTCAATGTTTGAATAAAATGACTTGTTCAGATGGAATACGATTGCGTAAGACAGAATGAGAGTTTCCAGATGATTATCCTGCATAAATAAAGCGTTTAAAAAGAAAATATGAAACTTTCAAAAAAAATTGTTTCATTTTTTTCAATATTTTCTTCTTTAATTAATGTTTTTTAATATTTTGGAAACTAATGAAGATAGGCGCTTTTTTTCTCTGATCCTTTTTGAAGAGAATTTTGAAAAAATCGCTCTATCTCGCTTAGTTTCCAAGATATTTTTATCTCAAAAACTGACGGAAATAAAATAGAAATATCTGAAAAATTCAGAATTCTTAAAAAAAAAATACGCAAAAAAAAAACTGGAGCAACGAAAAACTCCTATTTATAGACGAAAGGGAGAAAATATAATGAAATTGAGTGATTCCAGACAATTCAAGATCACGAAATGAAAAAAAAAAGAGGAAAAGAAGAAAAAAATAAAGGAAAAGAAGAAAAAAAAAGGAAAAAAAATAAAGAAAAAAAAATAAAAAATGAAGAAAAGGAAAAAAAAAAGCAGGAAAAAATGAAGAGAGAAATATTTTCTTGAGAAAGGAAATATGAAAGGTTTAGAATTGAGGCGAGATCTCAAGATTTAATATATCCGAAAGGTAGAATAGACTTGAGAGACGGTAAAGGGAGAATTAATTCAATTCTGAGGAATGAAAAAATTATTAAAATGCAAGAAAATACATACGCAATGACCTAGTTTCTGACCCCCTCCCCCTTTTCCTCTTTTTCCTTTTTTCTCTTTTAAAAACCTATATTTTTTCCCCCGAGTGTCTATTTCCACGGGCTTTCAGTGAGAAAGATCTTATATTTAATCAAAAAACAATTCGGTGAGAGCCAATAAAATCTTTCTATTTTTTTCCTTTTTTTTTTTCTCCTTTTTTTTTCATTTCACTTTGAGGTCAAGTCGTGGAGTGTGCCGGTGAAAAGTTGTTTTCTTTGGGGTGATTTTTTGTCCCTTTTTTTTATATCACTTCTTCGATTTCTTTACTATTTTTTTTTTTTTCAAGATCTTCATCGAAAGTATCGAATAAAACGTAGACAGAAGTTTTTTGGAATTGAGGAAAAATGATTTATTTGAATTTATTTTCTGTTGTGCTATATATTATTCTTTTTTTCATATTGAAAAAAAAAAAAAAAATACGAGTGTCATTTCAGAAGGAAAATTCAGTAGAATAGAATAGAATAGAATTTATTTCTTTAGATGTTACAATTTTTGTTTTACATCGGTTTATCAAGCCTCTCCCAGTCACTTCTTTCAAATTAACTTAAATTACTTATTATTTTTATTTTATTTACATTTATACATTTTTACCTATATATATATATATTAATATAAATATAAATATAAATATGAGTATTTGCACTTGTGTCGCGTCATCGCGTTTTTTGTGTAATTCTTCAGAGTCTTTTTTTTTTTTTTCTTTTATACTACAGCGTCATTTTTTTAGCTCTATGTTCACTAATCTAATATCAGTCTTTTGACTATCACTGCAGTATTGGGTTTCACCTTCTCTCTCTTCTTCTCGCCACTGCCACCTTCTTATTGCTTCAGTCTCATTCATTCTTCCACTCTCCTTTTTCTCTCTTTTCTTGCCTCCCCTGTTTTTCTCAATATCGTTTCTATTTTGTTCAGGGAGCGGCAGCGTGCTTTTTTGGGCGCCTCCCTTAGCTCCTCGACCAGCCTTCTCCTCCACTCCATTGGCCCATCGTTTCCTCTCCAAATTTTCCAGCTGCTCGCTTCCATCTTCCCGATTTTTTTCATCAGTTTGCCACAGTTTATTACGTGTTCTAGAGTCTCTTCTTCTCTGTTGCAAGCCCTGCATTTCTCGTCTCCGAAGCCTTTTTTCCCTTCTTTCACTGCGTTTCCGCATCTCCATCTTGCCCATGTGTACTTATCTGCTAGCTTGAGATTTTTCATATTCCAGTATGCCTCCATGCCCGCTTCTTCTTTTAGTTCTTTGTAGTAACTGCAGTATTTTGAGTTACGTATTCCTTCCACGTCTTTTTGTCTCTCTTTCTCTTCTTTTTCTGTAGTTGCTGCCATTGCTGTAATTGTCGCCCCTTCTATGTTTCCTGCCCACAGTTCTTCTATCATCTGTTCTGCCTCCACTTTCTCCAGCGCCTTCATCACTTCTTTGCCCCATTTTGATGGGATTTTGTTTTTAATGCCTCTGAGTTCCTCCCTGAGGCACTTTCTCGGCCACCTGTGTTCCTCCAGACTTGCCAGCTTGATTATGAATGCACTTGCCCTCCTCACTGCCTCTACCTCGATGCTGCTTTTGCCAGTCTCCGTCCTCCAGATGTAATCTGGCGTGTTTCTTGCTAGCCCCATACTCGCCTTCGTGTATTTTTTCTGTGCTCTTTCGATCTCTTCCTTCCTGCTCCAGCCCCAAACTTCCACGCCGTATAGAGCCGCTGCTTTCACTGCCACGCCCATGAAGTATAGCCTCTTTTCCAATTCTTCAATTCCTGCTCTTCTTGTTTCATTTCTGGCCTTGTTTATCAGGAGCTGTGCCTTCGCCCCCAGTTTTCTCACGTGTGTGCTGTATTGGTTCCTTGTGGTGAACCAGTAGCCCAGGTATTTGAACTCGTTCACTACCTCCAGCTTTTCTCCCTTGTATTCCCAAGATTCTTCTTTCTTTAGCCTGCCGCCTCTCCTGAATACCATCGCCTTCGTTTTTTCCACGCTTACCTCCATCTCATTCTTATCTGCCCAATCTTCAAGCGTCTTCAGCATCTTCCCGAGGTCTTCCGGTCTTTCGGCCAGAATTGCTGCGTCATCTGCATATAGCAGGGCGAAGACCTTCACACCCGCTCCTTGTCCAATTCTTGTCCCTCCGTCTCCTCTCCTCCTGAAGTCCGCCTCTAGATCATCAATGAAGATGTTGAAGAGGATGGGACTTAGGGGACAGCCTTGCCTCACTCCTTTCCCCGTTCTGAATTCTTCCGTCAGTTCTTCGCCTGCTATTACTCTGTTTCGCGTGTCTTCGTAGATTTTCATGGTAACTCTCAAAAATCTGCCCTCTATCCCCAGCCTTCTCATTTTCTGCCACAGTTTTTCCCGGTCAACTTTGTCGAATGCCGCTTTGAAATCTATGAATGCCGCCTGTAATCTTCCTTTTTTGTTCTTTAGTTTGTTTCCAATTAGGGTGTTGAGAACAAACACTTGTTCCATCGTTCCTCGGTTGCTCCGGAAACCTGCCTGCGCCTCCGATAGTTTATTCTCCGTCTCCAGCCATCTACCAAGCCTCCTCGCCATCACCGTTGTCAGTATTTTATAGCCGATGTCAAGTAGCGATATTCCTCTGTAATTACTGGCCTTGTCCGTGTCACCCCTCTTGTGGATTGGGTAGATTATCGCTGTTTTCCAGCTCTCTACGAATTCCTCTCGCCTCCACAGACTTTTTACTATCTCAATCAGCTCCTTCTTTCCTTCCTCAGGCAGTCCCTTGAAGAATTCCGGCGTGATTCCATCTTCACCCGCCGCTTTTCCCGTTTTCAGCCCACTCATCGCCGCTAGCACTTCTCTATCGGTGATGTCACTGTCTAGGCCTTCTATCTCTTCTTCTCTCGTTTCTGTCTCTGCTTCTTCTCTCTCGCTCTCGCCTGTGTTGTTACTTCTTTCTTTCTCAGTTGTTGTCCCCCTCGTCTGGTCTTCTGCCTGTCTGCCGGAGTCTTGTCTGTTTCCGTTGCGAGTCGGGTCTCCTTCCTCGCTTACCCCGGTCTCTTCTTCTGCTAGAAGTAGTCTCCTGAAGTGACCTAGCCATTCTGCCTTTGGGATCGTGTTCCCTTCTCTCTTCTTTCCTCCTCTGAACCAGTTCATCGCCTTCCACCACTCTGCCATTGTTCTACTTCTTTTCACCTCTTTTTTCTTCTCATCTAGCCACTTTTTAATTAAGACTACTCGGAGATCTCTCAGCTCGTTCCTGGCCTCCACATATTTTCGTTTGTTTCTCCAGTTCCTTCTCCGCCTGAATCTGTTGAGATATTTAAACATCTTTCTTCTCGCCTGCTTGTATTCTCCATTGTCCCATGTCTCTTGCCTCTGTTTCGGACCACCTCCAGACTGCATTCCGGTCGCCTCCGCTGTTTCTTTGATGGTTCTCGCGAGGTGCTCCCATCTCTTCGCCGGTGGTTGTTCTTGCCCCCTGCTTCCTTCTTCCTCCTCCCATCGTTTCGCCCATTCTTCTCTGAATCTTTCTGCTTTTGCCTCCTTCCATTTCCATCTTCTTGATGTTTTGTCTTTTCCCGCTGCCCTCCTCTCTCTGTCCTCCCATTCTAGTCTGAAGATGATTGGTAGATGATCGGAGCCTTCCTGAAAATTCAGTAATTTCAGGAATTTTCTACGAAAAAAAGCATCAGAGAAGAAAAAGGGCGTATCTCCATAAATGTCTTTAAAATTTTCATAATTATTTTTTTTTTGTAAAAATATTTCGGAAAATAATGGAGATACGCCCTTTTTGTTATAATCCTTTTTTACTGCTCTTAAAATTCTCCAGAAATAACGAATTAAGACAAAATTACTTAATCTCGCTTAATTTTCTCAAAATTCTCCAAAAAAATGAAAAGTTTCTTTATTTTTTCAAGAATTTCATCGGAAAATCGAATAAAACGTAGACAAAAGTTTTTTCAATTGGAAAAAAAATCATTTATTTGAATTTATCTGTTGTGCTATATATTATGCTTCTTTTCATATTGATAAAGAGAAAAATAGAAGTGTCATTTCTAGAGAAGAATTCATTAAATTGATCGGCATTTGGAGAAAATGGAGATTGGGGGGTTGAAACAATTCAAGAATATTTGAAACATAGAAAAGATGAAGTGATCTGAGTCACTCAATAATGCTAATAAAATTCCACCCTCTCTTCGAAAATTCACGAGAAATACGTTATTTCGTTTGAAAGATAAACGAGAAACCGTCAGCATCGTCAGCACTCTGAATGTGACACAGTAACGAGCATTTTCCTCAACTGGAGAATGATAAATAAAAATAAAAAAAATTGTGACATTTCATTTGGAAATGTTTTTTTAAGAATGAGTGGATAATAGTATTACTTTTCAACTGATACAGTTTATATATAGCTAATCATGCAAATAAGCTCAAAATTTACAGGCATCTAACTGATACAACTATCGAGAGTAATTGTCTCGATTGAACAATTAAATCCCAAAACTTCTAGTTTATTCCAGATTTTCGAGATTAAATTAAAAGGATCTCGAAAAATAATGAGTTTAGAGAAAAATATCAAGATACCTTTTTTTTAGAGAATTTTAAGAGCTACAAAAAAGGTTTCTTGACATTTCCTCCTAAACTCAACTGTTTCCAAGATACTCTTTAAATAAGTTGACTAAAAATTTGAATTCCTCGAATTTTCGATTATTCCATGATTTCCACAATTCAATGAGTATCTCGAAAACCATTGAATTTGGGAAAATTCATCAAGAAACCTTTTTTGTAGCAAATTCAATTCTCCACAAAAAAAAAGTCTTCAGAAATTGCGCTATCTCGCTTAGTTTCCGAGATAACTATAAGAAAAGATAAAAAAACAAGTGGATGATAGTATTGCTTTCCAACTGATATAGTTTTTTCTGCTGATACTTTAGCAATATGCTTTCGAATGGAAGTGATACAACTTTTTTCAAACCATCATCAAAATATCAAATTTTGAAGAAATTCATTAAAACGCCAATAATTCGAGAACTAATCATGCAAATAAGCTCAAAATTCACAGGCATCTAACTGATACAACTATCGAGGGTAATTGTCTCGATTGAAAATTAAATCCCAAAACTTCTAGTTTATTCCAGATTTTCGAGATTAAATTAAAAGGATCTCGAAAAATAATGAGTTTAGAGAAAAATATCAAGATACCTTTTTTGTAGAGAATTTCAAGAGCTACAAAAAAGGTCTCATGACATTTCCTCCTAAACTCAACAGTTTCCAAGATACTCTTTAAATAAGTTGACTAAAAATTTGAATTCCTCGAATTTTCGATTATTCCATGATTTCCACAATTCAATGAGTATCTCGAAAACCATTAGATTTGGGAAAATTCATCAAGAGACCTTTTTTCTAGCAAATTCAATTCTCCACAAAAAAAAAGTCTTGAAAAATTGCGCTATCCCGCTTAGTTTCCGAGATAACTATAAGAGAAGATTGAAAAAACAAGCTTTCTCTCTATTTACATCATTTTAAGTATTTTCTATTTAAAAAAATTACAATCGAAAATTCTGATGATTACATAGCTTCCCTTCGAAAGAAAAAAAAGTAACATTTAATTACAAAAGCAAAGAGAAAATCTTTTGATTCGATTATTCATTTTCATCACGATTGTCACTAAAATTTTCCACACGTATTCTCATGTCGTCCTGTTCCTTTGGATTCTATCATTAACGAGAAAAAAAAAAAAAAAAAAAAACTAGAAGAAAGAAACGGTGCGTGACTCTTTATGAGGTCACGATTTCTCGTTCGTGCTCTCATTTCCAAAATTTATATCACGAGACTTTTTTTTTCCCCTCTCTGTTTAACTGTCTTTTACTTGGATTCAAGCTTTTCGCAGAGAACGTGAGAAAGAGTTCACCTAAAATCAGGATAATTAATCATTTTTTTTTGGGGAAACTAATATGAGATCCTCCGTTTTTTTCTCATTTTTTTTTTCATGAAAAGTTGAAGAAAATAAGTTGAAAAAAAAAGAAAAATTGATCTTTATTAGAAATTTCTGGAATATTTATTTATTTTTTTATTTTTTTATTTTTACTAATTTTCCCAAATTTTTTATTTTTCTTAATCCAAATTCTTCCTCATTTTTCCCCGAAAATTTCAAAAAAATCATGGAGATACGCCCTTTTTAATTTTAATTCCATTATGTGTAACTCTCAAAATTCTGCAAAAAAAAAAACTTTTAAAGGACATCGCTCTATTTCGCTTATTCACACCTCAATTTTCTTAAATAATAGATTTTCCAATTTCAAAGTATTTTTGAAGAGGGTTTTACCCTCCTGAGACCCATTAAATTTAACTTTTCATTCTTAAAAGGAGGGGGGGGGATCCTCTTTTGTGATCGTCAATAGCTCCTTGTCCCTCTGGATTACTCCAGAAATTCACTGAAGATAGATAAACAGATAAAAATATAAATCATGACCTCCTTTCATCGAAAACAAAAAGAATTCAATTTTCCCTAAATTAGCCTGTCTTTATATTTCTCTTTCAATAGTTAATCTTTCAATTGTTGTTTGCAAAAAAAAAAAAAATTCACGATGAACAATGAATATTGTTAATTAAACGTCACGCAAACACATAAAAGAAACATGAAATACCATTAATTCTACTTTTTCACCCTCAAAATCCCATATTCAATGGCTCTTTCTATCTCTATCTCTCTTTTTCTCTCTTTTTCTCTTTCTTGAGGGGTTGTGAATTGTGAGAAAAGATGCTGCAGCAAATAAATACTTGAGAAAAATAATTTTCTTGAATTTATCTGTTGTGCTATGTTATTCTTCTTTTTCATATTGGCGAAAAAAAAAATGGGAGTGTCATTTCAGAAGGAAAATTCATTAAATTGATCGACATTTTGAGGCAATGGAGATAGGAATTGATTTACTCACTAATGGAGATACGCCCTTTTTGCCTCAAACCTTTTTTGGAACTTTTTTTTTTTTGGTTTTGTTTTTTTGCTTCCGAATGGAAGCTATGTAATCATCAGAATTTTCGATTGTGATTTTTTTAATAGAAGATACTTAAAATGATCTAAATAGAGAGAAAGCTTGTTTTTTCAATCTTTTCTTATAGTTATCTCGGAAACTAAGCGAGATAGGGCAAATTTTTTGAGATTTTTTTTTGTGGAAAATTGAATTTGCTACAAAAAAGGTTTCTTAATGAATTTTCCTAAATCTAATGGTTTCCGAGATACTCATTGAATTGTGGAAATCATGGAATAATCGGAAATTCGAGGAATTCAAATTTTTAGTCAACTTATTTAAAGAGTATCTTGGAAACTGTTGAGTTTAGGAGGAAATGTCAGGAAACCTTTTTTGTAGCTCTTGAAATTCTCTACAAAAAAGGTATCTTGATATTTTTCTCTAAACTCATTATTTTTCGAGATCCTTTTAATTTAATCTCGAAAATCTGGAATAAACTAGAAGTTTTGGGATTTAATTGTTCAATCGAGACAATTACTCTCGATAGTTGTATCAGTTAAATGCCTGTGAATTTTGAGCTTATTTGCATGATTAGTTCTCGAGTTATTGGCGTTTTAAGGAATTTTTCAAAATTTGATATTTTGATGATGGTTTGAAAAAAGTTGTATCACTTCCATTCGCAAGCATATTGCTAAAGTATCAGCAGAAAAAGCTATATCACTTGGAAAGCAATACTATTATTCACTGATTTTTAATTTTTTTTTTGTAACTCTTTAAATTATCTTTAAAAGTCCCATATTCAATGGTTTTTACTCTTTCTTTCTCGAGGGGTTGTGAATTGTAAGAAAAGTTGCTGCAGCAAATAAATACTTGTCTGAAGACTTAGAACACTCTCTAAGTGAAACTTCCTTCAAACGAGAAGAGAAAACTCTCCAATTTTTTTTTTTCATCTTCTTTTTTTTTTCCTTTTCTTTTAACAATAGAAATTATAAAGATGAAAATCACCGCAAAAAAACACATTTCTCTGTCACTGATGAAAATAGCTGTAATAGACTAGAGACAAATGAAAAACTTCTACTTCTTCAGCTGAGTCTTGTACCCTCAATTGTTATTAGAGACGCAAGAGGCGTTGATTACTCTTCAGTTTTGCAAACTTTTCGATTGTTCAAAACTTCATCGTGAAGTGCTTTCAAAGTTTATGGATAACTAAAAACTATATATTTTTCTGGGGATTAATTCACGTGTTAATTACTTCGTTTATTTAGTTGGAGTTGAAGAGTCATTAGAGCATTTTGGGTGTTGGGAGATGAAAAGTCGTTAGTAATTTTGTTTAATGCATTTTTGGAGTTGATGAGATGAAATTGGATGAATTGGGGGAATGAATTAATTTGGAATTTAGTTGAATTGATTATGGGCACTTTTAGGAAAATCAGTTTTTGCACTATAAATACCTTTAAAATTAATATTTTTATTTTTGAAACCACATGAATTGATGGCAAATGATCTCACCTTTCACCTCGATTCGGAATTTTTACAATCCGACCAATAGAACCGGAGATATCCTCGAAAAACTGAAATTTTGCAAGAATGGAAAGGATTTGACCTTCAAAAAATTGGATTTTCAAGAAATTCAAAAGATATACTTGCGACATATGGTTTCCGGGTAAAATTTCCTCAGCTTTTCAATGCAATCATCAGAAAAATTCCATCTCCAACCGTTCCCCCAAAAACATCAATTTTTCCACTCTTTTACCCTCAATTTTCATAAAAGTCTCCATAAGTACCTTAAAAATCGATATTTTTCATTCAAAACCCCATGAATCGATGGCAAATGATCTCACCTTTCACCTCGATTCGGAATTTTTACGCTACGACCAATAGAACCGGAGATATCCTCAAAAAACTGAAATTTTACAAGAATGGAAAGGATTTGACCTTCAATTCACCTTCAAAAAATCGGATTTTCAAGAAATTCAAAAGGAATACTTGCGACACATGTTTTCTGGGTGAAATTTCCTCAGCTTTTCAATGCAATCATCAGAAAAATTCCATCTTCAACCGTTCCACCAAAAACATCAATTTCTCCAGTCTTTTCCCCTCAATTTTCACAAAAGTGCCCATAAATACCTTGAAAATCGATATTTTTAAATTGAAAACCCCATAAATCAATGGCAAATGATCTCACCTTCCACCTCCATTCGGAATTTTCAAGCTACGACCAATAGAACCGGAGATATCCTCAAAAAACTGAAATTTTGCAAGAATGGAAAGGATTTGACCTTCAATTGACCTTCAAAAAAGCGTATTTTCAAGAAATTCAAAAGATATACTTGCGACACATGTTTTCCGGGTAAAATTTCCTCAGCTTTTCAATGCGATCATCAAAAAAATTCCATTTTCAACCGTTCCACCAAAAACATCAATTTCTCCAGTCTTTTCCCCTCAATTTTCACAAAAGTGCCCATAAATAACTTGAAAATCGATATTTTTAAATTGAAAACCCCATAAATCAATGGCAAATGATCTCACCTTTCACCTCCATTCGGAATTTTTACGCTACGACCAATAGAACCAGAGATATCCTCGAAAAACTGAAATTTTGCAAGAATGGAAAGGATTTGACCTTCGATTCACCTTCAAAAAATCGGATTTTCAAGAAATTCAAAAGATATACTTGCGACACATGTTTTCCGGGTAAAATTTCCTCAGCTTTTCAATGCGATCATCAAAAAAATTCCATTTTCAACCGTTCCACCAAAAACATCAATTTCTCCAGTCTTTTCCCCTCAATTTTCACAAAAGTGCCCATAAATACCTTGAAAATCGATATTTTTAAATTGAAAACCCCATAAATCAATGGCAAATGATCTCACCTTCCACCTCCATTCGGAATTTTCAAGCTACGACCAATAGAACCGGAGATATCCTCAAAAAACTGAAATTTTGCAAGAATGGAAAGGATTTGACCTTCAATTGACCTTCAAAAAAGCGTATTTTCAAGAAATTCAAAAGATATACTTGCGACACATGTTTTCCGGGTAAAATTTCCTCAGCTTTTCAATGCGATCATCAAAAAAATTCCATTTTCAACCGTTCCACCAAAAACATCAATTTCTCCAGTCTTTTCCCCTCAATTTTCACAAAAGTGCCCATAAATACCTTGAAAATCGATATTTTTAAATTGAAAACCCCATAAATCAATGGCAAATGATCTCACCTTCCACCTCCATTCGGAATTTTCAAGCTACGACCAATAGAACCGGAGATATCCTCAAAAAACTGAAATTTTGCAAGAATGGAAAGGATTTGACCTTCAATTGACCTTCAAAAAAGCGTATTTTCAAGAAATTCAAAAGATATACTTGCGACACATGTTTTCCGGGTAAAATTTCCTCAGCTTTTCAATGCGATCATCAAAAAAATTCCATTTTCAACCGTTCCACCAAAAACATCAATTTCTCCAGTCTTTTCCCCTCAATTTTCACAAAAGTGCCCATAAATAACTTGAAAATCGATATTTTTAAATTGAAAACCCCATAAATCAATGGCAAATGATCTCACCTTTCACCTCCATTCGGAATTTTTACGCTACGACCAATAGAACCAGAGATATCCTCGAAAAACTGAAATTTTGCAAGAATGGAAAGGATTTAACCTTCGATTCACCTTCAAAAAATCGGATTTTCAAGAAATTCAAAAGACATACTTGCGACCCATGTTTTCCGGGTAAAATTTCCTCAGCTTTTCAATGCAATCATCAGAAAAATTCCATCTTCAACCGTTCCACCAAAAACATCAATTTCTCCACTCTTTCCCCCTTAATTTTCATGAAAGTGCCCATAAGTACCTTAAAAATCGATATTTTTCCATTCAAAACCCCTTAAATTTATAGCAAATGATCTCATTTTTCACTCTCCTTGAAAACCCTGGTAAACTCAAAACTTTCTGATTGTTCAAAACTTCATCATGAAGTCCTGAAGTTTATTATAAGTAAAATTGATACATTCTTCTATGGATTAATTCTCGTGTTAATTACTCTATTTATCTAAAAGTTAGAAATTCATTAGAGAATCTTGGCCATTAGGGAATTAAAAGCTATTAATAATTTTGTGTCTAATGCATAAAATTTTTGAAATAAAAAGAAAAAAAGGAAAAAAGAGTAAAAAGTAGGGAAAATCAATAAATATAGCAAAATTTATGATTTTTCGTCTAGAAAACAGAGTTTTAAAGAAAGAATCAGGGCAAAATCGCTCTATCTCGCTTACTTTCCTCGATATTCTCCAAAAAAAAGTGGCAAAAAAAATTGAGAAGAAGAAAAAAAATTTCAGACAATTTTTAAAAAAATTTATCTTTTTTTTTTTTTAAAAAAAAAAGAGAAAAAATTCCGAAGGAAATAAATCAATTCCACCAAAATTTATGATTTTTCATCTGTAAAATGGAAAATATTGTAGTTTTTTAAAGTGTACACCATTTGTCCTTTCATAGGTCAGTTCTATGATACCACTATTTATGTTTGCGGTGAAAACCGCGGATAAATTGCTTAAAAGTGACCATGACATGTCGTATAGCGTGAAAACTTATGGATATACGTTATGGACAATTACCATAGTTTTAATGAAAAACAGATAGATATCTATCTGTGTATGTGTATGTGTGTAAATTAACATAGCATAATAGTTGAATATCTGAGGAATAATAAACATCAATTAAAAACTATTTCGGGAAGGGGGGGGGGGGGGGTTATTCATTCAAATTTATACAAAGAGGAGCAATGCAATTTTCATCTTTTGCCAGGGACACAATTGGATTAAATTGAAAGTTTACTTCTGTGTCTAACTATTAGACTCTATCTAACGTCTCGTGTCACTTTGGAAATGTTTAGACATATATATATATATATATATATATATGTCTAAACATTTATATATATATAGGGAAGGGGGGTGGGAAAAAGGGGTTGAGGGGTTGGGGGGGGGGGTGGATACATTTCAATTGTATTTTTTTTTTGAAAATTGGCGTTTTTTTTAGGGAAATTGGAAAATTTGGGTTTTTTGAGGATATTGAGGGTTCTATTGGTCGTAGGGGAAAAATTCTGAATGGAGGTGAAAGGTGAGATGATTTGCCATTGATTCATGGGGTTTTGGAATGAAAAATATCGATTTTTGAGGTATTTGTGGGCACTTTTATGAAAATTGAGGGGAAAAGAGTGGAGAAATTGATGTTTTTTGGTGGAACGGTTGGAGATGGAATTTTTTCGATGATTGCATTGAAAAGCTGAGGAAATTTTACATGGAAAACATGTGTCGGAAGTATTACTTTTGAATTTCTTGAAAATCCGATTTTTTGAAGGTGAATTGAAGGTCAAATTCTTTCCATTCTTGGAAAATTTTAGTTTTTCAAGGATATCTCCGGTTCTATTGGTCGGATTGTAAAAATTCTGAATGGAGGGGGAAGGTGAGATCATTTTACCCCGATTTGATGGGGTTTTGAACTAAAAAATATCGATTTTTAAGGTAGATATGGGTACTTTTATGAAAAACCATTTTCGCCCTATAAGTATCTTGAAATTCCATATTTTTCGATTCGAAACCACATGAAATCGGGGTAAAATGATCTCACCTTTCACCTCCATTCGGAATTTTCACGATTCGACCAATAGAACCGGAAATATCCTCAAAAAAACAAAATTTTCCAAAAATCGAAAATTTCTAATTTTTTAACAATTTCGAAAAATTAATTTCGACACATGTGTTTTCCATCCAAAATTTCCTCAGCTTTTCAAGGAAATCATAAAAAAAAATCCATCTCTCATCCTTCCTTCAGAATCCCCCTTCCCTCCCCCCCCTCTCTACTTTCCCCTACTCAAGCGAATAAATCCATTTTTTATCATTGAATTTTCCCCCAAATATCTCGAAAATTAATGGACATACGCCTTTTTCATCCCAACTCTTATTTCCACCGCTTCAAATTCTCTACAAAAAAGAAGGATTCAGGTGAAAAGGGCGTATCTCCACTACTTACCAAGATATTCACAAAAAAAAATAGAAAAACTTCCGTTTTTCAGTGAAATTATCATCAAAAAAAAATTCTATTTCAAACAATTCCCAACAAAAAAAGTCAATTTTTTAACTCGCAGATGAAAAAAAAGGATGTTGAAGACAGAAATGGGAAGAATATGCCCCACACAAAAGCAACACATGATTCTTATCAATATCCAGTGGCTGCCTCTTCCTTTTCTCAAAAAAAAACAGGGAAAATCGTGTTAAAATGGACCAGTAATGTAAAACAAATCATCATTTTTTTTGAGACTGAAGGAGTGTTCAAAAAAATCTGAAAAAATTCAGCAACAAGCTATATATATCAAAGCATGTTCTCAAATTTTTTCAAAATTTTTCGCTGATTCCTTCTCTCCCCAAAAAAATTTTTGAATCTTTTTCAACGAAAAGTCAATTTTTCCTCGATTTTCTCGATATTCAAAAATATTCACCGCTTCAATATTCGACCCGTTGACCCAGCATCTTTCCTCCACAAGATATATCCCCCTCCCATGATGCGAATAATAAAGAGGCATCGAATATTCAATGAACATTTCAAAAAGTTAAGAAAAAAAGAAGGTAACACAAGGAATTTTATCAGTTTCAACCTGAAAAATCCGCAGTTGAAATAAATTTCAAAATGAAAAATTCAATCCATTTCCTTCATATACACCTGGTTTTTACGTAAATTAATGGAAGTAAGGAATAAATAAAGAATGAAATATCAAGCTTACAGTGGCAGTTTGATTTATGATAGAGTCAGAGTCATGATCATCATTTTATTTTCTCATTTTTTACTGCAACTCAATATTTCTATTGAGAAATTCGTCTTTTTATAGTGACAGATAGAAAAAGGTGGGGGAAAATAGAGAATTTTGATTTAATGGTTCGAGATAGAATTTTTTTGATGATTTCATTGGAAAGCTGAGGAAATTTTAGGTCGAAAACATGTGTCATAATTATTTTTTTTTGCGATTTTTTGAAAATCGAAATTTTTTCGAAAATCGAAATTCAATTTTTTTCTATTTTTTAAGAATTTTTTAAGAATCGATGGAAATTAATGGAGATATTGGAGATATATTTTTTTTGATGATTTCATTGAAAAGCTGAGGAAATTTTGGGTCGAAAACATATATCATAATTATTTTTCTTTTCGAATTTGAAAATCGAAATTTTTTCGGAAATCGAAATGCAATTTTTTTGATTTTTTACGAATTGAGGGAAATTAATGGAAATATTGGAGATATATTTTTTTTGATGATTCCATTGGAAAGCTGAGGAAATTTTAGGTCGAAAATATGTATCATTATAAATTTTTTTGCGATTTTTTGAAAATCGAAATTTTTTCGAAAATCGAAATTTTTTGGAAAAATCGCAAAAATTCACGTTTTCGCGAATATCTCAGGTTCTATTGGTCGCAGCGATTTGGGGTCGATCTCAAATGAAAGGTGAGCTCATTTCCCATCGATTAATGTGGTTAAAAAAAAATTTCCATCGATTTTTCAATTATTTATCGTCTATTTTGTAAAAAAAATCAATTTTAGCTCTGTATTTTCTTGAAAAATCGATAATTTTTTTTTTTTAACTATACAAATCGATGGGAAATGAGCTCACCTTTCATTTGAGACCAACCCCAGGTCGCTACGACCAACAGAACCGAAGATATCCCCAAAAAGATCAATTTTTTCGATTTTCTCCAAAATTTCGAATTTTCCCAAAAATTTCGATTTTCAAAAAATTCCAAAAAATTAATTTTTACACATGTTTTCCAGCTAAAATTTTCTCAGCTTTTCAATGAAATCATCAGAAAAAATCTATCTCCAATATTTCCATCAATTTCCATCGATTTTCAAAAAATATAAAAAATTTCATTCGTTTTACCCAATTTTTTTTCTAAATTAAATATTTTAAAATAAATTTCTCTGACTCTCTATTGGTAATTTACACGTGTTTCTCCCGAATTCGTATTTATGCCGGAAATGTAGAAATTATGAATTGAAAAATAGAACAGATCTATAAGAATTTCTATCGAAGATAAATTACCGGCGAATTTAGAAAAAAAAATGCGAAAATTACGTTTCGATCCCTTATCCCTCCCCCCCCCCCCTCTCCCCCTCTTCCTCTCCTCTCTTCCCATGGCCATAAATCAAAGTCTAATTGAATCTCCATCAAGCAGAAATTGATTTCCATAGAGTGCCTTGAATTTCCAATTTTTTGCTATCATTTTCCATTTCTCACGTCTCGAGGAGAATTTTTTTTGATAAAAATACGAAAAAAAAAAATAAAAAATTGTCACAGATTTTTCAAATTTTAAAATTACAATACGAAAGAAATATTGAGAATTTTTTTTAATAAATTTCGATTGATCATTTTTTTATTACTTCATTACATAAACTTATTATTCACTAACTTATAAAAAAATGCTACAAATATTTACATGAAAAAAGAAGAGAAAAAAAAATATTTAAAAGAAAAAAAGAAGAAAAAAAGTTTTCGATGGACAATTATTACATTTCGTTATTTTTTTTCATTTTTTTCATTTTTTTTTTTTTTTTAATTATGTTACAAAATTAATTTATCAAACTAAAGGTCAATTGAGAGTTCCAAAATGCTTTCTGAACACATTTTTACATTATTTAGAGATAAATACAATTAAGCTCAAACTTGCAATAGTATACACAGATTTACTTAAAAAAATAAGAAGAAAAGAGAAGAGAAAATCGGAGAGTTTTTCAGTTTTTTTCAGTTTTTTTTTTTTTTTTTTTTTGTGCATTCAAGAACACTCATTGTATCGTCGTCCTTAGAAGCAAAAGGGCGTAAGTACCATAAAAAGCCCATTTTTCATAGTAAAAAGGGCGTATGTCCAAAAACATTGGCCTTTTTTATTTTTTACGAATTCATTTTTTTTTCATTTCCAAATCGTTTTTTTTAAAATAATTTCCCAAAAATTTACAATAAAAAAAGGGCGTATGTCCAAAAAATACGCCTTTTTTATTTTTTACCAATTCATTTTTTTTTTCATTTCCCAAATTTTTTTAAAAATAGATTTTCCAAAAATTTGCAATAAAAAAAAAAGTCATATGTCCAAAAACATTCGCCTTTTTTTATTTTTTTCACAAATTTAATTTATTTTCATTTTCAAATTTTTCTTTTTTTAATAGAATTTTCCAAAAATTTGTCATAAAAAAAAGGCGTATGTCCAAAACAAACGCCTTTTTTTCATTTTTTACCAATTCATTTTTTTTTCATCTCCCAAATTTTTTTTTAAATAAAATTTTCCAAAAATTTACAATAAAAAAAAGGCGTATGTCCAGGATTTAAGCCTTTTTTCGTTATAATTAGCATCAAAAAACAATTTACAAGTCCAAGGACTATTTAGAAGCAAAAGGGCGTATGTGCAGGAGATACGCCCTTTTTACATGCATAATTTGCCTACAAACGCTTATTTTTTACTCTAAAAAATGAAAAAAAAAATGCTTAAAAAAATTTAAATTCAGGGCTTTTTTATTTAAAAAAAGTGGCAAAAAAAGGCACTTACGCCCTTTTACCTCTCTATCCCTTTAATAAAATTAAATCAAGCCAGTGCATTAAAACACCCACACACACACATACAAATACACACGTGTATCCTCTCTCTCCAGCATCTCGATAAATATATTTAAAAAAAAATTCAAGTCTTATATCACAGAAATGGAATTATCCATTTCGCCAGTCTTCTTGTGTTCATCATCATTATCATTATCATTATCATTGTTATCTGTCTGGACTAGTTCCATATTTTTCCCAAAAACCATAGAATCCACGCCAATTGGTGCAGCTGAACTTACAAGATTTTCAATAGAACCAGCAGCAATTGGTATATTTGTTGAATTTCTACGTACAATTTGTTGATTATTACGATTACCTCTTCTGATACTGCTTCTTAGTAAGTTTGCAACATCAGCAGCAGTTAAATTTGACATACCACTGTTGTATAATCTACGATTTCTCTCAATTGTTGAATGGGTCCTTTCAACAGGACATCTATCTAATGAATTAATTCGTGTGCTTCTGTCTATTGTATTTGGTCGAATTCTGTCTATCGAAATTGCTCCGATTCGTGAATTTCCAACGGTGACATCGGATCGCGGTTCAATTGCATGGATACTTAAGTCTCTTCCTAATATTGTCTCATTCATCTCGACGAGAACCGTTGCGTAATCGGGAGGGGGAGGCTGTAAGGCTGCACGTGATCTTGGTGCACTTGTTTCACCCAAAACATTTACTATTCTGCGGACTGAACGACGAAAACTCTGTCTAAGCATCTTTGCTATTCGTGCACCAGTTGCTGTTGTGTAACTTGGCGGTGGCGTGTATTTTGGAGGGGGATCCTCAAATGGAATCTCGGTGGATGCTGGAAGAACTCCGGTACCGTGGAGAGATGTGCTTGTGTCGGTGGTGTAGGGGGCTTGGGGGTGACGGGCTTCTGGCTCGAGGGATGGACGATACAGCAGCTGAATACGCTGAAATATTAAAGATTTTGGCTTTATTATTAGGAGTTTTTGGAGGGGGGATTAGAGGGGGGATGGGGAATTAAGGGGGTATCGCAGGGGGGTCGAGTACACTTCATTTTTTTGGAAAATAATGATTTTTGCTAGGTTTTTATGAATTTTTATGAATTTTTTTGGAATTTTTGCCAGGGAAAACAGCTAATTTGATGGAATTTTTTTTTGGAAATGGGGAAATGATTTTTTTTGGGGGTGAAGGAGTTTGTGGAAAAATGTGAAAAAATTTGGGGAGATGCTCTGGTATGTTGCCATTTTTGGTGAATTTTTTCAGATTTTTTTGGAGTGGTGCCTTTTTAAGAGAAATTCTGGAAAAAAATGAATTTGATGAAGAGATAAATTTAGGAAAATGTGTAAGGATTTTTTTTGGAGTTGAAGGACCTCATGAAAAAATCTGAAAAAATTTGGGAAAATGGTCCAAAATGTCTATAATATTAGTGAATTTTTTCAGATTTTTTAGTGGAGCTGCCTTTTCGTGAGAAATTCTGGAAGATAATAGATTGAGCAAAAATGAATTTGATAAAGAGATAAATTTTGGAAAATGTGTAAGGATTTTTTTTCAAGTCGAAGGACCTCATGAAAAAATCTGAAAAAATTTGGAAAGATGCTCTGAAATGCCTATATCATCCGTGAATTTTTTCAGATTTTTTTGTGGATCTGCCTTTTTGTAAAAAAATCTGAAAGATAATAGATTGAGCAAAACGATTTTTTCCAATTCTACAAATCCTCATTTTTCCTGTTTTATCGAACATTTCCTGCGATACTCCCTTAATTACAAGAATTTAATGGGAAATGGACTTACATTAGCGTTGCATTGCTCGCAATGACTATAGCTTATTTCCACTTGTTCAGTCTTTGAGAACAGCACAAAAGAAAAGGGATCAACATTGATTAGTAAGGATTTTTTGGATTCGAAAAAAAAGGCGCGAACATAAGCGCATTTTTGAATCTGTTAGTGAGGATTATGTGACATAAAAAAAAGGGTATTAACAAGGGATTTAAGTACTCACATCGAATATATCTGGTGGACCGCTGTTCAAATATCGACAGGTCTGAATAATAGCAACAGCTGGAATTATCAGAATTGGGATAAGTTGAATTGCAGCACCCAATTGTCGTGCCCACACTGCCCAATAGTCGCGGCTCGTTCTTCTGTACATGTAGAGGTCTCGAAAACTGCTGCTTTTGAACAGAGTTATGCTTAAGACCTAAAAAGCATAAAATTTATCATTAACTAAGTACTTTTTGCAATTAATTAGAATTAAAGGCAAATTATTATTTTTTTTTTTTTGCTTGAAAAAATGTTTTCCGACTGTTTTTTTGGGAATATTTCGGAAAATAAGCGAGATAGAGCGATTTCGCTAAAATTTCTTCTTTTTTTAGAGAATTTCGAGAGCTTGAAAAATAGATTTTAGAACAAAAAGGGCGTATTTCCATTAATTTCCTAAATATTTCCAAAAAAATGAGGAAATTATAAATAAAATGAAAATAAATTAAGAATAAATTGAGTTTTTTTTTGAAAATATCTTGGAAAATAAGCGAGATAAGGCGATTTCAGGCCTAAATTCGTTTTTTGTAGCTTTTGGAATTTTCTAGAAGAAGGATTGGAGCAAAAGGGCGTATCTCCATTAGTTTCTTTAATATTTTCCAAAAAATCGAAAAAAAGTTAATTTTCCTTTTTATTTTCATTTTTTTAAATATCTCGGAAAATAAACGAGATAGGGCGATTTTGCGCTGATGGAGATACGCCCTTTTTACCCTTTCGCCCTTTTTTTCATAGAAAATTTCAGCTATAATTAAAGAATTGAA
Organism: Aleiodes leptofemur; assembly: GCA_963942555.1. Taxonomy (NCBI): domain Eukaryota; kingdom Metazoa; phylum Arthropoda; class Insecta; order Hymenoptera; family Braconidae; genus Aleiodes; species Aleiodes leptofemur. The sequence continues at coordinate 912,039 of OZ012619.1, read as the reverse complement.
TAAAAAAGGCGTATCTCCATTAATTTCCGAAATATTCCTAAAAAAAAAGAAAAAATTAAAAATCAAATGAAAATAAATCTAAATTATTTCTATTTTTTTTTTGAAAATATCTAGGAAAATAAGCGAGATAAGGCGATTTTACTTGCATTCTCTTCTAAACCTTTAAAAATTCACCATAAAAAAAGGATTAGAGAAAAAAGGGCGTATGTCCATGAATTTTCGATATTTTAAAATTAATTAAAAATATTTTTTTCAAAAAATTGTGATAAAATTAACAAATTTGATCTGTAAATTTTGCAAAAATTTTCAATAATATTCACCATTAAAGTAACTGGCAGCACGACATTCCATGTAAAGGACAACAAGGGACCAGCCCAATGTCTCAAACATCTGCCTGTTGGTGGAAATAATTCAGCAACCACAGCTTCGCCTGTGTGGGGTCGACCTCTGACCGCGAATACTGCACCAACTTGTACGAGATACAGTACCATGATCCACCAAGCACCACCGACAGTATAATCCAAATAGTAGACGACATATATACCAAACTGAAATTAAATAAAAAAAAAAAAAAATGGATAAAAAAAATGTCACGTTATTCCCTGAACCACAAAAAAAAATCATATTAATTAAGGTGTTTCTGTCGGTATTTTCGATCCACAAAAAGTGAAATTGACAAAAATTCACATTTATTTTTTACAAAAATCAAAAAAAAAATTGCTGCAAAATTTCGATCGAAAAAAAAAAATTTCTGCAAAATTTCAATCGAAAAAAAAAATCGAAGGAATCGAAATCTCAATCGAAATTGCAATTTTGTTGAATAATTATAATTTTTTTTTAATAAATAAAATAAACACGCAGTCTTATGAGCTTTTCTTTAAAAAATGCAAAAAAAAAAATCGAAAAATTACAAAAAATTGAAGAAATTTTTTAAATCTTCAGAAAAAAAGTGAAATAATGATGAAATAAAATTTTTAAACGAATTAACAGATTAATTAACAATTAATGAATAAACGAAAAAAAAGCGCACGTTATTTATGCGTGAAAATAAATTATAATTAATAAATTAATGAATAATAATTGAGTTAATTACTATTTATTATGTCAGATAATGAATTTTAATAATTAAATAATTAAGTTTAATGCCGAATAATTGAATAATTGAGTTTAATTAACGGATAAATAATAATTGCGATTATTCATCATACAAATTGTTATTCCGCTATATATATACATATATCTATATATTGCCTTTTTTTTTTGGCATTTTTTCGAAGCTCTGCATGAAAAATATCGTCATTTTTACGATTTTTTCCACTTTTTATCATTTTTTTGATTTTTTTTCCACTTTTTGGGACAATTTTACAGACAAAAAAACACCAAATTATCAAAATTGCAAAAAAAATCCATAAATTACATTAAATTAAGCAATTAGCGATGACATAGACGAGCTTCCCCTCAACTCCGTCACTTGAATATCGAGAAAAAGCACATTATTCTTGACAAATCCATCATATCTCGTCAGTAACGAGTGTGGAATGAACATATCAATGACCGAATCCCTCTCCCCCAACCCCCCCTCCTCCCCCCCAGAACCCCCCTTCAAATCGCCCTTAGTTTTAACAATTTTCTTGACATTATTAGCCGGATTATCTTGATCCCTAAGTGTAACAGTAGCACGAAGAATGCAAGGCCACTCCAACAATGGATCCCAAGGTCCCCCAACAACTTGCAAACATCCAATCACATTGCGATCCCTCCACCTGTCCCTCCCATTCAAAAACAGCTTCATTCGCAAACAATATCCATATGTTTTGCTGAAAAAACGCGGACTTCTTAGAACCATATCATTTTCTTTGGCTAGACTCATCTTTTCTTTGTAGTTATCAATTCGCCAGAGAAGTCTGCCATCAGAGGATCCTTCAAAAACCTTCGAAGAACCTAAATTCGCATCCATATCCTTAAAAATCAGGTCTTCGACATATTTTATGACGTCTTTTACCTGAAATTTCAGATTCTTAAGACTTTTTTCCTGTTTTTCGATGATTTCCGCCTGTTTTCGAACAGCTTCCTCGATTTTTTCGATCTTTTCGACAAGATCGACCCATTTTAGCTCAATTTCTTTGCTTTTTTTGCATCTCATCTCAAGTTCTAGCTTCAAATCATTCATCCGCTTCTTCTGATCGTCCCAAATGTCGCCGATCAAAAGACTTTCCTCAGCCACAAATTTCTTCAACTCTTTGATTTCATGATCACAATCAGCAAAAATCTGCGCCTGTTTGTTTTTTTGGTCTATCAAGCCTCCCTGGACCACATCTAATCTGTAAAGAACTGCGTCAAAACTAGCGCGAGTACTTGCTTCACAACGCGCCAAATTCGAATCAATGATATTCAATCGATGTCGAAAAAAACCCAACGAATTCCACGTTTTTTCGGAATTTTCGGACAAATCAAAGGCAAATGATTTTGTCGTACTCTCGATAATTTCCAATCTTTCAGACACTAAATTCGCATTCTTCATAATCTCTTTTCTCTCATTTTCTCCTTCTTTAACTGCACTTCTCAACAAAGTTAAAAGCGATAAAACTTTGTCACGATAAGTAGATTCCTTTTTATCCATGTCCATACGAAAGTTACGTGGAAGACTGTAAGTTTGGGGATTTTGGAGGTTTATGCAATGGTTATCGTGTGATTTTAGGGCTTTTCGGGGTATATAGACACCGCATTTGTTTGGACACTTTTGGAGAATGGATTCGCAGAGGTGGAGGTGATCTGGGAAGAGATGGGAGGGAAATGATTCGTTGCAGAAGTAGCAAACGACTGAATATGGAGAAGAAATACTTGGGGAACTCATTTTCTGGAGGATTCTGTTGTGGCAACGGATAAATATTGAGTAACTCTCTTTTTTAATCTAAAAAAAGGTAAAAAAATAGAAAAAAGTCGATTTTTTTAGCTTTTTTTCGCTGTGTCAAGTCGCTTTTTATGCTTTTTTCTTCTTTTTATTGGAGAAAAAGGAGTTTTTATGGATGAGGACACGAATATTCGGGTTTTTCGACTGACACGCAACGGTTTAGGAATGATACTAACGTTTGAACGTCTAGTTATGTTTTATGAAACGTATGATTACAAGTTTGATAAGGCTTGATAATCTGATTAAACATTAGTAAGGTATGAGTAATGATAAGATAAATAGAAGGTTTTGAGGTGGATTCTAATCTAATAATAAAAATGAAGAAGCGTGTGTGATGTGTTATTTGTTAATGGATTAGACGCATTTCTGAACGGAGATCGGCAAAAAAAAATTCGCGGTTTTAATTTTTTAATTTTTTTTATTTCTGTAATTTCCATCGGAAATGTTTTAATTACTTTCTTAATGAAAAATTTGGATTTTTTAATTTTTCATTAGTTTGAAAATTAATTTTTTTTTTTAACAATTTTGATTACTATTGTAATTTAAAATTTGACTGATGAAATTTTATAATTCTTTTTCTTATTCGAAATTTTGATTCTTTCTTACTTATTAATTGATTGGAATAATTAATTTTATAATAAAATCAAAGCTACTATGTTTAATCTTTCCGAATATAATCGTCTTTCAGACAAAAATTTTGAGTTGAAAGTTTTAACTAAATGTAACACAAATAAGAACTTATAATTTAATCCAATCTAAATGACGCTTATATGACATTTATAATTCAATTTAACTAATAAAAATGTTAATAAGTTTAATAAAGAAAATAATTATGAAATTCCATCAGTCAAATTTTGAATTACAATAGTAATCAAAATTGTTAAAAAAAAAAATTGATTTTCAAACTAATAAAAAATTTAAAAATCCAAATTTTTCATTGAGAAATTAATTAAAATTTTTTCGATGGAAATTACAGAAATAAAAAAAATTGAAAAATTAAAAATGCGAATTTTTTTTTTGCCGATCTCTGTTTCTGAAAAAGAAATGAGAATTTTTTTTTTGAATAATTTGGAGGAAAATCGTAAAATCGAAAAAATACGAGTCTAAAGTTTGGAAGTTTCGAAATTTTTAGGTGCACGAAGAAAAAAATATGTTTGCTGCAAGAAAATTTACGAAGTTGTGGAAAACTTGCTTTCCTCGTAAAAATTTCAATATATAGATATATATATATATAGATATAAAAATTGTGAAGGGAAATCTTTTTATAAAAAAATCTTCTTCCACAAGAATTTTTTTTTTTTTTTTTTTTTTAGTTTAAATTATATTTCTCACCTCAGTTGCCATTGGAAGACCCAGAATATAAGCACATGCACAACTGAAGAATGTTATTGTCGTCTCCCATAGTTTCATCATTTTCGTGTTTATCGCCATTATTCCAGTTATCACGCAGTGCCATATTGCTAGCTGTGAATCATTCAAGAGAATATTAAATTTTATTAAATTTTTAGAGTAAAATATAAATTAATGAATTATCTGATGAATTATTTTTCACTGAATCTAATTGTTTTTTTTTCATTTTTATGAAGAATATCTTGGAAATTAAGTAAAATAGAGCAGTTTTTTTCTCATCCTTTTTTTTTGTGGCAAACTTTGAGAGTTACAAAAAAAGATCAGGACGAAATTGCTCTATTTCACTTAGTTTTCGAGACATTGCACAAAAAAAACTATAAAAAAAAAAAGAAGATTCCGTTAATTTTTTTAGAATATCTCGAAAAATAATGGAGATACGCCCTTTTTATCCCAATATTTTTCTATAACTTTTGAGATTCTCTAAAATCATTTTATCTCGTTTATTTCCCAAGATATTTTCAGTTTTATCACAAAAAAAAATTCTATTTTCATCTAATTTTTCTGAAATATTTCAGAAAATAATGGAGATACGCCCTTTTTGTCCCAATATTTTTTTGTAGCTCTCAAAATTGTCTCTTAATGAATATAAATTAATGTAAATTCCTAAATTTTCTTAATTTTATTTTTATATCGTTTATGATCTTAGTAGTTAAAAAAAACAACATTAAGAATGATTGGGAGCTAAAATCGAAAAAAAACGTCAATTTTTTGTATAAAATCGTTAATAACAACTTATACAAGATAAAATCCTCAAATCTGATTCAGTGAATCTGTAAAGAATGTAATGAGGAATAAAATAAGCCCACGAAACAAGAAATTCATTGAAAATTGCAAAATTTTCATTATTTTTAAAATTTTTTTAAATCTTAAAAATTTTGAAAAAATGTAAAAAATAATGAAAATTTTTCAATTTTCAATTAATTTCCTGTTTCGCGAGCTTATTTTATTCCTCATTACATTCTCTACAGATTCACTGAATCAGATTTGAGAATTTCATTAATTTAATACTAATTTAATCAAAAATTTGCCTTTTTTTTCCAATTGTATCTCAAAATCATCTCCAAATAAATTTTCAAAAAAATCTAAATAATCGTAAAAATTAGGAAAAAAATACCTTCTATATCGTTGTCTTAGAAACAAAGGGGCGTAAGTGCTATTAGAATGAAATCGATTTTTGAAATGTCTATAGGCAGAGTTAAATTTAAGAAATTATCAGAAAAATTTTAGAAAAAAAAAAAAATCAGAAAAATTTTATAAAATTTCATAAAAATTTTAGAAAAATTTCATAAAAATTTAGAAAATTCTGAAAAAGTTCTAAAATTCTGAAAAATTTCAAATATTATACACAGCACTTACGCCCCTTTCTTTCTAAGGTGACGATACTTCCTCTAAGACCTTAATTGAAAAGCTACATTAAATAAATAAATAAAAAAAATCAAAATAATCGTAAAAATTATGAAAAAAAATTACCTGTTGAGCAATTCCAAATAATATAAGTATAAAGTAGAACAAAACAGCCCAAAATGGTGATACTTGTTCAGTTCCCAAGACAGCTAGTGTAGCTGGTACAAGCTCAGTTGATAATCTAAGTGCCTGATAACCAGATTCTAGGCTGATATCTGCCCCAGGTCTGATTGTACGTTGACCAAGTAGAAATGAGGCGTGAGACATAAATCTCTCAGGTGTATTGCTGTAACCAGAGGGTGCTGGTTGATTTACTGGCCTCATGAAGATGTATCCTGATATCTTCTCTATAAAGAAAAAGGAAAAAAAAACATTTAATTTTTCAAAGTCAACTTAAGTAATCACCGCTTTTTATCTTCAAATGCCTGAGCATAACTTACCGAAACTACTTGTTGTATATATGTATCCATGGTATCGGAGTATTTGGACGCAAGTGTTGGCTAAAAAAGCTGCCAGCAGAAGAACGACTAGTGTCAGGACGATAACGAGACTTGTATCACGCTGGAGAAGATGCTTGTGCTTATTGTGTGCTGCAATCTACGAAAATCAGTTTAAAAAAAAATGAAATGAATAATTTAATTTGGAGGAAAAGGGGGAAAAGGGGTAGATTTGAGAGAAATTTGGAGGAAAATTTGGAAAAATATATAATTTATGAAAAATTTGGAAAAATCTCAAACAAAATCGAAAAATCGGAGATAAAAAATCGAAACATCTGAAGAAAATCGAAAAATCTCAAAAAAAAATCAAAAAATCTAAAAAAAATCGAAAATCTTAACAAAATCGAAAAATCTCAGAAAAAATCAAAAAATCTAAAAAAAAATCGAAAATCTTAACAAAATCGAAAAATCTCAAAAAATAATCGAAAAAACTCAAAAAAAAATCGAAAATCCTCAAAAAAAATAGAAAAATCTCAAAAAAATCGAAAAATTTCAAAAAAAAATCGAAAAATCTCAAAAAAATTGAAAAATCTCAGAAAAAAAAACGGAAAATCTCAGAAAGAATCTAAAAATCTCAGAAAAAAATCGGAAAACCTCAAAATAATCGAAAAATCTCAAAAAAATCGAAAAATCTCAAAAAAAAATCGAAAAATCTCAAAAAAAAATCGAAAATCCTCAAAAAAAATAGAAAAATCTCAAAAAAATCGAAAAATTTCAAAAAAAAATCGAAAATCTTCAAAAAAAATCGAAAATCTTGACAAAATAATCGAAAAGTCTTTAAAAAAATCGAAAAATCTTTAAAAAAATCGAAAAATCTCTAAAAAATTTCAAAATCTGCACATTTTAAGATTCTGATCAAATCTCAAATTATTTGAGATTAAATTTCTAAATATTTTCAGGAAATTAAATGAGGCAAGTTGGGGTAAAATGGGGAAAAGGGGTAAAATGGACATATGTCTTAATTTTGTTGTCTTATACTATGAAAATTACTCGAAATTGATGGAAATATTGGAGATAGATTTTTTCTGATGATTCCATTGAAAAGCTGAGGAAATTTGCCATAAAAACCATATTTCAGAAGTTATTTTTATGAATTTTTGCAAAAATTTCATTTTTTGCTCAAGATTTGAAGAAAATCTTCTGTTTTTGAAAAATTTCAGGTTTTCGAGAATATCTCTGGTTCTATTGATCGTAGCGACCTGGGGTTGATTTTAAATGAAAGGTGAGCTCATTTCCCATCGATTTGTGGGGTTCAAAAAGAAAAATATCAATTTTTTCAAGTACTTATAGGGCAAAAACTGATTTTCAGAAAATGACCTATAAATATTTGAAAAATTGATTTAAAAAAAAATTTGAACCACATAAATCGATGAAAATGAGCTCACCTTTCATTTGAGATCAACCCCAGGTCGCTGCGACCAACAGAACCGGAGAAATACCCGAAAAAGTGAATTTTTTCGATTTTCAAAAGAGAAGCCCCTTCAAAACTTGGCCAAAAAAGTAAATTTTTCCAAAAATTGAAAAAAAAAATTTGACCCATGTTTTTTACCTAAAATTTCCTCAGCTTTTCAGTGGAATCATCAGAAAATCTCTATCTCGAACCACTCAATTGAAATACCCATTTTACCCCATCCTCCCCCATTCAAGCATTCTATTTCTTCAATTTCATTACTTTTATCTTTTATCTAAAGAGTTTTTTTTTTTATTTTTTTTTATCTAAAGAAGTAGATTGTCAATTTATATTCTTAAACAGTTTAGAGGATATACCTGCATTGCAGCAGCACCAAGGAGACCCCAAGTGAGAAAAACTTCGGATGATGCTGCTACCCAAGATCTATTGTTGATGAAAAATTCATTCCAAACTGTTGCAGGAAATAATTGATGAATAGTCCCAGCTGGAGTTAATCCCAATAGCTTTGTACATAGCACAAGTGTACCAAATACAGGCACAAGTGTAAAAACGTAGACAACTTTGCCGTACGATCGAAGGCCTAAGAAAATCAATCAATCAATTAATTATTTTTGGGAAATTAAAATTAATGAGTATTAAATTTTCGTACAGTTTTTGGAGAATATCTCGGAAAGTAAGGGAGATAGAGCGATTTAACAAGAATACTTTTTTGTAGGCCTTGAAATTCTCTACAAAAGTGTCTCAGGACAAAAAGGGCGTATCTCCAATACTTTCCGAGATATTAAAAAAAAACTAATGACTAAATTAAATCAAATTAAATTTGTAATTAAACTATTTTTCTGATTAAAGAACTACGATTATTTTTTTTTGAGTGAAGGACTTTATAAAAAAATCTGAAAAAATTTGAGAAGATGTCTCAGTATACCTATATATTTCATGAATTTTTTCAGATTTTTTCGAACACGTGCACTTTTTTTAAAAAATAAAATAGGGGAAAAAACGTATTTTTAACAGGTTTTCGACAGTTTTTGAGGGAAAATGATGAAAAAAATTAATTAAATTGAATTAAAATTCACAGAATTTCATTACCTTTACTCAACGATACAAAAACAATCATCCAAACAACAGCCAAGTTAAAGGCAACTTGAAATTTTAATGTAACAACTCCTGGATTCTGTTCATTCAAGTGATGCCTCTGTAATACAACACCACTGAAGTAATCAGGAACTGTTTCATGTAGTTTAAAAGGTATCGAAGTGTTGACTGGTTTAGTATCCTCTCTGTACAAGTGAAATGGCTCTGCCCAACGATATCTATCCTGTTTCGTGATGAATGAATCTCTGGAAGACGTTTAAATAAATAATGAAAGCTTGATTAAAGAAAAAAAGTCCCATAAATTCTTCGAGTAAAACGACTTTTATTCGATCGTCAGTCTTTCTTGAATATCTCGGAAACTAATGGAGATACGCCCTTTTTCCGAATCTTGTTTTATAGCTCTTGAAATTCTCTACAAAACTGGATTCAGGAAAAATCGCTCTATCTCGCTTAGTTTCCGAGATATTTTTAAAAAACGAAAATTAACCGATTTTTTCATTTTTCAGACGATTTTCGGGTTTTTTATGAATATCTCGGAAAATAAGTGAGATAGAGCAATTTTAATAGGATCCTTTTTTGTAGGCCTCCAAATTTCCTACAAAACTGTATTGGGACAAAATCGCTCTATCTCGCTTAGTTTCCGAGATATTTTCAAAAAACAAAAATTAACCGATTTTTTCATTTTTTAGACGATTTACTTGTTTTTTGAGAATATTTTCGAAAATAAACGAGATAAGGCGATTTTGTTTCATTAGTGTCTTGTAAAAAATACTAGGGTTTAATTTTCTTGGGGGAAAAAGGGCGTAACTCCATTATTTTTTGAGATATTTCAAAAAAAATTGAGAAAATAACGAAAAATTCGAAAAAAATTGGAAAAAAAATAGAATAAAATTGGGAAAAAAATTACCTGAAATAAATGAACATCCACGAAATTCCTATAATACTGTATATTCCAATAAAAGCATGTGCAACAAGAAGAGCTATACCAACACCATGAAAAACAGGTGATATTTTCCACATGTCAACTGCACCAGCAGCTAAACGTTGTCCAAGACACACTTGTAGTGTCAATAATGGAATTCCCAGTACTAGAGACAATACCAAGAATTGGACTATAAAACTTGCTGGAAAATAGAGAAAAAAAAAATATTAAAAAATTGGAAAAGGTGCTTTTGTATATCTATAGTGTTGGGGAATTTTTTCTGATTTTTTTTGCAAACCTGCCCTTAAAAAAAAAAATAATAGGTTTGAGACAAGGGGAAAATGGACCTTCAGGATTTTTTTTGGACTGAAGAACTTCATGAAAAAATCTGAAAAAATTTGAGAACATGCCTTGATATGTCAAGATTGTTGCTGAATTTTTTCAGATTTTTCTGAGGACCTGCACTTAAAATAAAAATAGAATTGAGACCGAGAAAATAATTTTTTTTAAATTCAGAGACGAATTTCCTTCCTGAGGCAAAATGGAATTCTAAGATTTTTTTTTTTGAGTGAAGGTCTCAATAAAAAAATCTGAAAAAATTTGGGAAGATGCTTTGATACGTCGACATTGTTGCTGAATTTTTTCAGATTTTTCTGAAGACCCGCACTTAAAAGAAAAATGGAATTGGGACAAAATTCAGAGATCAGTGGAAAAAGTGGTGTAAAGTGTCTTACCACCGAATTGAACGCTTAGTATGGCGAATCTACTGATATTAAATAGACCAAGTGTACAGCCAAGACAGGCGAGAGCTGGACTCAAGGCATGAGGCCATTTGCCCAATGGATTCTCATCTCCTTCATCATCTTCATCAGCTTCATTTTCTCTTTGGGCTTCTCTCTGTCTTTCACAGGCTCTGAAACATAAAATGAATAAAATTAAGGTCGTACCATAGAGTAGGGTCAATAAAACAGAGAAAAATGAGGATTTGTAGGATAATTTCCAATTGATTGGTGATAATTTGGGGAAACGTGCTTTAATTTACCCGAAAAAGTGATTAAACTATTCGAAAGTCCTATTGAAGATTGTGAAGAATTGGAGAAAATCATTTTGCTCAATCTATCATCTTCCAGAATTTCTCCCAAAAAGGCAGCTCTACAAAAAAATCTGAAAAAATTCACCAACAATGTAGACATGCCAGAGCATCTCTTCAAATTTTTTCAGATTTTTTTATAAAGTCCTTGGCTGTGAAAAAAATCCTTATATAATTTTCAAAAATTTCTCTTAATTAGATTCATTTTTTCCCAGAATTTTTTCCACAGACAAGTTCATCCAGAAAAAATCAGAAAAAATTCAACAATAATGCAGACATATTGGTGGAATTATCTCAATTATTTCCAGATTTTTCTTGATCACATGCATGTGATAGAGAGAGAGAGGCAAATAGTTACGACTACCTTCTGATTAAAATTTCTCAATAACTATACGGTGAATTGAGTATTTTTTTCTTCTATTATTTAGTTAAAATGCTGTTCTCTTCACCAATTGTTTTTAAATAATGGGTCAATCCTGTGGTTTTTTAGTAATTTCGTTAATTCCGTTCGATTTAGGGCGTTTCATCCCCATCCCCACTATTTCCAGTAACTTCAATAATTCATATCTCATAAAAACGCTCAAAAATTACGAAAAAATTCAGAAAAAGGGCTTATTTCGATTAGAAAAAAATGCATTTGAAAAAAATTGATTTAATTAATAAAATTAAAGAATTTAATGAAAAAAAAAATTCTGCGCATCAACATCCACGTGGAATGTCACTCCACCAGGTTTTTTATTTATTTCTTCTGCAATTCGTCAAAACGGTCCAACCGGTCTTTCCAATCATCCAGTACCATTATCATTATTATTATTATTCCTTTTTTTTTTTTAATAGTGATCTCAGAGAGCTGCTGCCTTAACACGATTTATTTCATTTTATTTTTTTACTTTTTTTATTTTTTTCACTTATTTCTAGTCGTTGATTTTATTGAGTTCTTTCGTAGCCGTACGTTTCTCACGATCGATTGAACTTAAGTAGTCGAGTAGTGCTATATATATATATATATATATAGATATATATATACTAGTGAAATGGTATAGAAATCGATGACACGTGAAGAACAAAACCAGTCTACAATTCTTGTCTCTTCATTATGTAATATTAAATTCAGTTTTCTTCTTCTTGAAGTATTGAGGAGGGAGGGGGAGGGAGGAGGAAGGGGGGAGGGGGGAGGAGTTAATTAAAGGTAATTATTTTGATTCACAATTAAAATTACGAAATTACGATGAGTCGATTTTTTATAAATCTTTTTTTTTTTTGAAGATATCTTGGGAAATTGTGGAGATACGCCCTTTTTACCCTAAAGTGGTTTTGTAGAGAATTTTGAGAGCTACAAAAAAGGATTCAAGCAAAATCGCTCTATCTCGCTTATTTTCCGAGATTTTATTAAAAAAATGTAAAAAAACTGGAATTATCCTTTGAAGTGGTGAAGATAATGAATTTTTTTTCGAGTGAAGGACTTCAAGGAAAAATCTGAAAAAATTTGAGAAGATACTTCGATAGGTCGAAATTGTTCGTGAATTTTTTCAGATTTTTTCGTGGACCTGCGCTTTCAATAAAAAAAAAAGATTGAATCCAGGGCAAAATAGACCTCCAGAGAGAGTGAATTTCCAGGATTTTTTTTGGAGTGAAGGACTCCATAAAAAAAACTGAAAAAATTTGAGAAGATGCTTTAACATATTTTCAGCATCACTGAATTTTTTTAGATTTTTCGGTGGACCTGCACTTAAAATAAAAATAAAAAACAAAGTGCTTTCACGATTTTCTCAAAATATCTTGAAAAGTAAAGGAGATACGTCCTTTTAGCTCCAATCCTTTTTTTTGTACGTCTTAAAATTTTCTACACAAAAAGGATTTCTGCAATCGCTCTATCTCGCTTAATTTCCAAATTGCTACTGTAAAAAAAATCGACTCATTCTCTCATTTTACTCAAGTTTCATAAAATTTACATTTCAAAATTGAAATAAATTTAAGTAATAAATCATCAGAAGATAAACACCTATCGTTATTCGAAGAATTTATGGCTCTGACGAAATATCATGAGCCAAAAAAAAAAAAAGAGAGTAAAAACAAGCGTCAAGTTTATCATAAGGTCAGCCTCTCATTTTTCTCATTTGCATCATGAGAAAACAATAAAAAAAAAATTAAAATTAGAATTTCCTCGAATATTTGAAAATTGCTCAATTAATTAGTAAAAAAGGTAAAACCAGGAAATTAAGCGAGATAAGGCGATATTATCCATCTTTTGTGTTAGAAAATTTGCAAGAGTCACAAAAAAGGCTTAGTGCACAATTTCGTCTCATCTCGCTTATTTTCCAAAGATATTTCCCAGATACCTTACAAAATAATTTATAAAAAGATTTTTTTTTGAATGAAGGACTTCACCAAAAAATCTGAAAAAATTTGAGAAGATGCCCCAATATATCTACATTATTGTTGAATTTTTTCAGATTTTTCCAAAGATCTGCGCTTAAAAAAAAAATATAAGATTGAAACTGGAGCGAAATGGACCCTCAAGGGTCCATGGACTTTCAGGATTTTTTTTTGAGTGAAGGACTCTTCAAAAAAATCTGAAAAAATTTGAGAAGATGCCTCGATATATCTATATTGTTGTTGAATTTTTTCAGATTTTTTAAAGAAGCCGCGTTTCCAAGAAAAATATAAGATCGAAAAAACTATTGAAAAAATAGACTTATCTCGTTTTACCTCTTCGAAACTGAATTGATTAGTAATTGACAGAGTGCAAATTGCGTAATCACTAAATGACAAAGGCACTCATGTATATCACAGAGCAACTGCTAAATGTTTCAACTCCCGAGATTGATTGAATAATCATAATTAGACACTGTACACGAAACAATAGAAGGCGTGATATCAAAGAGGAAGTGATTAAGCTATTTTCCATGAGAATGTTAATTAAAAAAAGAGACAAATGTATGAATGAAATCAAGGAGAGACTTAGAGAAGGTGATCTCCAAAGGTGTTCTACATTCTGCTGATTATCCTTGATGATTTTTCAATAAAATCAAATGCCCTCAAGGTAAACCAGTGTAATTTCGACTGAAAAAGCAGAAAAAATAGATAAATAAATAGAAAAAATATATGCGCAGCATCATTTATTGCTCTGATTAAAAATTCGGTGAAGATGAATTTTTTTCGGAGTGAAAGAATTGTTTGAAAAATCTGAAAAAATTCGAGAAGATGTCTTAGTATATCTATATTGTTGTTGAATTTTTTCAGATTTTTTGAGAGATCCGCGCTTTTATAAAAAAACATTGAATTGAGATGATGGCAAAAAGGACCTTTGGAAGAAAATAATCTAGGGATTTTTTTTTTAATTGAAGGACTTTATGAAAAAATCTGAAAAAATTTGAGAAGATGCTTTAATATATATATATTATTGTTGAATTTTTTCAGATTTTTTTAAAGATCTGCACTTGAAAGAAAAATATAAGACTGAAACTGGAGGGAAATGGACCCCCAAGGGTCCATGGACTTTCAGGATTTTTTTTCGGAGTGAAGGACTCTTTAAAAAAATCTGAAAAAATTTGAGAAGTTGCCTCAATATATCTATATTGTTCCTGAATTTTTTCAGATTTTTTCATAGCTCCGCACTTTAAATAAAAATATATATATATCCGCAACATCGTAAAATTGGATAAAAGTGCTATTTACTGTAAAAAGAATGAAACTTCAATTTTTTCATGGGAAGATCCTGTGCATATATATATATATATATACCTATGAGGACGTTGTCGTCTTTGGCTGTAATAAAAGTATTCCCTGTACACTGTAGAATTGTCGTTCATTCTGGTTTCATATTCACTCAATGATGTGCCAAGAGCTCCGGAAAAACCGATAAGAAAACCTCTTGGCAGCTTAGAGTACCCTGATACTTCAATTTTCCAACCGCATCTAGACTCTTATGTCAGCTCAACTCATTCCCTCTTTTTTTTCTTTTTTTTTTCCTCTTTTTTCTTTATTAATTTCCACTTTTACTCCGACGAAAAAAAAATAAAAGTCTTATCGTTTTAAATTCGTTATTATGCTTGTATTAATAAATTTGATGGGCGACACGGTTTATTGGGCGGAAAATTGCACCAAATTTACGTCAATTTCAATTAATTACGAGTTTACAGGAAAACGAAGACCACGTGATTGTCAATTAATTTTTTTCTGAATTTTTTAAAGGAATTTTATGAATTTTTAAAAAATTTTCGAATTAAATTGACGATTTTTTGTTCTTTTTTTAAAAATATCTCGGAAACTAATGGAGATACGCCCTTTTTGCAGGAGACCACTTTTGTAGAGAATTTTGAGATCCACAAAAAAGGATTGAGGTAAAATCGCTCTATCTCGCTTAGTTTCCGAGATATTTCTAAAAAACGATTTAAAAAAATGGAATTATCGTATTTTTTTAGAAAAAAAAAGTTTTTTTTTAAGTTTTAAAAAATATCGTGGAAACTAAGCGAGATAGAGCGATTTTTCATCAATCCTTTTTTGTAGAGAATTTCAAGAGCTACAAAACAAGTATTGGGCAAAAAGGGCGTATCTCCATTATTTTCCGAGATCCCTTTAAAAAACAAAATTTTTAATTAATTTTTATCAATGATGTACTTTTTCGATAAATCGGTTTTCGAATATTTTTGTATTTTTCGCGGTTTTCAGCGTTTCTCGTCAATTCTTCATTACAATACACTGTGTACACATTATTGTAAATATGCCCAAGGCCATTGGAATTAATTAAAAAAATATTATCTCACTAATTCATCATTTTTGTGTCAAATAATGGAATTATCTCATTTTTTTCAGCAAAAAACGTAAAAAAAAAATTTGAAAAAATCATTTGATCACAAAAAAAAGGAGCAATCTTCTAAATTATTTAAAAAAATGTTCTATTATTTTTAATATAAACCACTAAATTTAATTTCACTTATTTTGAATTAATTGCTGTTTAAAAAAAAAATAAAAAAGAAATTAAATACAATTTTTTTTAAATTTAATTCAATTTTTTAAATTTTTTGAAGTAATTTTTTTATATATATTATAATTAATTATTATAATTAATTAATTATTAATGATTAATTATTGTAAATTAATCAATTATGATAATCAATCATTATTGAGATTTTTAAAATTTTTTTGAAGTAATTCTTTTAAGTATTGTCCAAAGGATCCAACACATACCGAGACGTAACAACACTTGACTGATTCAAATGTGTAAACCTCTCTTGAAAGAATTACCTTTAAGGCCTTGACTGGCTATCCACGTACGTAAAGCATGAACTTGCTGCTGGGATATATAACTGTAAGCCAAAGTCACGTGACACAAAACTGGTAAATTTTTTATTATTATTATTTCTTCGGGATATTAAGGCTCTCTTGGACAAAATTTATCAGCTTGTGTTTATTGCTCTGATTAAAGAATTGTAAATGTTGTAATCTTTTTTTTTTGGAGTGAAGGAGTTTACGAAAAAATCTGAAAAAATTTGGGAAGATGGTCCAACTCATCGCGATTGTTGTTGAATTTTTTCAGATTTTTTCAAAGACCTGCACTTAAAATAAAAAATAAACCAGGGCAAAATGGGCCTTTGTGAAGAAATGATCTAGGATTTTTTTTTCAAGATCAAGGACTTAATTAGAAAATCTGAAAAAATTTGAGAAGATGGTCCAACTCATCTAGATTATTGATAAATTTTTTCAGATTTTTCCAAAGACCTGCACTTAAAACAAAAAATTAAACCGGGGCAAAATAGGCCTTTGTGAAGAAACGATCCAGGTTTTTTTTTTCAAGATCAAGGACTTGATCAAAAAATCTGAAAAAATTTGAGGAGATGGTCCAGCTTATTGCAATTGTTGTTGAATTTTTCCAGATTTTTTCAAGGACCTGCACTTAAAATAAAAATTAAACCGGGGCAAAATGGGCCTTTGTGAAGAAACGATCCAGGATTTTTTTTCAGGATGAAGGACTTCTTAAAAAAATCTGAAAAAATTTGAGAAGATGGTCCAACACATCTCGATTATCCTTGAATTTTTTCAGATTTTTTTGAAGCCCTGCGCTTTTAAGAAAAATGAAATTCGAAATAAAAGTCTTAACTTTGTATTGAAATTGATTGTGAATAACGATTTGACTGTCTCAATTTCCCCTTTTCTTTGAAGAAATGAAGGATTTGCAGGATTTGAGAATACTGACGACAATCCTGAAGCTGTGGAAATATATATATATACATATATCTGATTCTGATAACGAGAAAATACAAGAGACAAAACAATACTACACACATGCCCCCAGGTCTCTCTCTCTCTCTGTGTACAGAGATAGACACAAGTGGAGTGAGGGAGAATGTGCAGTGCTTTGTGCATCGTTGCTGCAGCGAATGTATCAGGAGAACAGATGAGTCGAGAAGACTAGTGAAACTTGTGCCTCGATGCACTTTAAATGCAGTGATGCAAGTGTGCATCGGTTTAAGAGGCTTGTCGTTTTTGATAAAATGCTTTATCCTCAAAGTACATTTCTGTATTAAATCCTTTTAAAGCGATCAATTCAATGAGAGTGCTGTTCCTAACTCTTTACTTGAAATAATAAACGAGAATTATCGATTTTTAGGAAAAATTGGTTTAAGAAGATTGAAGAAAATGGAATAAAAAAAGGATTTTAGTTGAAATTATTGGAGATAGATTTTTTCTGATGATTCCATTGAAAAGCTGAGGAAATTTCCCATGAAAATCATATGTCAGAAGTTTTTTTTTTTAATTTTTCAAAAATTTCATTTTTCGGCGCGAGATTTGAAGGTAAAAATCTTCTGTTTTTGAAAAATTTCAGGTTTTCGAGAATATCTCTGGTTCTATTGATCGTAGCGACCTGGGGTTGATCTTAAATGAAAGGTGAGCTCATTTCCCATCGATTTATGGGGTTCAAAAAGAAAAATATCAATTTTTTCAAGTACTTATAAGGCAAAAACTGATTTTTCAGAAAATGACCTATAAATATTTGAAAAATTGATTTAAAAAAAATTTGAACCACATAAATCGATGAGAAATGAGCTCATCTTTCATTTGAGATCAACCCCAGGTCGCTGCGACCAACAGAACCGGAGATATCCCCGAAAACGTGAATTTTTTCGATTTTCAAATGGAAAACCCCTTCAAAACTTGGCCAAAAAAGTAAATTTTTACAAAAATTGAAAAAAAAAATTCTGACACATGCTTTCCGCCTCAAATTTCCTCAGCTTTTCAATGGAATCATCAAAAAAAATCTATCTCAAATACTTCCGCTTATTTTTATTAAGAAACCTATTAAAATCTCATTTTACTCGATTTTTCGACGAAATTTCGAAATAATTGGTTGTTTCGTTGTTACTTTCATTGTGAAAAAAAAAATGCTCAATGACAATAGTGTCCCTTTGCTTTACATCGGGGTCAAGATCCTCAATTACCCAACAATTCCACTTCTAACAACGAAATATTACACATGTGCCTATTTTCTAAACAATAAAAATGAATTTAAACTACCAATTAGCAGTCGTGTAATTTTAGTTAAAATTATTTTATAATAAAGTAATTTTCATTCTTCCTCTTGACTATCAGTTCACCTATGGTAATGATCAAGCTTTTCCTTTCAGAAAAATAAAACAATTACAATTACACAAATTGCACCATTCGTTACATAATCCCTCTTTGTTTCACCTACAAAAATTACAAAATAGTGGGGAAAAAAGGGGCAAATAGCAAAAAGATCCTGAAAATTTCTGTGAAAATTCCTCCAAAAAATATGAAAAAATTTGGAAAGAAGTAAAACATACTGAGGCATTTTCCTGAATTTTTTCAGAATTTTCTAAAGATTTGCCTAAATTTTAAAAAATCAAAACAGTCAAAAAACCGATTATATCACTATTTTTCGATTTATCAACAATGCGCATCTTTTCCAAAAAATCTGAAAAAATTTGAGAGAAAGTGGGACATGTTGAGACACTTTCCTGAATTTTTTCAGAATTTTCTGAAGAGTTGCCTAAGTTTTAAAAAATAAAAACAGTAAAAAACCCCATTTTTCACCACTTTTTTTACTTATAAAAAAGCGCACGTTCTTCAAAAAATTTGAAAAAATTTGACAAAAAGGAAATTATTTCAACCCATTTTCTTGAATTTTTTCAGAATTTTCTGAGGAGTTGCCTAAATTAAAAAAAATAAAAACAGTGGAAAATTGCATTTTTCACCACTTTTTTATTTATTAAAAAAGCGCACCTCCTCCAAAAAATCTGAAAAAATTTGAAGAAAAGGAAACCATCTCAACCCATATTCCTGAATTTTTTCAGAATTTTTTGAGGACTTCCCTGCCATTAAAAAAAAAATCCCAATAATCAAGCCCAGAGAAATAAATCGATTTCGGAAGCGACAGTCGATCCCATTGTCTTCGTGTATGCGAGTTGCACATGGGTGCGGTGATTACAGCAAGACGTACCGGAGCCACGCACCCCTGACCACTGGAACGAGAGGACGTGCAACAAATTGCCAGAGGATCATCAAAGGAAAGGATTCGCATGTGTGTCTTTGTGTTCCCTTCAAAAAAAAAAAAAAAGAAAAAAAAGGCCAATGATTAGCAAAATTCCAAAAAAAAAGGGATTGTATCTCCCAATCATCCTTAAAAATCTCAAAATTTGAGATCAAATCAACTTTTTTTTTTTTAAAGAAATGAAACTCTCTTCATGGCCCATTAAACCTTTTCCCCCCTCTTCTCCCCCATCCAAAGATAAGATTTGAATTTTAAAAAAGCGAAAGTGTGAAAAAATGGGTTTAATCACTACTTTCTGATTTCCCAGAAATGAGCATCTCTTCAAAAAAATCCAAAAAAATTCAAGAAAAAGTCGAAGATACTGAAGTATAATCCTGAATTTTTTCAGAATTTTCTGAAGACTTGCCTGAATTCTAAAAAATCAAAACTGTAAAAAATCGATTTTATCGCTACTATTTCATCCATAAAAAATGGGCACCTCCTCTAAAAAATCCCAAAAAATTTGAGGAAAAGTCAGACCTACTGAAGCATCATTTTGAATTTTTTCAGAATTTTCTGAAGACTTGCCTGAATTCTAAAAAATCAAAACTGCAAAAAATCGATTTTATCACTACTATTTCATCCATAAAAAATGGGCACCTCCTCCAAAAAATCCCAAAAAATTTGAGAAAAAGTCAGACCTACTGAAGCATAATTCTGAATTTTTTCAGAATTTTCTCAACAAGTCTTCCCAATCATCCTTAAAAATCTCATAATTTGAGATTAAATTGTCCCTTTTTTTTAAGGAATGAAAATCTCTTTCATGAAACGAGGATTAAACCCTTTTTTTCTCTTCTTCTCCCATCTTCTAAAGATACGATTCTCATGGACTTTAAATGCACAGTCATACACACGGTGGCTATGAACTGTGCATATACCACTCGTTGGCGGTTTATATATTCAGAGAACCGGAAAACTGTGGTATTCACGAAAACCCATTCTCTTTTTTTTCTTTATCTTTCCTCGTTCTTTAGCAGAGAGTTACAATTCTGGCCACATACGTTTTCAGTATTTCTGAGTCGTGGAGTAACAGTTGTTCAGTATGCCAAAAAGATACTGCAAACACACACACACATACACACAGACGCAATTCTCTCTCTCTTCTACGTTTCTTACATTTGATATGAGATTTTCTCTGCATTAAACTGAGATTATGCGCACTTGAGTGAAGATTATTTTATTAATTCCGAATTTAATTGAGGATTTTTTCACTTTGGGATGAAAAAAATTGAAAAAATTTGGGAAGACGTGAGACATTATAAAGTATTTTTCAGAATTTTTTCAGAATTTTTTGAGGTGTTGCCTAAATTTTAGAAAATAAAAACTGCGGAAAATTGATTTTATTATGACTTTTTTATTTATTAGAAATAGGCACTTTCTTCGAAAAATCTAAAAAAATTTGAGGAGGGGGGAAACATGTTGAGGCATCTTCCTGAATTTTTTCAGAATTTTCTGGAGAGCTGCCTGAATTTAGGAAAATCAAAACTGTAAAAAAAGCGATTGTGTCACTATTTTTCAATTTATCAGCAATGCGCATTTCTTCCAAAAAATCTGAAAAAATTTGAGAAGAAGTGGGATATGTTGAGGCATTTTCTAGAATTTTTTCAGAATTTTCTGAGATTTTGCCTAAATTTAAAAAAATAAAAACTGTGAGAAATCGATTTTATCACGACTTTTTCATTTATCAGAAATGAGCACCTCTTCGAAAAATCTGAAAAAATTAGAGGAGGGGGGAAACATGTTGAGACATTTTCCTGATTTTTTTTGGAATTTTCTGAAGAGTTGCCTGAATTTAAGAAAATCAAAATTGTAAAAAAAGCGATTGTGTCACTATTTTTCAACTTATCAGCAATGCGCATTTCTTCCAAAAAATCTGAAAAAATTTGAGAAGAAGTGGGATATGTTGAGGCATTTTCCAGAATTTTTTCAAAATTTTCTGAGATTTTGCCTAAATTTTAAAAAATCAAAACAGTGAAAAATCGGTTTTATCACGACTTTTTTATTTATCAAAAATGAGCACCTCTTCCAAAAAATCTGAAAAAATTTGAGAAGGAGGGAAACATGTCGAGACATCTTCCTGAATTTTTTCAGAATTTTTTGAATAATTGCCTGAAAGTAAAAAAATCAAAACTGCGACAAAAAGAGAGAAAAAGGGTCTATCTCCATTAGTTTCCAAAATATTCTCAAAAAAACATGGAAAAAATGGAATTTTCCTATTTTATAAGAATTGAGTTTGAAAATATATATGTATATATATATATATGGAGCAAGCATTATGAAATACACCATATGCATCGTGAATTGTGCACTCTCACCTGGTTGTAACAAGCGGACAGCTGTAAAGGTCTGATTGTTGGTTCATTTCCTGTGCATGTAACACTAGCATTTCCGTAAAAAGAGAAAAAAAGGAAAAAAAAGAAGAACTTTCAACCCTGGGCTCAATTCTAAATTTCCCACGTGAAATTGAAGCAATTTGTATAGTAATAATCAAGAAAATAATGATTAGAGTCAACGCTGAAGATGAGATTTAAATAATAAAAAAAATTCTTTATTCTCTGAAAAATTGAGGATAAATGTGAATCTCAAGTCGAGATTTTCTTGCAAAGTGAGAAAAAAATTTGAAAAAATTTGGAGAGAAGGGAAACATGCTGAAGCATTTTTCAGAATTTTTTCAGAATTTTCTGAGGGGTTGCCTATATTTTGAAAAATAAAAACTGCAATAAATCGATTTTATCAACACTTTTTTGTTTATTAAATATGCGCACCTTTTTAAAAAATTCTGAAAAAATTTGAGAAGAAGTGAGACACGTCGAGCCATTTTCCAGAATTTTTTCAGAATTTTTTGAAGAATTGCCTGAATTTAGTAAAATCAAAACTGTGAAAAAATCGATTTTATGACCACGTTTTTATTTATTAAATATGCGCACCTCCCTTAAAAAATCTGAAAAAATTTGAGAAAAAGTGAAATATGCTGAAGCATTTTCCAGAATTTTTTCAAATTTTCCTGGACAAAAGCCCAAATTTTGAAAAATTAAAACTGTAAAAAATCGATTTTATCACCTCTTTTTTATTTATTAAACACGCGCACCTCTTCCAAAAAATCTGAAAAAATTTGAGGAAAAGGAAGATATACTAAAGCATTTTCTTGAATTTTTTCAAAATTTTCTGAAGAGTTGCCTGAATTTCGGAAAATCAAAACTGTAAAAGAATCGATTTTATCACCTTTTCTTTATATATATATTTATTAAATATGCGCACCTTTTCCAAAAAATCTGAAAAAATTTGAGAAGAAGTGAGACATGCTGCGCCATCTTCCTGAATTTTTTCAGAATTTTCTGAAGAGTTGCCTGTTTTTAAAAAAATCCCAATGATCAAAGCCCAGCGAAATGAAGGGATTCGAATTTTTTAGATTAAAAAATCAAGAGAATAATCATTAGAGTTGAAAATGAGATTTAAATGAAAAAAATCCTGTCCTCTGAAAAATTGAGGATAAATCTCTCTCAAGAATTTTTTAATCGTGAGAAATTCCACAATTTTTTCATATTATATTCATCAACAAAAACGAAAAGAATAACGAAACACCTTTGGAGAATAGTTACAGAATAATGCGGAAGAATGCAGGGATTTCTCACGAGACGACAATGGCTTGAATAAAAAAAAAAATATGTACTGTAAAACATGTATAAAATACTCTGTCTGTAATATTTGCAGGTAGTTGTTGTTAAATACGATGCTCAGTGATAAACCGGTATTGTTCCAACATTGTCCCAACGCTAACAATCTCTCCTCACGGATGAACCCGTGATAATTACTCTCAACCAGTTTCCTATGTTGGGGAGGAGCACAAAAAAGGGGAAACGAAAAAAACACACAAAACTGGACGAAAAAGTTAATTTTGTCATTACATATTTTTTTTTGATTGAAATATTTCTTCGAAAAATCTGAAAAAATTTGAGAATATGTGAGACACATTTAAGTATCTTCCCAATTTTTTTGAAAATTTTTTGGGATGTTGCCGCAATTTAGAAAATGGAATACTGTGAAAAAATGGGTTTTATCACTATTTTTTGATTTTTAAAAATTTAGCATTTGTTTCGAAAATTCTGAAAAAATTTGAGAGTAAGGGAGACATGTCGAGGCATTTTTCGGAATTTTTTCAAAATGTTCTGAAACGTTGCCGCAATTTAGAAAATGAAAAACTGTGAAAAAATAGATTTCATCACTATTTTTTGATTTTGGAAAATTTAGCATCTTCTTCAAAAAATCTGAAAAAATTTGAGAGTAAAAAAGACATGTTGAGGCACCTTCCTGATTTTTTTGAGAATTTTTTAAAGAATTGCCGCAATTTAGAAAATGAAAAATTGTGAAAAAATGAGTTTCATCACTATTTTTGGATTTTTGAAAATATAGCACTTCTTCCAAAAAATCTGAAAAAATTTGAAAACAAGTGGAATGTGCTAAGAAAATCCCCAGAATTTTTTCAGAATTTTCTGGAGAGTTGCTCAAATTTTAAAAAAGCGAAAATCCAAAAAAATGAGTTTTAGCACTACTTTTCAATTTATTAAAAACGAGCATCGTTTCAAAAAAATCTGAAAAAATTTGAGAAGAAGTCGGAGATATTAAAACATCATCCTGAATTTTTTCAGAATTTTCTCAAAACTTGCCTAAATTTCAAAAAATAAAAACCGTCAAAAATCGATTTTATCGCTACTATCTCATCCACCAAAAAAGTGCACCTCCCCTAAAAAATCCCAAAAAATTTGAGAAGAAGTGAGACCTACTAAAGCATCATTCTGAATTTTTCCAGAATTTTCTCAAAACTTGCCTAAATTTCAAAAAATAAAAACCGTAAAAAATCGATTTTATTGCTACTATCTCATCCATAAAAAATGTGCACCTCCCCTAAAAAATCCAAAAAAATTTGAGAAGAAGTAAAATTCACCAAAGCATCATTCTGAATTTTTTCAGAATTTTCTCGTCAACTTCAGCTCCTGATTGCCCACTATTAGCAGCAAACTACAGTAAGTGTCCAGTGGTCAGTGAGATTGGACACCAGTTTGAAAATAATCAATAGGAAGCCCGTGGCCAAGTCCTGGGGTGCACTATACAGCACACAATGTACATATATATATGTATATATATATGTACTGCAGCTTGAAAGCTCTGAACACGCTAATGCCATGAATGTGCACTGATATATAGAAGGGGTTGTATTCTTGATTAACGTCATTGGACCGAGGCCACTTGGATATTATCAAATAGGGGAAGGGGGGGGGGGGGGAGGGGTTGGCTATCGGACTTAATTCGAGGCCCCTCGTGTTACTTGAGAACAGGTCGAAAACACAAATCTCATTTGGCCATCTCACCCTGACCATGAGAGGTCTTCCGGTTTTTAGTTTCACGCGAGGAAAAGAGGCTTACATTACTCAGAAAAATATAACATGACTTTTTTTGCCAGTTTTTTAAAAGAAGGAGTTGAAATAGAAGGGATTTTTATTGCAGGAGAGACTATTGATAAGGTTGGGGGTGAATTGAAGTTTTTTATGAGAAGTAAAATACTCTCGAAAAATCTGAAAAAATTGGGAAAAAGGGAAAAATGATGAAAAATTTTGCTGAATTTTTTCAAATTTTTTTGAAGAGTTGCCTAAATTTAGAAAAATGAAAAGTGGGGAAAAATAGACTTTATTGCTATTTTTTCATTTAACAGAATTGAGCAACATTTCAAAAAAATTTGAGAAGAAGTGAGATATACTGAAGGCTTTTCCTGAATTTTTTCCAATTTTTCTGAAGATTTGCCTAAATTTAGAAAAATAAAAAGGGTAAAAAAATAGATTTTATTGCTATTTTTCAATTTATGATAATTGAGCAACATTTCCAAAAAAACTGGAAAAATTTGAGATGAAGTGAGATGTGCTGGAGGATTTTCCTGAATTTTTCCTGAATTTTTCGAAAAGCTGCCTAAATTTAGAAAAATAAAAAGTGTGAAAAAATAGATTTTATTGCTATTTTTTCATTTATCAGGATTGAGCAACATTTTCAAAAAATCTGAAAAAATTTGAGATGAAGTGAGATATGCTGAAGGATTTTCCTGAATTTTTTCAGAATTTTCTGAAGAGTTGCCTAAATTTAGAAAAATAAAAACTCAAAAAATGGAGATTTTATCACTGGTTTTTAATTTATCAGAATTGAGCAACCTTTCCAAAAAATCTTAAAAAATTTGAAAAAAAGGAAGATATACTGAAGTATCTTCTTGAATTTTTTCAAAATTTTCTGAAGAGTTGCCTGAATTTTGAA
Source organism: Aleiodes leptofemur (assembly GCA_963942555.1). Classification (NCBI taxonomy): domain Eukaryota; kingdom Metazoa; phylum Arthropoda; class Insecta; order Hymenoptera; family Braconidae; genus Aleiodes; species Aleiodes leptofemur. The sequence continues at coordinate 886,454 of OZ012619.1, read as the reverse complement.
AAATCAAAACCGTTAAAAAGTCGATTTTATAACCACTTCTTCATTTATTAAATATGCGCACCTTTTCGAAAAAATCTGAAGAAATTTGAGAAGAAGTAAGATCTATTGAGGCAAGTTCCTGAATTTTTTCAGAATTTTCTGAGAACTTGCCTAAGTTCCAAAAATCCAAAACTGAAGAAAAAACCAAGAAAAGGGGTTTACATTACTCAGAAAAATGTAACATGACATTTTGCCATTTTTTAAAGAGAAATAGAAATGGAAAGCATGTTTATTGCATGAGAGATTATTATCATTATTATTATTATTATTTATTGATGACGTTCGTTGCGATTATTCTGTTATCCAACTAGTCCAGACATTGTAATGACTATGCTAATTCCCCCTTGAATTTATGTATCAGGTTCCTTACATTGTCATTATTATTATTATTATTCTTGCTTAGTGATAAGACTGAAAAAAAAATTCAAGCTTTTTTCCTGAAGAGATAGTGTCTCGTGACACTTTTGCTGTAAATTTTCCGCTGAGATTAACTGCTCCTGAGGCAGTGAAGAGCAGAGACCGTGAAATTTGGATGACCATTCACCAACTAAGAGGAGATGCCGACAGAACACAATTTAACGAAAAAAGTTATCCAGCACCTGGAACAACTTCCGGTGAATTAGTTTTTTTGCTATTGTGGGATTACCTTTTTTTTTTAGTTGGAGGAAAAGACTCGAGGGAAAAATATGAAAAAATTTGAAGAGGGGGGAGATGGGGTGGGGTGTCTTCTTGAATTTTTTCAGAATTTTTAGAAGAGCTGCCGTAATTTAAAAAAAGAAAAACTGTGAAAAAATGAACTTTATCAGTAATTTTGAATTTATTGGGAGTGGAAACCTTTTTCGAAAAATCTGAAAAAATTTGAGAATATGTGAGACATGCTGAGGCACTTCCCTGAATTTTTCCAGAATTTTCTGAAGAGTTGCCTATATTTAGAAAAAGAAAAACTATAAAAAAGTGGATTTCATGACTACTTTTTCATTTATCAGGCATAAAAAAATTTCCCAAAAATTCTGAAAAAATTTGAGAATATGTGAGACATACTGAGGCACTTTCCTGAATTTTTTCAGAATTTTCTGAAGAGTTGCCTAAACCCCAAAAATGTAAAACCCGAAAAAAAATGAATTTCATCATTGATTTCAAATTTATCAGGACCAAAATCCTTTTCCAAAAAATCTGAAAAAATTTGAGAACACGTGACGCCTCTTCATGCATCATCTCAAATTTTTTCAGAATTTAACAGAAGATCGCGTGTGTTTAATGCCAGAAACTAAGAATTACATGACAAAAAAATTTATATCTTCCAGCAGTTGCTGGAAGCACTTTCCTTACCGTCTACTCGTTAGAAAGAATGAAATATGGGATTGATTTTGTGGAAGGGAGAACAAAGAAGTGTAAAAACCGAGAGAGAGAGAGAGAGAGAGAGAGAGAGAGAATGTCCTAGATTTTATGAGCTCTTCCCAGCAAGAAGAAGAAGAAAAAGGTACTGAGGCAGTTACCTGTAGATGACCGTCATTATGCGTAACCCTGAAGAGTCTTCAGTAAAAACTAGTACCGTTACTCTTAGCCTCTGAAGAATGAGCATTGTCTTATTTCCTTTCAAAATATATGATCATGACAAAAATTTTCGATTTTGGTCTTCAAAATTTTTTTATAGTTACATTATTTCTCAAAGAATTTGACTATAAAAAGTCCGAGTTAGATAACCATTTAAATAAGAAAGAAAAAAATTATTGAAAATCGACAGAAAATACATGGGCTCTCATGGAGAAATGGAGGTTATGATCGTAAATTAATAAATATCCAATTTTCAAGCTCCTGTACAAAGAACAAATATTCATAAGAAAGATGGATATTGTAGTAATTCGACAATATTTCGAAAAATACTATGTATTCATTCATTTTTAAAAGAAAAATAGAATTAAAATTCGAATTACTTCATTTCATCATTCATTTTTCGCCGTGATTGGCCAGATTCACAGGACACAGTCACGTGGTCATTCACTTCGGCTCATTCCGGAACCATTCGGGCCTAGCCCCGCCCATCAAAATTCACGATTCCCCCACTCTCACGATCAAACATCCTTAAGGACATATTTAATACATATTTAATTTGACGAAATATTAAGAATGTCAAAGTAAATTCATTAAATTCTGTTAATTGTAATTGTAAGTTGAGACTGATTATTGTAAAAAAAATTTTAGACAGCTTTATTGTGGTTTATTGTTTGTATTTATTTATTATTCTAAGAAGAAAAAGTGAATAATTTGTAATTTTGTATTTCAGAGCCTGAAGAAGCTTAAATTATAAGCGAAACGTCGCGAATTGACAATATCTTAGTATTGCATTTATAACCTTCCAATCTCCCATGATCTTTAATTAATCCTTAAGGATGTTAGGGCGAGGTGGTCGGACATAACCTCAATTTTCTGTATAAAATCCTAAATAACAACGTATACATAATAAATGTCTCAAAAATCATTTTCATAATGTTTGAAGAATGTAATGAAGAACAAAATAAGCTATAAAAACAAAAAATTGATGGAAAATTGAAAAATTGACTGCATTTTTTAAATATTTCAAATTTCTCAAGATTCAAAAATTGTAAAAAATGCAGCCAATTTTCCAATTTTCAATCAATTTTTTGGTTCTACGGCTTATTTTGCCCCTCATTACATTCTTCAAACATTAGGAAAATGATTTCTGAGACATTTATTATGTAGACGTTGTTATTTACGATTTTATACAAAAAATTAAGGTTATGTCCAACCACCTCGCCCTAATATCCTTAAAAACTTGTAGACACTTTGGAAAATGTAGATAAAGTGAAATTATTATTGAATGTGGAAAAAGGGGAGGAAGGGGGGGGGGGGGGAATATCCGGTGCTTCAACTTTCATCAATTAAACTAGTACAATCTGTTGCAATGTCCTATGGGTCTAAGCTTTCTTCCGCCCATGCTTCCATCTTCACGGTTAAGCAGGCGTTATGTTTCCTTGATCCTTCATGCTCAAGAGATTTTCATTCCAGACACTTAGCAGATAATCCACGATGAAAATTGAATTTAGTTTGAAATAAAGGAGAAAGTATGGGGGAAAATGGGGATTTTGAGGAAAGGGTTGGAGATGGATTTTTTTTTTATGATTTCATTGAAAAGCTTAGGAAATTTGAGGTGGAAAATAAATGTGTCAGAATTGATTTTTTGGAGTTTATAGAAAATGGGAAATTTTCGATTTCTGGAAAATTTCAGTTTTTTGAGGATATTGAGGGTTCTATTGGTTGTAGCGTGAAAATTCTGAATGAAGGTGAAAGGTGAGATCATTTGCCATTGATTCATGGGGTTTTGAATGAAAAATATCGATTTTTGAGGTACTTGTGGGCACTTTTATGAAAATTGAGGGGAAAAGAGTGGAGAAATTGATGTTTTTGGTGGAACGGTTGGAGATGGAATTTTTTTGATGATTGCATTGAAAAGCTGAGGAAATTTTACCCGGAAAACATGTGTCGCAAGTATTTCTTTTGAATTTCTTGAAAATCCGATTTTTTGAAGGTGAATTGAAGGTCAAATCCTTTCCATTCTTGTAAAATTTCAGTTTTTCGAGGATATCTCTGGTTCTATTGGTCGTAGCGTAAAAATTCCGAATGGAGGTGAAAGGTGAGATCATTTGCCATCGATTCATGTAGTTTTGAGAAGAAAAAATATCGATTCTCACCACACTTATAGTGCAAAAACTGATTTTCATAAAAGTGTCCATAAATACCTCAAAAATCGATATTTTTCAATTCAAAACCCCATCAAATCAATGTCAAATGATCTCACCTTTCCCCTCGATTCAAAATTTTCCCTCTACGACCAATAGAACCCTCAATATTCTCAAAAAACTGAAAATTTTCACTTTCCCTAAAAAATTCAAATTTCCATAAACCTTCAAAAAATAATTTTCCACATGTTTTCCAAAGCAAATTCCCTCAGCTTTCTAATGCAATCATCAGAAAAAACAAATTTCCAATATTTCCCCCATTTCCTCAAGATAAAACATAAAAATTCACAAAATTTCCATAAAAGACAAGAATAAGAGAACTGGAAAAATCATTTAAAACGATTGAAAAAAGAAAAAAGGAACAAACAGTAAAATGACCGCCTACATTGAGACCATGAGTTGGCACGATTAACGGCACGTACGTGTTCTGCAGTACCGTAAAAGGGGCCAGAAGCCAGTAAACACAGCATTTAAAATTTAACGTGACGCCCTATCCCCACCAACCAACCAAAAAAAAAAAAGACCTAAAAAAAAAGAAGGAGTCCAGCCATCAAAACACCTGCAATAATACCCATAGCTCCTCATTAATTGCTAAAACTATCGGAATAATCCAATCGCTCTAATCTCAAATCCCCTAAATTCCTAAAGTATTAACTTCGCTCAGCATCCACCCACACTGCCCAAAGATATACGTATAACCAGAGACTAAGCTCTTGTTATCCAGCATCGAACTCCCCAAATTCGCAGATTTCCCTTCTCCAAAACTCTCAAGAAGAAGAAAAATTAAACCATTTGTCATAAAAAAAAAATAGACTTGATCGCAAAAAAAAATGCACTTGTTTCAAGAAAATTTGGGAAAAGATTGCCTTAAAAACAAAGGGGCGTAAGTCCTATATATATATAAAAACAGCACTTACGCCTTTTCATTCTAAAGGCAATGAAGACCTTAGAAACAAAAGGGCGTAAGTGCTATGTATATAAACAAAGAATTAATGTCATTTCATTCAAAAACATCGAAAATCTTAGAAACAGAAGGGCGTAAGTGTTATATATATATAAGAACATCACTTACGCCTTTTTATCTTAAAGGCAATGAAGGCCTTAGGAAAAAAGGAGCGTAAGTGATATATATATATAAGAACAGCACTTACGCCTTTTTATCTTAAAGGCAATGAAGACCTTAAAAACAAAGGGGCGTAAGTGCGTTAAACGAAGAATTGATGCCATTTTATTCTTAAATCATCGAAAACCTTAGAAACAAAAGGGCGTAAGTGCTATATATATATATATATATAAGAACAGCACTTACGCCTCTTTATTTCTAAGGCAATGAAGACCTTAGAAACAAAGGGGCGTAAGTGCTATGTATATAAACAAAGAATTAATGCCATTTTATTCTTAAAACATCGAAAATCTTAGAAACAAAGGGGCGTAAGTGCTATATATATAAGAACAGCACTTACGCCTCTTTATTTCTAAGGCAACGAAGACCTTAGAAACAAAGTGGCGTAAGTGCTATATATATAAACAGCACTTTCTTTCCAAGATTTCCATATCCAACGATCTAAAAATTGCCAAAAAAAGCAAATTTTCGACAAAATTTTGAGATAATTTTTCAAAAAATATTAAAAAATTTCAAGAAAATTTTGTTGAGTAACAAGATTCTCTTTTTTTTACATCAAAAAACGGTTTATTTGCCAAAAATCTCTTACCTTCTCGAATTAACACTAACACTAGTATTCTGATGCTGTGGAGATCTGATCACTGGACTAACGGAAGCACTAGCACCACCACTACCACTCCCACTACCACCACCACTAATTGAATTGTCTCTCGATGAAGATCTGCTCGTGCTCTGTCTCCTGTTTCTATCGCCACCAGAAGATGTCCTAGATCTAGCGTTTCTGCGGCCTCTTCTGGGTGTTACAACCGATGTCGAATTCCTAGCTACCGGAGCACTCGAAGGTCTCAGAACAGTTCCCGAGCTGCCATTTGTGTGAGCAGCTAGGATTTCAGGCGCTATTAGCGCTATATCAGGCAGCGAATTTGGAGCAGAAATGGGCCTTTCCAACGATGATAAGGCCCCAGAAACGAGAGGCGCTGCTCTTCTCGGCCTCTCAGCTTCCGGAAGCCGCAAATGACGCAGTCTGCGCATCGAAGCTCGGACCCATGAATTCGCGGACGAATTTTGAATGACGTCACAAGTTATGGAACTAGCGTAATCGACATTTTGCGTCAATGATCGCTCGTCAATTGTCGTTGATAATGTCGTCATTGATGCTAGTTGACTGTCGTTTTCATGATTAATGTCGTCAGCATCGTCCCGAGGAGATACTGATGAAGACTTTGTCGTCTCGTTGACGGACATCGCGACACTGCCATTTGTTAGCTTTGTATACTTGCTACATTGGCGCATGCGTACACGATCCGATTGTCCCTCCAGTCCGTGGCTCTCTTCACTGCCTGACTCGTGTTCACAGCCGTAAAGCCTTTTACTTGGGAACACAGAGCTACTGCACGTTGTTGGCGAGGCCAATGGCAACAGTGGAGTAGGGGTATTTGATGTACTTGAGGCAGAGAATTTGGAGGATGGACGCGGTGATGATGATGGGGGATGATCTACTTCTTCTACCCAAGACCAGTCCACTTCGGAACAGTCGGACGAAGAGGCTGATGGTACTGGACGTCTGAAATTTGAAATGAGATAGTTAATATTAGTGATTTTTATTTTTAAAAGAGTTTAATATTTGATGGAAAATTCTGGAAAAATTTGGGAATGTGGGGGATAGGATGGGGATGTTTTCTGAATTTTTTGAGAATTTTTGGAAGAGTTGCCGAAAATTTAAAAAAAGAAAACAGGAAAAAAATAGATTTCATCACTATTTTTTAATTTTTAAAAATTGAGCACTTCTTTTGAAAATTTTGAAAAAATTTGGGAATGTGTAAGATATTTTGAGACATCGACCTGAATTTTTTCGGAATTTTCTGAAGAGTTGCCGAAAATTCAAAAAAAGAAAACTTTGAAAAAAAACAGATTTTATGACTATTTTTTGATTTTTAAAAATTGAACACTTCTTTTGAAAAATCTGAAAGAATTTGAGAAGATGTAAGATATTTTGAGGATTCGACCTGGATTTTTTCGGAATTTTCTGAAGAGTTGCCGAAAATTTAAAAAAAGAAAACTGTGGAAAAATGAAGTTTATCACTATTTTTTGATTTTTAAAAATCGAGCACTTCTTTCAAAAAATCTGAAAAAATTTGAAGATAAACAAGACATGCTGAGACATCTTCTCGAATTTTTTCAAAATTTTCCAAAGACTTGCCTAAATTTATAAAATCAATAAACGCACAAATCAATAAGTTTCCTTTCTGAAATATCAATAGAACACACAAGTATAAATACGAATGAGACAAAATAAACATTTAGACACGTGCGTTTTAAAGATATTATTTTGACTCTCTCATTTAATTTCCCCTTTCACAATTTTACTGCCACGGTTCCCCGCGTCCAATCCAGTATCGTCTCGCGCGCGTACACCCATTTCCGGTAGCGTGCATGTGAATCTAAATACCGTCAGGGTTGATGCTAATTTCTTTTTACGCTAGTGACCACGTGCTAGGTTTAAGCAGCAGCAAAAGAAGGAGAAAGAAAAAAAGGCACTTATTCGATTTTTATACCCTCGTGCGAGTCCCTCATACTTAAAAAAAAATTTAAAAAATCCATACAATTACAAAGTATGACAGAGGAAAAAGATTTCACTGCGAGAATAATTATTGAATTAATGGAATTAAATCATTAGGGGAAAGGGGAGGGGGGTTGGGGGGGGGGGGGGGGAGGAGCATCTTTGAGCAAAATGATTTTTTTTAAATTTATAATATAATTGCAATTTATTTAATTTTTTTTTTTAAACAAAAAAAAAAGTTTTATTAACGTTAAAAATCCGAAGAATCGATTCATGTTAAAAAATGTTAATTTTTAATTATTTTATTATGTTAAAATTAGTTATTAATTATTAAAAAAGGCAAGAAGTGTCCAAAAGTGCCCCCCCCTCCCCCTTCCCCTCCCCCCTCCCCTACCGAAAAATCTATAGATGCGACATATCTACAACATATATATATTTAAAAACCTTTTTTGCAATATATATATGTCATTTATGTCATTTATATATCATATATCGTGGCTTTAGAGTCAAAGGGGCGTAAGTCCTGTGTATAAGCATAGCACTTACGCCCCTCTGTTTCTAAGGCAACGATATATGCGCATATATGTTATATATATATATATTTGGCATATTTAAATTGTACATATATAAATTTTCATGCGGGACATTATTCCTCTGGATGTATATATATATATATATATATATATATATATATATATATATATATATTATGGATATATATTCAGTTATGCATAGAAGTATCCTTCGCAGTTAAAATTACATATTTAATGTGTAAAATTTAAACTCATTACTAGGATCATTGTATTTTCTGATTTCTCTTGATTTTAACACATCCGTTAGAATTACGGTATTAGATGATACAAGTTTTTTTGTATTCACGTCTAATTACACATATCCCGGGTGTTTATGATCCTTGGTTAAAGCACATAAACCAATTACGGTTTATGAGATTTTTTTTTTTTTTTTTTTTTTTTTTGTAATCCTCATTATAAATTTCACTGAATGGAAGTAAATCACGTAAATCACTTTCATACTGATTTTTTAAAAATTATTTATAATATAATATAATATATAATATAAACATAATATCCTGGAAAATGAAGGAGATACGCCCTTTTTGTCCTAAGACAGTTTTCTCGTGAATTTTAAAAGCTTCAAAACGGTTTTAGGGAAAAAAGGGCGTATCTCCAATTAATTTTCGAGATATTTAAAAAAATATATATCAACTTATATTTTTATTTATATATTTTTGATTATAATTTTTCTTATTACTTTTGAATGTCTGATAATATACATATATATACATGTATATATATATATATACATGTATATATATATATATACGTATGTATATATCTATATATCTAATAATATCTATATACATATCTAATAATGAAAATACGTCCTTTTTTGCATGATTCCGTTTTTTTAACTCTTAAAATTATTTAAAAAAAATAATTTAGAAGAGAAATAGTCTTTAAAAAAAAAAAAGATAAATAATTCCACCTACACGAGAACCTTGATACTCTTGATGTATTCAAAATGCTCATTGAATATTGATCGTTTCTACCTCATTAAAATAATCCTCATTGTATTGTAATTATCACTTCGATGTTGATCTCATCACAACTATCAGACAATTTTTAGTCTTTTTTTCTCTTAACACATAAAATATAAAAAAAAAAAAAAAAATGAAAAATATGTAGATGTAGAAAATTATGTCGGTGAAGCTAGTCGTGAGAATATCCGCAGAATTTTCGCGTGTTTTGGGCCTCATGTCAATGATGAGACCCACAGAATTTACTAATTTTCACTGATTTAAGGATATTTCTCGTAATAAAAACCGTTCATCTTCGTTTTAATTCGAAGAGATTTTATAAAATAGGAAAAACAAGATTGGCTGACAAAAAAATCGATGTTTTTATGGATCTTAGGTTAACGTACTGGAATACGTTAATTCCACCTTGCAGAGACTGTGAAGGATTAATTTTATAAGTCCGTTCCTATGGCGAATTGAGAGACCATCTTCTCTAGCGAAGGTGTTTGGAAGCCCTTGGAATCGGGAATTTAAGGGACGTCATATTTGGAGGGAAGATGGAATTTTTTTAAGTTCAAAATTTCTCATTTTTTGCATATTTTTTTATATAACTCTGGTCCTCTGGCGAATTGAGAGCCAATTCTTTTCTGAGTAAAGGGCAGAGGTGTTTGGAAGCCCTTGGGACCGGAAATTTGAGGGACGTCAGATTTGGAGGGAAGATGGAATTTTTTTAAGTTCAAAATTTCTCATTTCTTGCATATTTTTCAAAATAACTCCGGTCCTCTGGCGAATTGAGAGCCAATTCTTTTCTGAGTAAAGGACAGAGGTGTTTGGAAGCCCTTGGAACCGGAAATTTGAGGGACGTCAGATTTGGAGGGAAGATGGAATTTTTTTCAAGTTCAAAATTTCTCATTTTTTGCATATTTTTTTATATAACTCCGGTCCTCTGGCGAATTGAGAGCCAATTCTTTTCTGAGTAAAGGACAGAGGTGTTTGGAAGCCCTTGGGCTCGGAAATTTGAGGGACGTCAGATTTGGAGGGAAGATGGAATTTTTTTCAAGTTCAAAATTTCTCATTTTTTGCATATTTTTTTACATAACTCCGGTCTTATGGCGAATTGAGAGATAATATTTTTTAGGGTAAATGGCAAAGGTGTTTGGAAGCCCTAGGAACTGGAAATTTGAGGGACGTCATATTCGGAAGAAAGATGGGATTTTTTTTTCAAGTTAAAAAAAAATTAAATGCAAACACATACCCAGTATGTGAACAGCCAATTCCCCCAGAAGTAGAAGGCTGACAGGATTCAACATCAACACTCGAGGATCTCCTCCCAAAGACGCTAAATCCACTTGCACTATTACTATCACCACTCCACGACTTTCTCTCTAATCTCAACTCATCTCTCTTCCTATTCCTCCCCTCATCTCCTCCAAAACCCCCTGATTTCGATTGTTCATTAACTGGTGAGTCATAGCTCGGTTTTTTCGATGGTGGCGACACTTCAAATCCTAAATTATCAATTTCTCCAGATCCGGTAAATTGTCCAGTCATCACTGGACTCTCGTCATTGTCATCAAGTTGCCTGTTGCTCCTGTCGATTTCATGGAAAAGTTCAGAATTTTTTATCAAACACGTGGGTTCGAGGGGATAAGCCCCTGAAGGTCCATTTAACCCAGAATTTCCGGATTTTCGTGAAATTTCACGATTTTCCGAGTTTTCATCGGAAAAATCATCGGTTTCGTCATCCAATTCGGATAAAAAATCAAAGGCACTTATTGCCTGATCCTCTGTGGATGCTGCGGATTCCTCTAACTCCGATTTTCTGCAATTTCCATCAAATTCATCGGAATTAAGAGGATTTTCCGAACTTTCTAATGATGCGATCGGTGTAATCACTGGTTCGAGGTTCTTCGTGATGTCACGAACTCTTTTTATTGTCTCTGATGATACGACATCAATTCTCTTCCGAATTGGAACGACCTGGTCGTGACCAAGTGTCACCAAAATGTCACCGTTATCACATTCCTCGCGAATTGGCTTTTTCTCGCGGGTTAGCGAGAGCTTTTGCTCCAATTTTGGTGGACAAACGTCTAAAAGGTGCTCCTGCTCGTCGAGAGTTGCGTCTGGGATGGAGATACGAGAGACGCAGATTCCACCTTCTAAATCGATTAGGTCCTCGTCATCGGTACTTGTTGACGCCATTTTCCGAGATTTTCGGGACGGAACTGAAATCAAAATAAAATTAATTTTGTGAGGATTTTTAATGAGTTTATTTCATTTTTATGAGTTTTTTTTTGGGGGGGGGGGGGGGAGATGGAGGTTTTTTGAGGGTTGCAATGGAAAGCTGAGGAAATTTTACGTGGAAAACATGTGTCGCAAGGTTTTTTTTTGAATTTTTCAAAAAATCGAAAATTTTTGAAAAAAATGAAAATTTTGAGGAAAAAACGGAATTTTGAACAAAAAATTGCAAAATTTGATGTGACCTATGCTTTCCAGGTCAAATTTTCTCAGCTTTTCATTGGAATTGTTGAAAAAATTGTAAATCCCATATTTTTCTGAAAATAGAAATTGATTTTTTCTGTAAATCGTTTAAAATTTTTTTTTAGTTACTGATTTATTTGGAATTTTTTTAGAGTAAAAGTAGAGAATTCAGGTGAACGGTTGGGGATTGATATTTTCTGATGATTTCATCGAAAAGCTGAGAAAATTTTACGTGGAAAGCATATGTCACCAGTATTTTTTTTAACTTTTTCAAAAATCGAAAATTTTCGAAAAAAAAGTAAAATTTTGAAAAAAAATCGAAAAAATGACTTGTGACCTATGCTTTCCATCTCAAATATTCTCAGCTTTTCAATGAAATCATCAAAAAAATTATACACTCAATATTTACTAAAAATACAGATCAATTTTCTTATAAAACGTTAAAAATTTCTCTTCAGTTACTGATTCCTCTCAGAATTTTTGAAATCAAAATAGAGAATTCAGACAAGCAGTTGAAGATGGATTTTTTTCGATGATTGCATTGAAAACTTCAGAAAATTCTACATGAAAAGCATATGTCACAAGTATATTTTTCAATTTTTTCAAAAATCGAAAATTTTCAAAAAAATCGAAAATTTTCAAAAAAAAACATAAAAATTTCAAAAAAAATCTAAAAAATGACATGTGACCTATGCTTTCCAGCTCAAATTTCCCCAGCTTTCCACCAAAATCCTCCAAAAAATTGTCACTCCCATATTTCCTAAAAACCATTCAAAACCTCTTTCCAACAACTCTTAAAGCCCATAAACACTCAATATGACTTACAATAATTCCCCACATCTCCGATTTCTCACGAAATGTATCGGAAAACTATTCTCACCCAGCTAAAAGCCAATTTCATTGTAAAAAATGAAGAAATCCACCGAGTATTCATTGGAGATATGAATTGAATAAAGAGACGACGTTAGAAAACTGGCAATAAATATAACTTTAAACGAGAATGAAAACGTGGGAGAAAAGAGCAACTGTATTGCAAAGTTTCCCCCTGGCAACATATATATATATTTCCAACAAAACGAGTCAAAGTCGTTCTACATCTAGTCCTCGGCGTGATTCTGCGAAGTGTTACACCGACCCGGTGACCAGGATGGAGATCGCATCATGGAAAGGCTTGTAGGTGCGGTCCTTATTTTCAGAAGTGTAGTTAAAGTACCGTTGGATGAGTTGAACACAGAGGAGGAGGAGTATGAGGATAATGAGATGCCTAGAGCCTTTTTTCATATAAATTTCTGATTTTGCATCGATAATTATGACCCCAGTGCCTTTTTCTACTAGAATTACGCCTTTAGAATTTTTAAAAAATTCTTTTTTGTTTGGGGAAAGTTGGGAAATTTCAGTTTTTTTGAGGATATTGAGGGTTCTGTTGGTCGTAGAGGGAAAATTTTGACTGGAGGGGGAAGGTGAGATCATTTGACATTGATTTGATGGGGTTTTGAATTGAAGAATAGTGATTTTTAAGGTATTTATGGGCACTTTTATGAAAATCAGTTTTTGCACTATAAGTGTGGTGAGAATTGATATTTTTCTTCTCGAAACTACATGAATCGATGGCAAATGATCTCACCTTTCACCTCCATTCGGAATTTTTACGCTACGACCAATAGAACCAGAGATATCCTCGAAAAACTGAAATTTTACAAGAATGGAAAGAATTTGACCTTCAATTCACCTTCAAAAAATCGGATTTTCGAGAAATTCAAAAGTAATACTTCCAACATATGGTTTCCAGGTAAAATTTCCTCAGCTTTTCAATGCAATCATCAAAAAAATTCCATCTCCAACCGTTCCACCAAAAACATGAATTTCTCCACTCTTTTTCCCTCAATTTTCATAATAGTGCCCACAAGTGCCTCAAAATCGATTTTTTTCATTCATAACCCCATGAATCAATGGCAAATCATCTCACCTTTCACCTCGACTCGGAATTTTTACGCTACGACCAATAGAACCAGAGATATCCGTGAAAAACTGAAATTTTACAAGAATGGAAAGGATTTGACCTTCAATTCACCTTCAAAAAATCGGATTTTCAAGAAATTCAAAAGATATACTTGCGACACATGTTTTCCGGGTAAAATTTCCTCAGCTTTTCAATGCAATCATCAAAAAAATTCCATCTCCAACCGTTCCACCAAAAACATCAATTTCTCCACTCTTTTTCCCTCAATTTTCATAATAGTGCCCACAAGTGCCTCAAAATCGATTTTCTTCATTCATAACCCCATGAATCAATGGCAAATGATTTCACCTTTCACCTCCATTCGGAATTTTTACGCTACGACCAATAGAACCAGAGATATCCTCGAAAAACTGAAATTTTACAAGAACGGAAAGGATTTGACCTTCAATTCACCTTCAAAAAATCGGATTTTCAAGAAATTCAAAAGATATACTTGCGACGCATGTTTTCCGGGTAAAATTTCCTCAGCTTTTTAATGCAATCATCAAAAAAATTCCATCTCCAACCGTTCCACCAAAAACATCAATTTCTCTACTCTTTTCCCCTCAATTTTCATAAAAGTGCCCACGAGTGCCTCAAAATCGATTTTTTCATTCAAACCCCCATGAATTAATGGCAAATGATCTCACCTTTCACCTCCATTCGGAATTTTTACGCTACAACCAATAGAACCCTCAATATCCTCGAAAAAATCAAATTTCCCAAAAATCGAAAATTTCCCATTTTCTATAAATTCCACAAAATCAATTTTAACACATTTGATTTCCATCTCAAATTTCCTCAGCTTTTCAATGGAATCATCAGAAAAAATCCATCTCCAACCTTTTTCATCAGAATCTCCATTTTCCCCCAACTTTTCCCTAATCAACCAAATAACTCTATCTTTTCCCATTCAATTATTTCTAAATTGTCTCAAAAATTAATGGAGATACGCCCTTTTTCCCCCCCCCCCAATACTTTCTTGCAGCTCTCAAAACTATCAAAAAAAAAGGAGAATCAAATGAAAAGGGCGTATCTCCATTAATTTCCAAGATTTTTCAAAAAAAAAAATCAGAAAATTTCAATTTTTCAACAAAATCATTAAAAAATCCTATTTTAGTGGAGTAAACTCCACTTTCCCTCCATGATGAAACACCTTGTCCATGCTCATCAACCAAAACTCCTACGCAATCCAATTAACACGTAAATTAGCGCACTTCTTGACACTCGAGGGACCCAAGTAATACCCAAGACACAACAAACAGACAAAAACATTCGTCACAAATAATCATAATAATTCTCCGACAATCAACATATGGGAATTTATCTTCTCCTCTTTGTTTTATCTAAAATTTTGAATTTCCTCTTATGCGGGCTGGTGAATGATAAACTCGTTTTTAGTAGAATAAGGGAAAAATATAATGTAAATCGTTTTCTCTTTTCTCATTTTGTGTGAAAAAATTCAAATTTATGCATATTCATGCTAATTCTGTTGATTCACGAAGGGTAAAACTGGTGAAAAATTTTTGCTTAAATTTACAACAATGGGAAAAAACGGACGATTTTCCACAGACATTCCCCTTTTTATTCAATTATTTTTTAAAAATAATAATTTAAATGAGTTTTTAAAAAAATAGGGGAAGGTGGGGTAAAATGGATTTGGGTTAATTTTGGTATTTTATGCTATGAAAATTAGGAGAAATGGATGGAAATATTGGAGATAGGTTTTTTCTGATGATTCCATTGAAAAGCTGAGGAAATTTCCCATGAAAATCATATGTCAGAAGTTATTTTTTGGATTTTTTCAAAAATTTCATTTTTTGCGCGAAATTTGAAGGTGAAACTCTTCTGTTTTTGAAAAATTTCAGGTTTTCGAGAATATCTCTGGTTCTATTGATCATAGCGACCTGGGGTTGATCTTAAATGAAAGGTGAGCTCATTTCCCATCGATTTATGGGGTTTAAAAAGAAAAATATCAATTTTTTCAAGTACTTATAGGGCAAAAACTGATTCTCAGCAAAATGCCCTATAAATATTTGAAAAATTGATTTAAAAAAAATTTGAACCACATAAATCGATGAGAAATGAGCTCACCTTTCATTTGAGATCAACCCTAGGTCGCTACGACCAACAGAACCGGAGAAATCCCCGAAAAAGTGAATTTTTTCGATTTTCAAAAGGGAAACCCCTTCAAAACTTGGCCAAAAAAGTAAATTTTTCCAAAAATTGAAAAAAAAAATCTTGACACATGTTTTCCGCCCAAAATTTCCTCAGCTTTTCAATGAAATCATTAGAAAATTTCTATCTCGAACCGTTCAATTGAAATACCCATTTTTCCCCACCTTCCCCTATATTATCAAAATAATAATAATAATAATAAAAATAATCCAAATGATTTCAAAAAAAAGATTATTTTTCTAATCTTCTTTTAATTGAAATAAAAAAAATCAAGGATGTGAAAATGCTCCATATTACCCATTTGTTGGATTAACTTCAATAATCCTCTCATCATCACGAGCACTAAAACCGTGATTCATAAAAAAAAAAAAAAAAAAACCTCAATTTAGCACACCATAAACACTCCAAATTGTCTATTGATTGTAGGAACTTATGTGAAAGCTAATTGAATTGCTTTTAGGTAAGACTAATAAAGTATCAACGATGAAAAGCACACAGGAGCACTAATATTCGCACTAATATCGTCTCTTTGTATCTACAATGCCCAAGAATATCCTCACCTTAGAGTCAAAGGGGCATAAGTCCTCTTTACAACCAATAACACTTACTCCCCTTTGTTTCTAAGGTAATGAAATATAATAACGCTAACCTATCAGATACACTTAAGGATAATTAACGACTAATCGATAATTTTCATATACAATATGTAATCCCCCCCCCCCCCTCCTCCCCCCTCCTAAACACTTTGAATACATGACATTTTAATGGGGAATAATAGAAGAGTCATTAACGAGTGATTATCATGACACGATGTAATTGAATTAAGTCGCGAATAAAATTAAAGGGGGGAAAGGGGGAGGGAGAGGAGGAGGGGGGGGGGAAGAAAAAAGTGAAGGAAGCGGAAAAAAATTGGATTTTTTCAGATAAATTCCTTTGTTTGATGGATTATGGCAATTAGAATTGTTTATCAGTCATGCGCGAAGGGGAGGGGGGAGGGGAGGGGGAGGGGGGAGTACATCACCCTCATTATTCTCGGTATTTACGAGTAATTAAACAAGTTTGTGAATTGAAAATTAATGAGTTTTTTAACATTTTTGATATTAAAATTAATTAAGGCTTTTTTATTTAACTGTTTTTTGAGAATATCTCGGAAAATAATGGAGATACGTCTTTTTTGCAGGAATGCTTTTTTGTAAAGAATTTCAAGAGCTATAAATAAGAATCAGGGCAAAATCGCTCTATCTCGTTTAGTTTCCGAGATATTATCAAAAAACCAAATTAACATCGATTTTGATTTTATTCACATTTTTTCGGGATTCTGAAAATATCTCGGAAACTAAGCGAGATAGAGCGATTTCGTATCAATACTTTTTTGTAGCTCTGAAAATTCTCTACAAAAACCCTCTGGGGCAAAAATCTTAGGACGTATCTCTATCAATTTCTCAGATATTTTCCATAAAAAGATCAAATACTAAAAATATGAAGTGATAAATTTCCATTAAAAAAAATAATACTTTAACAAAGTTTCAATTGAGTAAAACCGCATAACAACGAGGAAATGCGTCAACTCGTATAAATAAATGCCACCAGGCTCTCAGCCAAACTGAATAATTCAATTCTTATGCAAAAATGGCAGAATCTCTTGAACTTTTGAAAAGTGTTTCAACTAGTGGAGAAAAAAAAAAGGTGGCGAATACTTGAGACTTTGTTGAAGGACATGAGAACATTGATAAAGATACTGTATTCAGCAGCTAAAAGCTTTTTTTTTTTTCTCCCAGAATTTTTAAAGAGATTTGTGCTTTTTCAGGTCTTTTCCTACGCATTTAGACTGTGAAAATTCACGGAGATATTTATAAATTATGAAGAGCTGTGCTACTAGCCAAAACTTGAGCCTTTCTGGTACTGAACTGATGTCACTGATTTCTTAGAGTTAAAGGGGCATAAGTGCCATTTTATCAGATTTTATTGCATAGTACTTACGCCCCTTTGTTTCTAAGGCGACGATATGGATATTTTATCATATTTCATTAAAAAACAAATAAGCAATTATGCCACTCTGTTATTTTAATTTTCAATTACCCAAAAAAACGTCCAGGACACCATAAAAAATATTTTGGAGTGATAATTGGAGATATGTCCCTTTCATACTAGAATTCAGCGTTTTTGGCACTTACGCCCCTTTTACTCTAAGGCGATGATGTATGAACGTACAAACTTTGACGTGTACAAATTGTTTTTCCTCGGAAAAAAACACAACGAATCGATAGCAATATTCCAACAATGCCTCGCGAGGAATTTCCCCTTTTTTTTTTATCTCGTTCCTCTATTTTCTCGACATTTTCCCTGACCATCTCCCGGTCATTCTATGGTAACTAGCGCCAGATTGTTCTGCAGCAACCCTAATTACCCTTTTTATGACCTCAGCTATACAGACAAAAAAAATGTCTATCATCAAAGAATTTGTATTAAAATTGAAGAGAAGAAAGATTGATAATTATCAATATCGTTTGGTTTTGAATTGAATACAAATATGATCGGATGTTCTCATTGCGCAATTGGTGAATCAATGATGGATATTATTGAAATGAATAGAAAATAAATTGGCTACAGTATGGCAATAATTGTGACAATATTATTTTGACTGTATTCAAGTTAAATTCTTACGGAGCATGTAACTCTGTCTTGTCATGAAAAAAAGATTACTCATTCCAAGTTTCTCATTATTTGTAATGTAAATTTTTCATATCATGAAGAGATTTTTAATTCCAAGAAATTGTTTCTTTGAAAGTAGTTGTCCATATTTTGACACAAACTTCTGTTGGATCATGTGAAATTGATGTACTAATAGTTTAATACAAACTCCAAGTTTTTCCGATCAAGTAACTCATTGATTAACGTGAAAACTCTTGTCTTAAATTTGAATAATCAACAGATTTATCTGCTATTGAGTATATTTATTCTTGAAACGAGGAATGAGATGATTGGCTTGAGAAATCTTCAATTTGTTCCAAATAACTGATGAAAATGAGTTCATTCCAATCTGGATGTATTCAATCCAAGTAACGCATCATTACTTTTAATTAATTTCCCATATAGTCAAGTGGTTATGATTCCATTTTATTCATGATTTTGCCTTAAAACTAATAATTCTTGCTTTTTCGTAGTCTCAAGAAATTTTTTTCTTGGAAAAAACATTCTTTTTCTTGATATACATGATTTTTCCGTATATTTTTTTTCTTTCAGTCATTTGCTCCTGATGTATTCAGTCCAAGTAACGCATCATTACTTTTAATAAATTTCCCATATAGTCAAGTGGTTATGATTCCATTTTATTCATGATTTTGCCTTAAAACTAATAATTCTTGCTTTTTCGTAGTCTCAAGAAATTTTTTTCTTGGAAAAAACATTCTCTTTCTTGATATACATGATTTTTCCGTATATTTTTTTTCTTTCAGTCATTTGTTCCTGATGTATTCAGTCCAAGTAACACATCATTACTTTTAATAAATTTCCCATATAGTCAAGTGGTTATGATTCCATTTTATTCATGATTTTGCCTTAAAACTAATAATTCTTACTCTTTCGTAGTTTCAAGAAATTCCTTTCTTAGGAAAAAAAACATGTTTTCTCCCCCCAATGTACGACAATCAGCGCAAATGATGGAATTTCCCTTGGATGACACGCTCCTCCATTAAAATCAATATCTCCCCGAGTATTAAATTCCCTTTTTTTTTTCTCTCATTCTCCTGTCTCTCTGCCATAAATTATTCATTGGATCTAACGTAAACGAAAAAAAAAAAAGAAAGAAATACGATTGTATGTAGAATTGTGTTTACTTGTGGTATTTCCACTACATTTGAATTCTTCATATGTACATTGCTTGCTGTGTGTATATATATTTGGGGCGTTCAAAGCAAGTTCATATACAATTCAGTACGGATGTACACAACTAGCCCCTTGGGAAGTGAGTTGTCCGTGAGTCATCGATTAACCAATTCACACATTCAAACTTGTATAGACAAACATACAAATCGTGACATTTTTTTAATCAATTTGCGAGGGGTTATTTAGAATGAAAATATTCATATTTCCTCAATATTTAATGACGTATCAATGCAATTTTTTTACCATCTTTAAAAAAAAATTAATCCACTTTTTATGATTTTTTTATTGAATAGATGGTAAAATAATGCAGATACGCCCTTTTTTTGCCAAAAAATGGTTTTGTATAGAATTTTAAGAGCTACAAAAAGGCTTAGGATAAAAAGGACGTATCTCCGTTTTTTTCCGAAAAATTCGAGAAAAACTGGAATTTTTGTCGTAATTTTTCCTGTTTTTTTGAGAATAATTTGGAAAATAAACGAGATAAGGTGATTTTACTCAAATTCTTTTTTGTAGCTCTTGACATTTCGTAGAAAAAAGGCGTATCTCGCTTATTTTCTGGGATTTTTTTGAAAAACTAAAATTTTAGTCATAATTTTCTTTTTTTCTTCTTTTGATGAGAATAACTTGGAAAATAAGCGAGATAGAGCGATTTTGCAAGAATCCTTTTTTGTAGCTCTTGAAATTCTCTACAAAAAAAGATTAGAATAAATCGCGTTATCTCGCTTAGTTTCCGAGATATTTGACTGTTCTGCCTCTTTATTGCTTCTTTATCATCATTTTCAATGGAATATCTCGAAAATTAATGGAGATACGCCCTTTTTGCCCCAAGACTGTTTTATAGAGAATTTCAAGAACTGTAAAAAGGGTCAGAATAAAAAGGGCGTATGTCCATCAATTTCCAAGATATTTGAATCAAAAAACCGTAGAAAAAAGTGGAATAAATGAGGAATTCTCGGATTTTTTGATATTATTCATGATATCCTGAAGAAATGTAAATATCTCCAAATATTCTGCGTATTCATAAAAAAAAAATGAATAAAAAAGAGGGTTTCAGACTAGCCAACAGTGTGTGTTAGCACAACATTGATTTTTCCTATAGTTCCCAAACGTTCTTCACGTAAAACTGGACTTGAAAAACATGCAAAATAAGAATAAAATTCACAAAGTGAAAACAATAGAATTCATTTATCGTGAACGCGTTCAATGAACCTTATTAAATTATTTCTCATGAATATAATTTGAAAATCAACTCAGGAATCCAATGATTATGACGATAAATTCATCAGAACAATGGATGAAGACCCTTATTTCATTGAGACCTGTGTTTAAATTCATGCAAAACAGATAGTGAATACAGGTCAATTGACCACAATTCAATCGCAAAATCGTGATGCAACGATGAAGGATAGATGTGATGGAGTTCCACAATCAGCATAATCAGGAAGGACTGTGTCATTCAATACTCCCTTTCACTCGAAATTGAACAGTTTCAATTAAAAAGATCACATTATTTCCATAGATCTCTTATTTCCTATTTTAAGGGATTTATTGAGAAAAAAAGTCTACAAAGATTTTTTGATAAAAATACAATAGTTATTGATTTTTGCCAATTTTTTGGATTTTTAGGATACTTTGAGCCAAAGATCGGCGAGAAAAAATTCGCATTTTTAATTTTTTAATTTTTTTTATTTCTGTAATTTCCATCGAAAAAATTTTAATTACTTTCTTAATGAAAAATTTGGATTTTTAAATTTTTCATTAGTTTGAAAATTAATTTTTTTTTTTAACAATTTTGATTACTATTGTAATTAAAAATTTGACTGATGAAATTTTATAATTCTTTTTCTTATTCGAAATTTTGATTCTTTCTTACTTATTAATTGATTGGAATAATTAATTTTATAATAAAATCAACGCTACTATGTTTAATCTTCCCCAAATATAATCGTCTTTCAGACAAAAATTTTGAGTTGAGAGTTTTAACTAAATGTAACACAAATAAGAACTTATAATTTAATCCAATCTAAATGACGCTTATATGACATTTATAATTCAATTTAACTAATAAAAATGTTAATAAGTTTAATAAAGAAAATAATTATGAAATTCCATCAGTCAAATTTTAAATTACAATAGTAATCAAAATTGTTAAAAAAAAAAAATTAATTTTCAAACTAATGAAAAATTTAAAAATCCAAATTTTTCATTAAGAAAGCAATTGAAATTCTTTTGATGTAAATTACAGAAATAAAAAAAATAAAAAATTGAAAATGCGAATTTTTTGCCGATCTCTGCTTTGAGAAAAAAAAGTGGTAAAAATAATTAAATATTGATATCATTGGTCCTTAGCAAATATTTTCTTGAAATAATTAAAAAATTTGTTGAATTCACTGAATTTAGTTGATTTGAATGGATCAAGGATATCCAAGGATCAGATCTAAATGATCTACTTTTGTTTTTTTTTCATTTTTCTAAGTTATCATGAATATTCTAATTATTCCGATTTCGTAACATTTTATCGATATTAAAACAATGTCCACGATAATAAATTGTTATTAAATAATATTATAAATATCCAATATTGTTCCGAATTTGACTGACGCTGTTCCAGCATCTAGGACTTGAATTGGAGAATCCTCGGATTTTAAATACCAATATTCCCGCCAATTCATGTTTTCATGTAATTAATTGGATTAATCGTCGCTATTTGTCCGGTAACAGGCGCTTTTTATGATTTGAAAAATTAATAGACATTCTGACGAACAAGAATATATATAGTTATACAAGGAAATAATAGATCTGTTACCATGAATTGTTGCAGTGAAACTGAAACTGAATCACGCTTATGGAGTTCTAATGTTAATTTGATTTTTTTCAAGAATTATTTTTGACTCAATTTTTGTGTCCGGTAACACATGGTGTAAAGTAAATTTTAAAAAAATCTTCTCATACTACTTTATCGAGAGTGCACAAAATTGAAAAGGAAAAATAGATCATCGGAATTACTTGGATATCCGTAACTAGTTAAATTGACTAAATTCAGTAAATTCAACAGGTTTTTCTAATTATTTCAAAGAAAATATTTGCTAAGGACCTATGGCATCAATATTTAATAGTTCTTACCACTCTTTTTCAGTTTAGAGTTCAAATGAATAAATATGCATCCTGAGGATGTTTCCTCATTGAAATTCAGTAGTGAAGAGGTAGAATAGGATAAATCGACTTATCTTTGTGATAATTTTGGAGGAAATATCTCGGAAACTAAGCGAGATAAGGCGATATTATTGATATTTTTTTTATGGAGAATTGAATTTGCTACAAAAAAGGTTTCTTGATGAATTTTTCCAAATCTATTGATTTTTGAGATGCTCATTGAATTGTGAAAATCATGGAATAATCGAAAATTCGAGGAATTCAAATTTTTAGTCAACTTATTTAAAGAGTATCTTGGAAACTGTTGAGTTTACGAGGAAATGTCAAGAAACCTTTTTTGTAGCTCTTGAAATTCTCTACAAAAAAGGTATCTTGATATTTTTCACTCAACTCATTATTTTTCGAGATCCTTTTAATTTAATCTCGAAAATCTGGAATAAACTAGAAGTTTTGGGATTTAATTGTTCAATCGCGACAATTACTCTCGAAGTTGTATCAGTTAGATGCCTGTGAATTTTGAGCTTATTTGCATGGTTAGTTCTCGAGTTATTGGCGTTTTAATGAATATTTCAAAATTTGATATTTTGATGATGGTTTGAAAAAAGTTGTATCACTTCCATTCGAAAGCATATTGCTAAAGTATTAGCAGAAAAAGCTATATCAGTTGGAAAACAATACTATTATCCACTTGTTTAAGCCATTTTCATCAAATTAAGTGAGAAAAAAATTGACTTATCTCGCTTTACCTCTTCACTACTGAATTGAATTAGATTTTCCAATTTATAATGCAGTGACCGAAAAAAAGAACGAATTCAATCATTTATGACTCACATTATTTCCATATTATCAGTAATTCTAAAGAAATATTCATTTTTTCACTTTTTCTGCAAAAGAAAAAAGGAAAAAAATAGGATTAAGGACTCGATGTGTGTGTCTGGTATGACGCATGGACTTTATCCTACCAACCAATCGCACTTGGCCACGAGTCACCGACCTCGTCGATTCAGCCGATAAGGCTTCATGTATTCAAAAAAAGAAAGTATAAAGAATGAAACGAACTGTATCAAGACAGCAGTGAAGAGGTAAAAACAGGATAAATCAATTTTTCCCACTATTTTCTTCAAGATTATTTTTTTAGAATATCCTTTAAAAAAAATGGAGATACGTTCTATTTGTTAAAAGTCCTTTTTCGGTGCTTTTGAATTTTTTTTTTACAAAAATCACTTTTTTCAGAGACAAAATTGCGCGATTTCGCTTAATTTCCAAGAAATTCACAAAAAAAAACAAAAATTAACTATTTTCACGCACAATTTAATTTTTATAAAATATATCGCAAATTAAGCGAGATAGAGCGGTTTACCCCAATTTTCTTTTGTAGCTCTCAAAATTTTCTTTACATAAAAGCCTCAGTTTAAAAAGGGCGTATCTCCATAATTTCCTATTTATAATATCTCACTGACAATTAATTAAATGTTTCTTATACTTTTTCCCTTTAAATTAGAAATTATAATAAAATTCGCACAAATTTGCTGTTTTTTTGATTTTTTTTAAATGAATAAATTATTATAATAATAATAAAAATATAAAAAAATTCGCACTTATAGTTTTTTAAATTTTCTATATGTGCATATTTTTTTAATTTTTTTTTTAAAATAATTTATTCGTCAAAAAAATTGAAAAAACTAAACATTGTGTCAAATATCTGCTCTTTTCAGTTTTTTCATGAAATGAATCATTTTTCTCACCTCAGAAAAATTCTCTGAGTAACACTACACAAATGTTTTTAAATTCCGCTTTTTTTTTTCTTTTTTTTTAAATTTATTAGTCCTCTTGTGTCTTCACTTCTTCACTAACCACTTCACCCCGATTGACCCGACATATCTGTTCTTCGAAGACATCACTGTGAATTCAATAGCAGTTGAGAAAGAAGATATTCTCCTTTTTTTTCATACATTTTCTCTTTAAAAAAAAAAAATTATTTAAATTAAATCCAAAAAAAAGTCATTTAAATTAAATTAAAAAAAAAAATTCATTTAAATTAAATTTAAAAAAAATTTAAATGATTGAAATTAAATAAAAAAAAAAAAATTTTGAATGATTTAAATTAAATTTAAAAAAAAAAAAAAAATTTCTCCAATTATTCAAGTTTAATTTTAAATTTTTTCAAACTAAAATCCCTTTATTCATAAATTTCCCCCAGAAATTCAAAAAATAATTAGTCACGTGACCTTTGAAATAATCATCTCAAACCGATAACTTATCATCATTTGTCACCGAAAAAAACCCCGCCAAAACTTCAAATACCTCTTTAAAAAAAAGTCCTTCTCTTTCCCTGAGAAAACCTCAAAAAAACAATTAATAATAAAAAGCGAAGTAGACACACTTCTTGTGAAAAGGGCAAAAAGTCAAGAAGAAGACTTGTTGAGCACTGAAACTCTCTGGTTCAAAGATATTCACTTTTCTGTGTGTGTGTGTGTATCTATATATGTGTGTAGTTACGGATTTTCTTCTGCTCCAATTCTCATCGAGAGTCTCGAGTGCACTTTTAAATACTTCCGGGAATGACTAAGATTCATAATGCAAAAAAAAAGAGCAAAAAAAACCAAAAAATCTCCCCAAAACTCCAAAAAAATGTGTTTTTTTTAAAGTGCACCTGTAATATGATTATTTTAAAATGAAACATTAGTGTTTAAATTACCGTATTTTTGCCGCCTTTTAAATCTCCATATTCAAAAAACCACATTAAATCCCAAAATTAGCCACTTGAACCGAAAAAAATTTTTTTTTTAAAAATATTACTAACAAATATACTTTTTTTTTGTATATATCGGCTTAAGGTACTACCACAAGACTGAAGAAGAAAATTGTACTGGCTACTTTTGAGCGTGCATTCACCACTCGATTCACATATATATATATATATATACAGTACAGTATAAACCGTGACTAAGGCTACGAACAGTGTATAAACAAGGAGGGAAGAAAGTGAGGGGAGGGGAAGGGAGGGGAGGGAGAGGGGGAGGGGGGCTACGGGGTTCACAGAAGTGAGAGGGAGGAACACACAGAGCAATGTATACTGGTTTGTATTTTTGTGTGTTGGAGAAACGGCCAGAAGGGGAAGGGAAAGGGGAAGGGGAAAGGGGGGAGGGGAAGTAGCGAATAGAGGAGGGAGAAGAGAAAGAAGAAGGACGGGTATATTATACACAGTTTCATGTGCGAGAAACCAATGGTGCCTATTTGGAATACACATAGCATGTGTCTATGGGGGTATTGAAGAGGTGAGATTGAAAAAAAAGGAGGAAAAAGAAAAATAAAGATATTGTAGAAGAGGTATTGAGGGGAGAAATGAACCTGTACGCCTCTGCAGGTATATAGTAATTGCATAGGCGTCGACTCTTTCTTCTTCTTGCTCTTCTTCTTCTTAGTCTTCTGAGCGAAGAGTTTGAGGATTTTCTTGAGGGGGGACTTTAGTAGAAAAAAAGAGTTTTTCAGTGTATGGCCTTGAAATGGGCACTTCTTTTATCTTTGGGGCCTTTATTTTCTGTCTTTGTCTTCTTAGTTTCGCGGTTGTGAGGAGACACACACATACACACACAGTCGAAAACTGGTTGTGGAGACACCATGAAATAAATTTTTTTTTTTCGAAGGCTCTTCTATGGGCAGAGACGTCATATATATATGTATATATCGTTACTTTAGAAATAAAGAGGCGTAAATGCTATGCTTTTACACAGCACTTACTCCCTTTTGTTTCTAAGGTGATATATATAGAGGAGACTGGGGCAAAATGGATTTACAGGGTAACATGATTCACGATTTTTTTTTGGAGTCAAGGACTTGGTGGAAAAATCTGAAAAAATTTGAGAAGATACTTCAATATGTGGAGCTTGTTAGTGAATTTTTTGGAATTTTTTTGAACAGCCCTTCACTCTCAAAAAGAAATCCCAAATAATTTTAAACCGCAGGTCCATTTTGCCCCGGTCTCCTCTAGGTGTTTCTTGAGGACATTAAGTATTCGGAGATTTTGAAGAATGACGATTAATCCTTGACTGGTACTGCTATGAAAAATTCACCGTTTTTCTATTTTTTCATAATCATTTGTCTGAGCGTAAAATTCTAAAGAAACATCGAATTTGTTCATTGAAATGTTTAACAAACTATTGTATTTTTTACTTCACATATTCTGCAAATTTGATAAAGATATATAGAATGGATTCTAGAAGCTGACGAAATTTTTCCAATGCTAAATGAAATTATCCAGTGAGCGATGTTGCCGAAAACTCGCTAAACGCAATTGGGGAGTGTAGAGAGAATTCGGCAACGTTGCAGCCATAAAAGGGTTAATTTATTTTTTTGGGTAGGGGATTCTCTGTGAATTCCTGAAGGAATTCTGTATGAGGTCCTGACGGAATTCTTTATGAATTTCTGACAGAATTCTTTATGAGGTCCTGACGGAATTCTTTATGAATTCCTGACGGAATTCTTTATGAATTCCTGACGGAATTCTTCATGAGGTCCTGACGGAATTCTTCATGAATTCCTGACGGAATCCTTTATGAATTCCTGACGGAATTCTGTATGAGGTCCTGACGGAATTCTTTATGAATTCCTGATGGAATCCTTTATGAATTCCTGACGGAATCCTTTATGAATTCCTGACGGAATTCTTTATGAGGTCCTGACGGAATTCTTTATGAATTCCTGACGAAATCCTTTATGAATTCCTGACGGAATTCTTTATGAGGTCCTGACGGAATTCTTCATGAATTCCTGACGGAATTCTGTATGAATTCCTGACGAAATTCTTTATGAAATCCTGACAGAATTTTTTATGAATTCCTGACGGAATTCTCGGTGAATTCCTGACGAAATTCATTATGAATTCCTGACGAAATTCTTTATGAAATCCTGACGAAATTCTTTATGAAATCCTGACAGAATTCTTTATGAAATCCTGACAGAATTCTTTATGAATTCCTGACGGAATCCTTTATGAATTCCTAACGGAATTCTTTATGAGGCCCTGACGGAATTCTTTATGAATTCCTGACGGAATCCTTTATGAATTCCTGACGGGAGTTTTTATGAATTCCTGACGGAATTCTTTATGAATTCCTGACAGAATTCTCCTGATGGAATTCGTTATGAATTTTTTTGTGAATTCCTGACGGAATTCTCTGTGAATTTCTAAAGAAATTCTTTGTGGATTTCTGCCATTAAACATATATCTCCGGTAGTATATAATTGATTTTTATCACATTAATTTGTTTTAATAGCGTTACTGTTACAAATTGTATACTTTATGTGTTTTTTTTTCCTTAGGGAATTCCTTTGGGAAGTTCGGCAGGAATTCTTCAGGCAATTAGCTGTAAATTCCTGCCACAAAAAATATGTCTTCGGTAGTATAACGGCAGTATTTCCGCCTGTCACGCGGACGATCAGGGTTCGATTCCCTGCCGGAGAGTATTTTTTTTATTTAATACAATATATATAGAATATATATGTTCATATATAATATATTAATTAAACAATTACATTATTTAATCAATATATTCAATTAAATAATAACATTTAATTGATATATTCAATTAAATAATTACATTATTTAATTA
The DNA here is from genome assembly GCA_963942555.1 of Aleiodes leptofemur. Classification (NCBI taxonomy): domain Eukaryota; kingdom Metazoa; phylum Arthropoda; class Insecta; order Hymenoptera; family Braconidae; genus Aleiodes; species Aleiodes leptofemur. Next base: position 858,129 of record OZ012619.1, on the reverse strand, counting down.
ATATGTTTAATTAAACAATTAGATTTTTTAATTAATAATTTATAATAAATCACAAGTGTATTGATCAAGTCCCAATCAAAAAGTTTCCGATGTAATAATGAGATAAAACCCTTTAATTAAATTTTTTTCACACTTTTTGTCCGAATAGTTCATGAGATACGGATTATCAAAGTTATCGACAAAATTATTGATGGGGATAAAGAGGATCAGGGAAAAAAAGGACGTATCTCCATTAAATTCAGAGATATTCCCAGAAAAACAAAAAAATTATGGAGATACGCCCTTTTTACTCTCATCTATTTTTTGTCCAGAGATGTCTTCGTTTCTCGAAGAAAACCGTTATTTGAAGAGACTTTCCGGATAGAAAAGAGCAAATCAAGGTTTATCTGTACCATACGGGTCCAGCTCGTTTCTTTCCTCCCCCTCCAATATTTTACTGAAAAGAATTTTTATTAGAGATAAGACGAGATGGTAGAGAGTATACGGACGTATTGAATTGATTTATTTTGTGGAGAGAGGAAAAGTTGTTTGAAAATACTTTTGTGTTGATTTTATTGTTGAGTTTATTTTTTCTGAGAATTTTTTTTTTTTGAGAATTGGGGATATTGTTCTTTATGAGGAGAGGCAGTTGTTGTGGAATAACAAGGGAATAAGTCAATGACCTGGGGGCAATTAGGAGAAGGTGTCATAAACGGGAAAAATAGAGATTTCGATCTTTTTTCGTAGATATCTCGGAAAACTAATAATTAATGGAGATACGCCCTTTTTACCCTGACCCAATTATTGTAGCTCTTGAAAATACACTACAAATCTAGCTTAGGGCAAAAAAGGGGGTATGTCCATTAATTTCAGAGATATTTTAGAAAAAATGAATTATAGAAAAATGGACTTATTCGTTTGAGGGGAGAAAAGTGGGGGAAAATGAGAATACTGATGAAAGGGTGAGAGATAGAATTTTTTTGATGATTCCATTGAAAAGCTGAGAAAATTTCAGCTGGAAAACATGTATCATAATCGATTTTTCTGGATTTTTAGACCATTTTAATTTTTTGGGTTCAAGTTGACGGCCATTTTGTGAAAAAGGACGGCCATTTCATGAAAATCAGTTTTTGCACTATAAGTGCCGTGAGAATCGATATTTTTCACTTGAAAACTACATGAATCGATGGCAAATGATCTCACCTTTCACCTCCATTCGGAATTTTCACGCTACGACCAATAGAACCGGAGATATCCTCGAAAAACTGAAATTTTACAAGAATGGAAAGGATTTGACCTTCAATTCACCTTCAAAAAATTGGATTTTTAAGAAATTCAAAAGATATACTTGCGACACATGTTTTCCGGGTAAAATTTCCTCAGCTTCTCAATGCAATCATCAAAAAAATTCCATCTCCAACAGTTCCACCAAAAGCATCAATTTCTCCACTCTTTTCCCCTCAATTTTCATAAAAGTGCCCACAAGTACCTCAAAAATCGATATTTTTAATTCAAAACATCATGAATCAATGGCAAATCATCTCACCTTTCACCTCCATTCAGAATTTCCACGCTACGACCAATAGAACCCTCAATATCCTCAAAAAAATTCAAATTTTTCAATTTTCCCAAAAAATTAGAATTTTCCATAATCCTAAAAAATGACATTTAACATGTGTTTTCCATCGCAAATTGCCTCAGCTTTTCAATGGAATCATCAAAAAAAATCTATCTCCAATATTTTCCCCAATTTCTCCCACTTTCCATATCATAAAATCACGAAAACTAATTTCGAAAAAAATTTCATGGAAATTTCATAAAAATTTCATGGGAATTTCATGAAAATTTCATGGAAATTTCATAGAAATTTCATAAAATTTAATGGAAATTTCATAGAAATTTCATAAAGATTTCATAAAAATTTCATAAAAATTTCATAGAAATTTCATAGAAATTTCATAAAAATTCCATAGAAATTACATGGAAATTTCATAAAAATTTCATAGAAATTTCATAAAAATTCGAAAGAAATTACATAGAAATTTCATGAAAATTTCATAGAAATTCCATAGAAATTTCATGAAAATTTCATGAAAATTTCATAAAAATTTCATCAAAATTTCGAAAATTCTGAAAAAATCTCAAATATTATAATAAAACTCTTTTTTCCCACATTTCTCCTTTTTTCCTCTCACCTGCCTTAATTTAAAATTCCCAAAAAACTGAAATTTCATCGAATCATGATCAATTTCCGTCTGAAATTAATATTAGAACGCATCTCCTCGAGATCACATCTCCCCCCCCCCCCCCCCCCCCCCCCCCTTCCTATTGCCCATTTCCCTTCAATATTAATCAAAAATTAATTAACCGCACATGAAACCAATGGGGAAATGATCTCCCAATAATTTCGCATTGAATTCAATACGCGAATAACAATCAATAACATTTTGTGGTAAAACCGCAATTTTGCGTATGGGAAAGGAAATCTTCACCTCAATGTCAGAATAATGAACAGACACACAAAGTATTGAGATGAAAATTATTGAGAATTTGTAGCACCTGTTATACAGGTATTACCGGATATTCCAACACAAAAAAAACATCGCACTTTGAATATTTCCACGTAATTAAATTGTGAAAAAAGAGAAAAAAAGAATGAAAATTATAAAAGAAAAAAAAAAGAATGAATATTGCTGGAGATGTGTTATTTCGAGATTTTTATGGGATGAAAATGAATTTTGTATTGTAATTATGATAAAGACTTTGAGATAATTGTTACGATGTTGAATGGAAAATACAAGTGCCTTTTGTTACGCCCTCAAGAATTATTTCGACAATAGGGTTTCATTTCATTATTATACAAAACAGAGGTAGAGTCCTCGAAAATTCAATGTTCAGAGTTTGTTTTCAATAGATTTGAGGCTTTTGTGGGAAAGTTCAATGGACAATCGGTGTTTGCACAAGTAGAAATCTTTGAAGAATAATACAAAAAAAATTTATTCATTGAGATTTTTTTAAAAATTCAATTTATTAAAAAATCAATTTATTGACATTTTTTTAAAAACTCAATTCATTGATCGAAATTTTAAAAAAATTCAATTTATTAATCGAAATTTTTTAATAATTCAATTAATCAATTGGAATTTCTTAAAAAATCAATTTCTCAATTGAAATTTTTTTAAAAAATTCGTTTATTAAAAATTCAATTCATTGCAATCTTTAAAACATTCAATTTATTAATTGACATTTTTTAAAAAACTCAATTTATTGATTGAAATTTCTTAAAAATTCAATTTATTAATCGAAATTTTTTAAAAATTCAATTTATTAATTGAAATTTTCTGAAAATTCCGATTTTTTCGATGTTTTTCTTTTTAAATAATATTTCGGAAAATAAGCGAGATAGGGCGTTTTTGTTCTTGGTCTCATTCTGTAGAAAATTTCAAGGGCTTCAGAAAAGGATTTAAGTAAAATCGCTCTATCTCGCTTACTTTCCGAGATATTCCCAACTCTCTCTTAATAATCCCAAATTTCCTTGAAAAAAAAAAAAACTACGACTGAAATGAGTTAATTTTGTTTTTTGAAAGGCACTCGGAAAATAAGAGAAATAGGACGATTTTGCGCTAATCGAACTTTATAGAGAATTTCAAGGGCTTCAAAAAATGATTCTTTAAAAATCGCTCTATCTCGCTTACTTTCCGAGATATTTGTCATCAAAAAAGCAAAAAATTGCATAAAAAACATTAAATTATAAAATTTCTCTTAATTTCAAATTTTAAACAAGTTAATTTTTTTTTTTTTTAATATCTCGGAAAATAAGCGAGATAAAGCGGTTTTGCAATAATCTTGTTTTTTCAGCCAATTTCAAGAGCTATAAAATCATCTTGTTAGGACAAAAAAGGGCGTATCTCCATTTTTTTTCCTTAAAAAATTCCCAAAAAAACGAAAATTACAAAAATTATCAATCAATTTTTTCTTCAATAATTTTCAGTCTTTTTTCCAAAAGTTCACTGTCCAATCGGTGCTTGCACAAGTATTGATCCTCAAGAAATAGAACGGGAATTTCGTATTTGTAGAGCTCATGATATGCCTCATTTCCCAATGCTGTTATATCAATTTGCTTCAATTGATAGCGACCGATGAATTTTGATTGAAGTTTTTCCTTCATAACATCACAAAGTTGGCATGAATTCTTCGTGAATAATGTTAGCCTTGGTGGAGATGAAACTGGATACGACCTGTGGCATTTGTGGGTGAAATCTTGGATATTTATTCAAATGATTGATTAAATGATTTTTTTCTGATAATGTTAATGAAAATTTTTTTTTTTTTTTTTTTCAAAAAAAAAACATATTTTATTGATATAATATTATTTTTCGATACGAAAATAAAACAAATTCTTTTTTTTTTTTTTTTTGTTAATGAAAAACAAATTGATACCAGTTTGTTCAACAATTTGATATTTATTTCATAAATTTATAAATGTAAATATTTTATGAAAATATTTTTATATAAAAATTTGATTAAAAAATAGATATTTTCGGGTTTGATTTTTTTTTCTGGAATTTTTTTTTTGCTGGGAGACTTACAGTTTTTCGATCATTATCGAAGATGCACCACCACCACCATTGCAAATTGATGCTACTCCTTTTTGTCCGGGTTTTAAGGCGTGCACCAAGTGCACGATGATCCTAGCACCTGACATCCTGCAAAAAAATTTGAAAAGGGTGAATAAATGAGGTTTTGAGGGAAGGGGGATGAGATAGAATTTTTTCGATGGTTCCATTGAAAAGCTGGGGAAATTTGACATGGAAAGCATAGGTCGGAAGTATTTTTTGTAAATTTTTTGAAAATTTTCAAAATTTGAATTTTGAAAAAAGGGAATTTTTGAAAAAATGGAGAAAATACTTGTGACATATGCTTTCCAGCTGAAATTTCCTCAGCTTTCCAATGGAATCATCGAAAAAGTAATGTCTTCAACCATTTCCTTGTAATTGTCTATTTTTTCCCATTTTTTGAAAAGAGAGTTTTTAATCTACTTTCTATTTCTCTAGAAATGAGCGAAAGGAGTTGAGATAAATTTTTTTTGATGATCCCATTGAAAAGCTGGGGAAATTTGACATGGAAAGCATAGGTCGGAAGTATTTTTTGAGAATTTTTTAAAAAATTTCAAAATTTGATTAAAAAAAAAAATTTTAATTTTCAAAAATTCAAAAAAGACCTTGTGACATATGTTTTCCAGTTAAAATTTCCTCAGCTTTCCAATGAAATCATCAGGATAGAGCTGTCTCCAACCGTTCCCTCGAAATTCTCAATTTCCCCCAATTTTTTGAAAAAAAACCTTCATAATGGCGCAAAAATTCCCAAAAATCCTTATCAAAGCTCCATTTCAATATTTACCCAATTGGATGACCTAGAGAAACAGCACCTCCATGCACATTGACTTTAGCTGGATCCAGATCTAAAATGATTTGATTAGCCAAAACCACAACACTAAAAGCCTCATTAACTTCCCAAAGTGCCACATCATTTTTATTAACATTTGTTCTTTGCAGCAACTGAAAAAAAAAAGAATTTCCAAAAAAAAAAAAATTAATTCCAACGAAAACAAAAAAATCAGATTTATTTTGATATTTGAGATTTTTTAAAAATTTCGAAATTATTTTTAAAAAAATTTCGAAATTATTTTTTAAAAAATTTCGAATTTTTTTTTTTAATTTTTTAAATTTTTTATTCTAAATTGGCTTTCATTCAAAAAATTTCTGCTAAAATTAAAAAAATTATTATAATTGCAGTTTTTTTACCAAAGGAATGGCAAGTGCTGGAGCAATCGGAAAATCAACAGGATCAGTCTCTGCATCGTGGAATCCAACAACTTTAGCCAAAGGCTTTAAACTCAATTTTTGAGCGAATTCAGATGTCATCAAGATTAAAGCAGCAGCTCCATCATTGAGGGTAGATGCATTACCAGCAGTTACAGTTCCATTTTCCCTCTGAAAAACTGTCTTCAAGGCTCCAAATTTATCGAAATTGATTCTTTTGTACTCTTCATCCTCAGAAACGACTAAATCAGGTTTTCCCTTTTTCTGGGGCACATTTACTGGGACGATTTCATCTTGAAAGGCTTTGCTGGACCAGGCAGCTGCACTGCGCTTGTAACTGTTGATCGCGAATTCATCTTGTTGTTCCCGCGTTATTTTGTACTTTTTCGCGGTATTCTCAGCGCAATTGCCCATGTGAAATTTGTTGTAGACATCAGTCAAGCCGTCCAGCACAATTCCATCCTAAAAAAAAATAATAATATAAAATTATCATGAAATTCCATTAATTTTCATGATAATTAAATTAGAGGACATCTGAAATTTAATTTTTTTAATGAAAATTTTTTCTAAAATTAGGGGGAAGTGGGGTAAAATGGACAATCCAATGAAACGGTTGGAGATAGAAATTTTTTGATGATTCCATTGAAAAGCTGAGGAAATTTTAGGCAGAAATCATGTGTCAAATTTTTTTTTTTTCAATTTTTGGAAAAATTTACTTTTTTGGCCAAGTTTTGAAGGGGTTTCTCTTTTGAAAATCGAAAAAATTCACTTTTTCGGGGATTTCTCCGGTTCTGTTGGTCGCAGCGACCTGGGGTTGATCTCAAATGAAAGGTGAGCTCATTTCTCATCGATTTATGTGGTTCAAATTTTTTTTTAAATCAATTTTTCAAATATTTATAGGTCATTTTCTGAAAATCAGTTTTTGCCCTATAAGTACTTGAAAAAATTGATATTTTTCTTTTTAAACCCCATAAATCGATGGGAAATGAGCTCACCTTTCATTTAAGATCAACCCCAGGTCGCTACGATCAATAGAACCAGAGATATTCTCGAAAACCTGAAATTTTTCAAAAACAGAAGAGTTTCACCTTCAAATCTCGCGCGAAAAATGAAATTTTTGAAAAATTCCAAGAAATAAATTCTGACATACGATTTTTATGGGAAATTTTCTCAGCTTTCCAATGGAATCATCAGAAAAAACCTATCTCCAATATTTTCATCCATTTCGAGTGAATTTCATAGCATAAAATACCAAAATCAACCCATTTTACCCCTATTATCAAAAAAAAGTATTTAAAAAATTTGCATTTGTACATTTTTTAATTTTTTACAAGTGCATATTTTTCTTTTTATTTTATAATTTATTTTTCAAAAGATAAAAAAAAATGTTAAAAATTTTCAAATGTCCATTATTTTCAGGATCATTCAATTTTAGCAGTTTCAAGTATTAATTATATAGCTTGTGGTGTATCACAAAATTACTTCGAGTGTTATTCCTCCATAGGGAGTAGCACCTCGTCTCATGTAGTAAGGTACATTCGACATGGACTCCATTCCACCAGCTAAAATGACATTTTGATGGCCACACTGGAGTGATTGAGAAGCCAGCATAACTGCTTTCATGCCACTGGCACAGACCTTGTTGATTGTCGTGCAAACAGTGGACGTTGGAAGGCCTGGAAAATTTAATTAATTCATGAACAATTGGATTTCAATTAATTGGAATTAATTATAATTGAAAAGAAGTCAATTAGAATTTTGAGGAATTTGAGAGAATTTCAAGAATTTCAAGAAATATTGGAATTAAATCAGTCTCACCGATTTTTCAAGATATTTGAAGGAAAAATAAGAGAAATTATGACTAAAATTTTGAATTTTTTTGCTAAATGTCTCGGAAAATAAGCGAGATAAGGCGATTTTATGCAAATTTTTTTATGAAGAGAATTTCAAGGGCTAAAAAAAAAGAAATTGGAGTAAAATCGCTGTATCTCACTTGTTTTTTCTAAATATTCGGAGAAAAAATAAGAAAATCATGAATAAAATTTTGAATTTTTATTCTAAATGTCTTGGAAAATGAGCGAGATAAGGCGATTTAGGACCAATTTTTTTCCTGACGAGAATTTTAAAGGTACAAGGAAGGAAATTGGAGTAAAATCGCTCTATTTCACTTATTTTCCTAGATATCCAAAGAATAAATAAGAAAATTATGACTAAAATTTTGATTTTTTTTGCTAAATGTCTTGGAAAATAAGCGAGATAAGGCGATTTTATACCAATTTTTCTCCAGAAGAGATTTTTAAAGGCTACAAGAAAAGAAATTGGATTAAAATCGCTCTATCTCACTTATTTTCCTAGATATGTCAAAGAAAATAAGAAAAATTATGACTAAAATTTTAAATTTTTTTGCTAAATGTCTTGGAAAATAAGCGAGATAAGGCGATTTAGTACCAATTTTTTTCCTGAAGAGATTTTTAAAGGCTACAAGAAAAGAAATTGGAGTAAAATCGCTCTATCTCGCTTATTTTCCGAGATATTCCTAAAAAATAAGAAGAATTATGATTAAAATTTGAAATTAAATTCTAAATGTCTCGGAAAATAAGCGAGATAAGGCGATTTTATGCTCATTTTTTTCCAGAAAATAATTTAAAGAGCTACAAGAAAATAAAATGGGGTAAAATCGCTCTATCTCACTTATTTTCCTAAATATTCAAAGAAAAAAAAAGAAAATTATGACTAAAATGTTTGTTTTTTCTCTAAATGTCTTGGAAAATAAGCGAGATAAGGCGATTTTACGACAATTTTTCTCCAGAAAAGAATTTTGAGAACTCCAAGAGAAGAAATTGGATTAAAATCGCTCTATCTCACTTATTTTCCGAGATATTCCAAAAAAATAACAAAATTATGACTAAAATTTCAAATTTTTTTTGCTAAATGTCTCGGAAAATAAGCGAGATAAGGCGATTTTGCTTCAATCCTTTCTTTTAGCTCTTAAAATTCTCCAAAAAACAATCTTACAGGGAAAAAAGGGCGTATCTCCATCATTTTCCTAGATATTCTCCAAAAAATCATCAAAAAAACGTGCAATACCAGCGAAAATCGTGGATTGTCTGGCTGGAGCTTGTCCAACACCTCCCTGACACACATTTCCCATATATACTTCATTTATCTGCTCCTTAGCAACACCAGCTCGTTCAACAGCAGCCTGCAACATAAATTCCCATCAATATGGTATAATTTTATCACTAAATAAAATGAGAATTGGGGATTTTAATTCACCTGAATAGCAATAGCACCGAGTTTTGGTGCTGATAATGATGATAATGACCCAAGAAATGAGCCTATTGGTGTCCTGGTAGCACTTACTATGACCACCTCATTGAGATTGGCTTTAGTTGTATATAGTCTGCATTTTGCTGGTGAGATCTAAACATAATTCAATATTATTTCCCTTTAATTGAAGAAAAATTTGAAAAAACTTGAATTAAAGAGAAAAAAATTCATTAAAAATTCAAAAAATGAAGAAAAAAACTTGAATTAGAGAGAAAAAATTCGTTAAAAATTTAAAAAATAAACTTGAATTTAAAAAAAAATTAATCAAAAATCCAAAAAATTTGGAAAAAAATTGACTTAAAAAAAAAAAATTACTCAAAACTTAAAAAGACTTGAATTTTTAAAAATTTGAAAAAAAAAAATTTATTGAGAAATTTCAAAAATTATTTAAAAAAATTGAATTAAAAAAAAAAAATTATTCAACAATGGAAATTCGAATTTTTTTTCAAATTTTGAGTTCAATTGTTAAATTTACCTTTGTAATTCTTGATAACAACATGATAGATATAGTCCAACTACTGAAAATGTAGAGATTCTCGAAATTTTACAGCTAAATTGATGAATTTAGTATTTAGCAGACATAATCTTTATCATTCTTTCTTTTATCAGAGAGTTCACGAGGTTGTGTGATTTTTAATATTATGTATATATGTTATATTGACAGTGGAGGCACTTTTGTGATTGGTTGAGGAGCTCCATGTCGTCATGCGCGTCTGTTGCTCGAGAAAACGAGGAGTGGAAGCATAATTATCTGCATTTGTTGCGCCTGTTTGTGTGTTAATTAAGAGGAGAGGGGAGGAGGAGGGGGGGGGGGGGGAGGGGATTAATAAATAGTCTGTAATTGGATTTAAGAAGAGTGGGAGGGGAGGGGGGAGATTGGGGATTTTTTTTGTTTTCAAAGGGATTTTGTAAATTTTTATTCGGAGTTTGGAGAATTGAGTGGATTTGAATTTCCCGCCAGGACGTAGCACTCTCTAGTGATTCCAGCGTAACTAACATGACGCGGGAATTTTTTGAATGTGGAATGTGTAACTTCGGGAATTTGGAGCTCTATTTTCATTGGAAATGAGGGGAAATAATTGAGATAGAATTTTTTCGATGATTTCATTGGAAAGCTGAGAAAATTTGACGTGGAAAACATGTGTTTGAAGTTTTTTTTGATTTTTTTTTTGAAAGTTTCTAAAAATTTTGATCGAAAAAAAAAGGATTTTTAGAGAAAAAAAATGAAAATACTTGTTACACATGTTTTCTAGCTAAAACAGATAGAGATAGAATTTTTTTGATGGTTTCGTTGGAAAGCTGAGAAAATTTGACATGGAAAGCATATGTCGGAAGTGTTTTTGGATTTTTTTGAAAATTTCCAAAATTTGATTTTTGAAAAAAAGAGAATTTTTTAAAAAATTCAAAAAAAACTTGTGACCTATGTTTTCCAGCTAAAATTTTCTCACATTTTCATTGGGATCACTTAGAAAGAGCCTCTCTCAATCGTTTCCTTAAAATTGTCACTTTTCCCCCATTTTTTGAATAAAGATTGTCCAATCACATGAATCTGAAGCATTATTACTCTATAAATGAAGAAAAAGAGTTGAGATAGAGTTTTTTTGATGATTCCATTGGAAAGCTGAGAAAATTTGACATGGAAATCATATGTCGGAAGTGTTTTTAAATTCTTTTCAAAAATTTCAAAAATTTGGTTTTTAAAAAAAATCGTATTTTCAAAAAAAATCAAAAAATACTTGTGACATATGTTTTCCAGCTAAAATTTTCTCAGCTTTTCAATGCAATGCTCAGAAAAGATCAATCTTCAACCATTCTCATAGAATTCCACATTTTCCCCAATTTTTACATCAAGTAATAAAAAATGGGGGATTTTGGGGATAAAAGAAGTTCACTATCCCATAAATTCCTTCAGAATCTGTATATATATCGATATATCGTATCCAAAATTACCCTCTCCACAATTTCCGAAACACGAATTTGTTTATTTCATTGATTCCCATAAATTCCTTTCACCTTTCGAAAAACTCAATATAAATCAGTAATTCTCTTCTTCCATCCAGTGGCGCCATCAAACACTCTCTATATCCATTATTGATTCTTTTCCTCTTTATTTAAAAAATTGATGGATAGTAACTATTTCTGAAACTCCACATCTAAAATTCTCAGTTCTTCAATTTAATAAAAAACATGAAAAGAGAAAAACTTCAATGGGACTTGAATCAAAAGATCGATTACAGGAATTTATTCAAGTGTTTCTTTTTATCAATTCAGAATTACGTTTTCCGGTTCTACTCGAGCCTTTGGACTCCGGTGTTTTTCTCATGGAACTGTCAACTCTGTAAATTGAGAAAGAAAAAATTATTTTTGAAGGCAGAACAATATGAGGAATTGATTAATTAATAAATAATGATAATAATATTGGAGATACAATTTTTTTGATGGTTCCATTGAAAAGCTGGGGAAATTTGACATGGAAAGCATATGTCGGAAGTGTTTTTGAATTTTTTTGAAAATTCCCAAAATTTTGGTTTTTGTAAAAATGGGATTTTGAAAAAAATTCAAAAAAATACTTTCGACACATGGTTTCCAGGTAAAATTTCCTCAGCTTTTCAATGCAATCATCAAAAAAAATCTATCTCAAACCATTCCCCTAAAACTCACCTAATAATAATAATAAAATTCAATTTTTGGAAAAGTTCATTTTTTTGAAAATAATAGGATTTTCAAAAAATTCAAGAAAATACTTTTGACACATGTTTTCCAGCTAAAATTTCCTCAGTTATCCAATGCAATCATCAAAAAAAATCGATCTCCAACCATTCCCCTAAAATTCGCCTAATAATAATGATAAAAGGCGATTTTTTCAAAAATTCAATTTTCAAAAAAAAAATAGAATTTTCAAAAAATTCAAAAAAATACTTCCGACACATGTTTTCCAGCTAAAATTTTCTCAGCTTTTCAATGCAATCATCAAAAAAAAGCTATCTCCAACCATTCCCCTAAAATTCCCTTAATAATAATAATAAAATGCACTTTTTCCAAAAATTCTATTTTTGAAAAAAAAATAGGATTTTCCAAAAAATTCAAAAAAAATACTTCTAACACATGTTTTCCAGCTAAAATTTCCTCAGCTTTTCAATGCAATTATAAAAAACAAGCTATCTCCAACCATTCCCCTAAAGTATCATCCTAATAATAATAATAATCACCTATTCTCAGCTCTCAACATTTTAATCACTGGAGGTGTTACAGGTCTTTCGATCGGCACAAGATCATGAGTAATAAGATGCGTATAAACCGGAATCTGCCAAAAAAAACTCACTTTAATTCCATCAATTTATAAAAATTACCGATCATCAAAAAATCAAAACTGAACCCACATATGGCAACGAGCTGTCTAAAACCGGTCGATTCAGCGATTTCACTTGAGCAAGACCATAAACATTGTCACTTGAAAAATCAGAGGCCTCTGATTTTCCATCGGACTTTGAAGAATTTGAAAAATCAGTAGATTCATCCATGAATGAGTAAAAAAAATCGGCAAAAGAAAAACCTTTTTTGATTGAATATAATTAATCAATTGATGGAGAATAGAGCAAAAATTGCTCCGATATGTGTTCACTCGATGTCAATGAACTTGAAGTTATTTATTAAATCGATAGATAAAAATGCTGCTAAGCAAATAAAAAACAATTGCACTTTAAAGGGGGGGGGGGGGGGGGGGTGTCAGGGGATGAGAAGCCATACATGTGCCAATAAATAATAATAATAAAATATTTTTTCTTTATTATATATTATATAGATATAATTTATATGATGAAAATTATATAAATATCCCACACTATCTGAATAATAATAATAATAATAATAAGCCCTTGAAGATTACTCAGCAATTAATATAGTCAATATATGAATGATAATAATAATAATAATAATAATAATAATAATAATAATAATAATAATAATAATAATAATAATAATAATAATAATAATAATAATAATGTAATAATTATTCGAAATAAACACAATTCTGACACAATTGCCATTTAAAAAAGCAATTATTTCTTCGGAATTGGATTTTAAAAAATGATTAAAAGGACACCTACTCATTTTTTTTACGAAAAAATTGTTGAGTATTACGTAATGGTGAAATAAAGTGGAATTCGAGTGTTTCATGTAATTAAATGGGTCTATAGAATTTCTGATCAATTAACTTGTGATTTATTGCATAACGAGACAATTGAAATATCTTTTTTATTGGGAATATTTCGGTAAATAATGGAGATATGCCCTTTTTGTTCTAACCTTTTTTTTTTAACTGTATATTATCCAAACAAGTGCGGTACACAGAGAAAAATGTTTTCTTAATTTGAGAATGTGCAGTCACTTAATTTAAGAATGTGCAGGTCACCTAAATTAAGTGACTCATCTCATTTAAATCAAGTGACTTTTTCTTTCTTAATTTAAGAAAGTAAAAGTCACTTAAATTAAGTGACTTTTCTCACTTAAATCAAGTGCGTTTTCTCACTTAAATTAAGTGCGTTTTCTCACTTAAATCAAGTGACTTTTCTCACTTAAATCAAGTAAATTTTTTTTTCCTAATTTAAGAAAGTAAAAGTCACTTAAATTAAGTGACTTTTCGTACTTAAAACAAGTGACTTTTTCTTTCTTAATTTAAAAAAGTAAAAGTCACTTAAAATAAGTGACTTTTCTCACTTAAATCAAGTAAATTTTTTTTTCCTAATTTAAGAAAGTAAAAGTCACTTAAATTAAGTGACTCTTCGCACTTAAAACAAGTGACTTTTTCTTTCTTAATTTAAGAAAGTAAAAGTCACTTAAATTAAGTGACTTTTCGCACTTAAAACAAGTGACTTTTTCTTTCTTAATTTAAGAAAGTAAAACTCACTTAAATCAAGTGAGTTTTCTCACTTAAATCAAGTGACTTTTTCTTTCTTAATTTAAGTGGCCTGCACATTCTTAAATTAAGTGACTGCATATCCTTAAATTAAGAAAACATTTTTCTCTGTGTAAAATATTTTTCGGCTTTTCTGACGAGTGTGCAGCTGCAAAACAAGGCAAAAGACAATTTTTGCAATGACAAGCGTTTGAAAATACTTTTTTGCACGTATGAAGTACAGTATTTTATTGTACAGTGTGTGAAAAATGCTACTTTACACACGCGACACGTGTGATTAATAGTATATTACCTAACAAGTGCGATAAAATACTTGCGTGCTATAAAATTTTTACCGAACGTGTAAGATACTATTTTTTTTTTATTCCCAACGTGTAGAAAGTGGCCACTTTTCGCACGGCGTGCAAAAAAATAGAATTATCTTATTTTTACCTCAATCAATCCACATTTTCGCAAATATCTCATAAACTAATGGAGATCCCCTTTTTTTACCCCAATTCTTTCTCGTAGCCCTCAAAATTCTCTATAAAAAACGCATCAACACAAAATCCCCGTCTAGTTTCCAACATACCCCCTCCCCTCCCCCCTCCAAAAAAAAGAGAAAATGACCGAAATAAAAGTCCAGACGACTTTTTTTTCCTTTTTCTCAAATATCTAAAAAACTTAAAAGGGCAAAAAACCTCTGGAAAAACTCTCTTAACCGAATCCGCGAGTTCCCCCCCCCCCCTCCCCCTTCTACCTCCTCAATCCACGTTGATTAGAGATCTATCGTGGTCACACGAGCTAGTGCGCCACCACCAGAGTACTTTGGCCCTCTGGTGAGCCACCAAGAATACATTCAGAGCAGTTTAACGCATGTAGAGAAACGGGGGTGGTTATTATCGATCCTCCACCTCCACTCTCGAATCTCTCGAAATGTACGCGTTACTCTAGAACCAAAGGGGCATAAGTGTTCTTTAAAAGCCCATACACTTACGCCCTTTTGCTTCTAAGGTGATCTTAACGTTTGAGCCAACTTTAACGTCACCTCAGAAGCAAAAGGGCGTAAGTGCACGTGCTTTTAGAAAGCACTTACGCCCTTTTACTTCTTAGGTAACGTTTCGGTTGGCTCAGGCGCAGTACTGACACCTTTTTCACCCTCCCAAGCATCTCTCTGACCCCCTTCACCAAGTGTGCAAAGGAGTTTTCGTGCTTATTTCAGTGAAGACTATAGCAATTTAATACGAAAAAAAAAATTTGCTATGAAATAAATATTTTTGAAAAAAATGTGTTTTTAAATTAAATTAGATGCATTTAATTGTTGGAAATAATTAATTTTAACGAGAATATTTGGAACTGAAATTGTGATTTTTTTTTTTTTTTTAAATAAAACGTTCTGCGGTAAATTCGAGAGTGACGTGTTTTACGAAGGGAAAAAGCTCTTTTCTCTCTGTCTCTCTCTCTCTTTTACTCGGTACTTCAATTTTGCCTCTTCTTTTTTCATATCGTCGTTTTTACCAGAGAGCACTGTTATCGCAGAAACTCTGGGAAATATTGAAAGAACAGTTTCATTGATTTAATCAATTGAGTTCACCGAATTTCATACGTAAGTCCAGGATTTTTCGATTTTTTTTTGAGGGTGGGGTGGTTTATTGAGCTTTTTTACGTATTTTAGCTTTTTTTATTGGGTTTTTAAAAAAAAAAAATTTTTTTATTGAGCCTGCATATATATATAGGTGAACTGTTACGTGATTTTGGTCAAGCACTTATTTTTCGTGTACTTCATAATTATTTTTAATGATTTATGGGACTTTTTGTGGGGTTGTACACACAAAATCCCCTTTTTCTGGGAGCATTAGGCGCAGAATTATCGATTATTTTACGAATGTGATGTTATGATTATTTGTGTTTTTTTTTTTTAAGGGAATTGATTGGAATTTTTGTGAATGAAATGGGGAAAAAGTGGAGATACGCCCTTTTTTTTTAGGTGGAATCCTTTTTTGGGGAGATTTTGAGGGATTTTGGGAGAGGATTGGAGTAAAATCGCTTTATCTCGCTTATCTTCCGAAATTTTTGAGGAAAATAGAATTATTACTGTAGTTTTGGTTTTTTGAGAATATTTTGGGGAGTAAGCGAGATAAGGCGGTTTTCCTGAATCCTTTTTTGTTGAGAATTTCAAGAGCTACAAAATAAAATAGAGCAAAATCGCTCTATCCCGCTTATTTCCTGAGATATTAAAAAAAAAAATTGAGGATAATTTTTTTATTTCTTTGAAATATGGAGCGATTTTTCCCTCATTTTTTAATTAATAATTTTGAGACTTGTAATAGATGATTAGAAAAAAAATTGCTTTATTTTATTTAGTTTCCGAAATATTTTTAAAAATTCCAAATTTCAGTCATAATTTTCTTGTTTTTTAAAGGCAAATATCTCGGAAAATAAGCGAGATAGGGTGATTTTGCTAGAATCCTTTTCTATAGTTCTCAAAATTCTCTATAAAACTGTTTTCGGACAAAAAGGGCGTATCTCCATTATTTTTCAAGATATCCTTAGAATACTCAATTAACGAAGTTCACTCACATGAACTTTTATTTTAGTCTCAATTTTCTCATTTTTTTTTTTTTTGGGAATATATTGGAAATTAAGCGTGAGGCTTCTTCAGGTTGAACTATCGATTTTATTCTCTTCATCTTCATCATAATGCCAATTTGATTGAAGTACTTGAAGTACCCCATAGCATCTGTTTCTCAATTTCATTTTCATATATTGAAAAAAAAAGAAGAATTCTGATCTCAAAAAGATGTATTTTGTTCGAGTAAATATGAAGAGTTCGTCTCAAAAATACATTGACCATTTATATATAGATATATGTATATCTATAGAATATTACTACATTTACTTGCACAAAATACATTTTTTCAAGACTATAATTTTTTTTTTTAGTTCAATTTCAATAAAAATGCAATCGTTTCAATTTAATTAAATTCTTCCTTTTTTTTATTCTTTTCTTAAAGAAATCCTGAATAATTGAAGATTTTACTTGAATCTTAGACTTTTCCCTTACTCTTTCATTTAAATTCATTTTCTTTCATCTCTAGTACCTCCCACTACTTTTCCTCCCCCTGCAATTGCTCTCATTTGATCTTTAATATTTGGGAATCAATAAAATTCAAAAGAATACATTTTTTCCACTTTTTAAGAACTCCTGATCGACTTTATGACAATTAAAATATTTGTGAAAAAGAGGATAAGGGCAAGGAGGGGCATAATTCCTCATTTTTCTGAATTTTTTCATAATTTTTGACGGTTTTTATGAGATATGAATTATTGAAGTTACTGGAAATAGAGGTGGTGGGGATGAAACGCCCTAAATCGGACGAAATTAACGAAATTACTAAAAAACCACAGGATTGACCCATTATTTAAAAACAATTGGCGAAGAGAACAGCATTTTAACTAATTAATAGAAGAAAAAAGTACTCAATTCACCGTATAGTTATTGAGAAATTTTAATTAGAAGGTAGTCGTAACTATTTGCCTCTCTCTCTCTATCACATGCATGTGATCAAGAAAAATCTGGAAATAATTGAGATAATACCACCAATATGTCTGCATTATTGTTGAATTTTTTCTGATTTTTTCTGGATGAACTTGTCTGTGGAAAAAATTCTGGGAAAAAATGAATCTAATAAAGAGAAATTTTTGAAAAATATATAAGGATTTTTTTCACAGCCAAGGACTTTATAAAAAAATCTGAAAAAATTTGAAGAGATGCTCTGGCATGTCTACATTGTTGGTGAATTTTTTCAGATTTTTTTGTAGAGCTGCCCTTTTGGGAGAAATTCTGGAAGATAATAGATTGAGCAAAGTGATTTTTTCCAATTCTTCGCAATCTTCAATACGACTTTTTGTCCTAATCCAAAATCAATAAAATTCAAAACGAATGCATTTGTGTCCACCTTCCTAGAAACTCCTGATAGACTGTATGACAAGTAGAATATTCGTGCGACTTGGGAAAGGGGAAAGAATTAATATTAGTACACAACGTAATCGATTTTCCAACAGAGAAATGGTTCTGTTGAGTTTGGAATAAGGAAAGAGATGTATTATCAGGAACCCTACAGTTTAGATATGTAGGCCAGTCGATATAGCTGTCATAATAATTTTTCCCAAAGGAAAAACTTCCTTTTGAGCTTATCTCATAATCTGTCACCTTTATTTTTTATTTACTGAAACAATTTAATTAAAAAAAAAAAAAAAACAATTTTCCTGTAAATTTGAGTTGTTTTTGATTTTTTGGAAATATCTCGGAAAATAAGCGAGATAGAGCGATTTTAAATGTATTCTTTTTTTTAAGTCTTCAAATTCTCTGCAAAAATGGATTCGTCTAAAAAAGGCGTATCTCCATCAGTTTCTGAGATATTCTTTGATGTTTCGAAATTCCTTAAGCAGTAAAAAATTTGTCTTTGAGGAAATTAAAATCACATTAATCGTAAAATTGAATGAGAAACTAGAGTGTCGCATTAATTATTAAATTTCTATTACGAGCAGAGTATGTCTATCGATTTATCTCATATATCCGCATTTGTATTTATTTTTAGATGAATAAAATTAGATACTCTCAACTTTAAATTGAAATATTGAAAATTAAAAATAAAATTGAATTTATTTATTTTTTTTTCTATTTTTGCTTCCAAATGGAAGCTATGTAATCATCAGAATTTTCGATTGTAATTTTTTCAATAGAAGATACTTAAAATGATCTAAATAGAGAGAAAATGATATTTTTAGCGCATTTCCGTGTGTGCATAAAAGTCTCAATTACAGTAAAACGGTTTTATAGAAAAATTTCATATTTCATACTTGTTTTTTCATCTTTTCTTATAGTTATCTCGGAAACTAAGCGAGATAGCGCAATTTTTTAAGACTTTTTTTTTGTGGAGAATTGAATTTGCTACAAAAAAGGTTTCTTGATGAATTTTCCCAAATCTAATGGTTTTCGAGATACTCATTGAATTGTGGAAATCATGGAATAATCGAAAATTCGAGGAATTCAAATTTTTAGTCAACTTATTTAAAGAGTATCTTGGAAACTGTTGAGTTTAGGAGAAAATGTCAAGAAATCTTTTTTGTAGCTCTTGAAATTCTCTACAAAAAAGGTATCCTGATATTTTTCTCTAAACTCATTATATTTCGAGATCCTTTTAATTTAATCTCGAAAATCTGGAATAAACTAGAAGTTTTGGGATTTAATTGTTCAATCGAGACAATTACTCTCGAAGTTGCATCAGTTAGATGCCTGTGAATTTTGAGCTTATTTGCATGATTAGTTCTCGAGTTATTGGCGTTTCAATGAATTTTTCAAAATTTGATATTTCGATTGTGGTTTGGAAAAAGTTGCATCACTTCCATTCGAAAGCATATTGCTAAAGTATCAGCAGGAAAAGCTATATCAGTTGGAAAGCAATACTATCATCCACTTGTTTCAATTGAAATACTGAAATATTGAAAATAAAAAATGAAATTGAATTTTTTTTTTAATTT
Organism: Aleiodes leptofemur; assembly: GCA_963942555.1. Taxonomy (NCBI): domain Eukaryota; kingdom Metazoa; phylum Arthropoda; class Insecta; order Hymenoptera; family Braconidae; genus Aleiodes; species Aleiodes leptofemur. The sequence continues at coordinate 838,560 of OZ012619.1, read as the reverse complement.
TTTCATTTTCTTAAAGGCTAGAAGTAAATTGCGATATTCTAAACCAATATCATCCGAACGGAATTCATCCCACGCATCGTTATCTGAGGATATGCCAGCAGTTTGCTGAAGGACATCCAAGAATTACGCTTCCACAGGAATCTGAATACTCGTGATAGTCTGAAATAACTTGTCTTCTCAATTTTCTCCTATAATAAATTATTTTTCGAGGTTTTACGCAAATGAAAAACTCAATTTTTTTTAAATTAATTTTTTTATCATTTAATATCTCGAAAAGTAAAAAAGATACGATTTTTTTAGCCGAATCCTTTTTTGTGGAGAATTTCAAGAGCTTTAAAAATGTATTGAGGTAAAAAGGGCGTATCTCCATTAATTTCTGAAATATTCTCACTTAATCGAAAAAAAACAGTGGATTTATCCTTTTTTTTTCAATCAATCAGATTGAATAACGAATTAAATGTGTCAGTAATTCCTCGAATTGTTTCTTGAAATCGAGTTATTTCATTATCAAGGAATTATCTTCATCAGTATCGATTTGCCAGTTGTCCATTGGTTGAGATGACCCCCATTGCTCTTTTTATGGCTCTCGTTTTAATGCCCTTAGGCTGTGAGTTGGATTTTATCCACTAGTTTATCCATTTATCCATGAGAAATAGCAGAAAATCTTTCACCCTTCATTTTATTTGCGAAGAATAAAAGGAATTTTTTTTCTGCAGCACTAGTGGCTTTAATTAAATTCCTTCGTTGCAATAATATTTGATGATTCTTTTAAAAATCGGAGAAATTTTTCTAAAAATTTAAGGAATTTTTCTAAAAATTTGAGAAATTTTTCTAAAAATTGGAGAAATTTTTCTAAAAATCGGAGAAATTTTTTTTATTTGAATGAAAAAATATCTGATAAATTTGGATTTTATTCAATAATATATAGTCTCTTGTTTCTTGATACAATAAAATTGATATAATGTGGGTGGGAGAAGTGCGTCAGAGGCCTCTTTGTTTATCTCAATGGAATAAAATACGTGGAAATTTAATGGTGAATGAATTTTATTGAATAATGGAAGAATGAAGTCTTCAATTATGTTATTATTATTGATTTTACACGAAATAAATGTCTGAAGCAAGTGGAAATGTTGGGTTTACGTCAGACTGTAATTCAGTATAAAAACAGTGATTTTCGGGGGAATATCAAAGATGATGATTTTTTAAATTTTCCTGAATTTTTTCATAATTTTTGACCTTTTTTATAAGATATGAATTATCAAAGTTACTGGAAATACCGGTGGTGGGGATGAAACGCCCTAAATCGAACGGAAATAACGAAATTACTAAAAAACCACAGGATTGACCCATAATTTAAAAACAATTGGCGAAGAGAACAGCATTTTAACTAAATAATAGAAGAAAAAAATACTCAATTCACCGTACAGTTATTGAGAAATTTTAATTAGAAGGTAGTCGTAACTATTTGCCTCTCTCTCTCTCTATCACATGCATGTGATCAAGAAAAATCTGGAAATAATTGAGATAAGTCCCCCAATATGTCTGCATTATTGTTGAATTTTTTCTGATTTTTTCTGGATGAACTTGTCTGTGGAAAAAATTCTGGGAAAAAATGAATCTAATAAAGAGAAATTTTTGAAAATTATATAAGGATTTTTTTCACAGCCAAGGACTTTATAAAAAAATCTGAAAAAATTTGAAGAGATGCTCTGGCATGTCTACATTGTTGGTGAATTTTTTCAGATTTTTTTGTAGAGCTGCCTTTTTGGGAGAAATTCTGGAAGATGATAGATTGAGCAAAATGATTTTTTCCAATTCTTCACAATCTTCAATAAGACTTTCGAATAGTTTAATCACTTTTTCGCCTGAATTAAACCACATTTCCTCAAATTATCCTAATTTTTTCAATTTTATCTTAAATCTGTCTCAAGAAAAGCAGAAAATTGCTGATAATTCTGAATTAATTTTTCGAATTTAATACAGGAGATGAGACGTGATCTCGAGGTCCCAGAGTGTCACTATATAGTGCTACAAAGTTATTGGCTCTGGTGGCATTATGGAGCCTCGGAAATTGCGTGGGATGTTCGTGCGAGCTGCGGTATACTGTGATAAAGAAATGTAGGATAAAAAAAAAGCTATACATATAAGAGGATTCAATTGCCAAGTTGTATGTCCTTTGGCCTGTGAAAAAGAAGTGTGCAAACACGCAAAATTACGATGGCTTTGGGGAAAAATGTTGGAGTTGAAGAATATACTTAAAAATAGCACAAAAAATACTGAAAATTTAAAAAAAAAAACAAAAATTACAAAAAAAATATTTTCAAAAAAATTAACTTTTTTCCTATTTTACATTTTTTTTACTGAATCAAAGTTTATAATTCTGATTTTTAGTCAATTTTTTTGCAGCAGATTAATCAAATTTGAATTCTACTTTTTCATTGTATCATGAGAACATTATAAATTCAATGCAAATTACGTTGACAGAGATATTTCTTCTTTTTTTTTTGCACTTCGTGGGTATTTTTGTCGTCCTACGTCATCCTTTTGCCTCCGAATGACCTTTAATTTCTCTTTTTTCTGCTATTCTGAGACACACAATCCTTTTAAAAAAAGAAGAATTGAGTAAGAATACGAGTTTCTCGAAGTTATTAACAGCTTCACGATCTTCGACGTATGCAGGTGCTCTTCTGGATTTATTGGATGACTCTGTACTGAGTGTCTTGCAGAAGTCTTGAATCATGACTAGTGAAGGACTTTGGTGCAAGTGCATGGGTTACGTGAGGGCTCTTAAATATGTGATATACTTGGTTGTCTGAGAGGTGTTAAGTTCTTTTTTTTTCTTGGTTCACGACCTAAATACAAATTTTAAGGGAAAAAAAATTAATTAAGGTAGTATTATAGAAAAAAATGATTAAACTATTCGAAAGTCATATTGAAGATTGCGAAGAATTGGAGAAAATCATTTTGCTCAATCTATCATCTTCCAGAATTTCTCCCAAAAAGGCAGCTCTACAAAAAAATCTGAAAAAATTCACCAACAATGTAGACATGTCAGAGCATATCTTCAAATTTTTTCAGATTTTTTTATAAAGTCCTTGGCTGTGAAAAAAATCCTTATATAATTTTCAAAAATTTCTCTTTATTAGATTCATTTTTTCCCAGAATTTTTTCCACAGACAAGTTCATCCAGAAAAAATCAGAAAAAATTCAGCAATAATGCAGACATATTGGGGGACTTATCTCAATTATTTCCAGATTTTTCTTGATCACATGCATGTGATAGAGAGAGAGAGAGGCAAATAGTTACGACTACCTTCTAATTAAAATTTCTCAATAACTATACGGTAAATTGAGTATTTTTCTTCTTCTATTATTTAGTTAAAATGCTGTTCTCTTCGCCAATTGTTTTTAAATAATGGGTCAATCCTGTGGTTTTTTAGTAATTTCGTTATTTTCGTTCGATTTAGGGCGTTTCATCCCCATCACCGCTATTTCCAGTAACTTTGATAATTCATATCTCATAAAAACAGTCAAAAATTATGAAAAAAATATCATCTTTGATGCAGCATCCAAAAAAAAGGAGCAAACCACACTCGAGTTTCATCTCATACCACCTTAATTCAGAATCACCATCAATTTTCCACCCTTTTTCCTTTCAATTGTGTTAGAGAAAATAATTTTCCTGTTTTTTCTTCTTTTATCATCAGCATTGAACTCAAACTGTGAAACGACTATTTCCACGTGTGTGGGTCCAAGGCCATTCAAGCGCGATACGCGAATGTATATAACACTCGCTCCAAGTTCAACATGTCAATAAATTGTTTTTTTCTTTTTTTTCTTCTTTCTTCTCGACGAATGTACAGGCAGTTTTGCCAGTACCTTCAGTGATTGCGCAGAGTCCAAGTCAAACTATTGAGCGATTCATTTTCAATTTTCTATTCAATTTCTCTATTTTTTTCCAATTTTCATTCATTTTTCAAAATTTTTTTAAAATTTTTTTAAAATTTTTTTAAAATTTTTATTAATTTTTTATTAATTTTTATTTAAAAAAAAATGTTTTTTTTGAAGATTTGTTCAATTATTGATTTTTAAAATGAACAGTTTCGTGCTAATTTTTGTGGGGAATTTAATTTATCTGGAGTTTACCAATGTGGTGAAAAATCTGTGAGCTTTTGACTCGTGGGACTTAGTCTGCGGGTTCAATGGGCAAAAAGTTGGAGGTACAGGTCACGTGTGGGTGGGGTAAAGAAAAAGAAAATCGCTGGCATTTGTACTGATTGCATTAGGTAATTCTCTTTTTCATTTGTGCACATGCTTGAGTGACTGCATCAAATAGAAACTTGGAGAATTAACGAAGAAGGATTATTTATTTGAGGATTTGCTGGTCCAGAAGATCAGAATTTTCAATTTTTTCGAGAATTTTCAATCTTTAATTCAATTTTTTCGATACTTGAAAGAAAATAATCATTTGTTTAATTTTTTGCAAAATTTGTATTTTTTTCATTTTTTAAGAATTCCCAGTCTTTAATTTTTTGGAAAATTTCAATTTATTAAATTCCTTGGAAATTTCCATTTTTTAAATTTCTTCGAAATTTCCAATTTTTTTAAATTTCTTGGAAATTTCCATTTTTTTCGAATTTCTATTTTTTTGATTTCGTCGAAATTTCCAATTTTTTTAAATTTCTTGCAAATTACAATTTATTTCGAATTTCTATTTTTTTAATTTCTTCGAAATTTCCAATTTTTTCAAATTTCTTGCAAATTTCCATTCTTTTCAAATTTCTTGGATATTTCCGTTTTTTTCCAATTTCTTGAAAATTTCCATTTTTTTAATTTCTTAGAAATTTTCATTTTTTTTAATTTCTTGGAAATTTCCATTTTTTTTTCAAATTTCTTGGATATTTCCGTTTTTTTCAAATTTCTTGAAAATTTCAATTTTCCAGTTTTTTCTGGAAATAGTATATTACATGCCTAGGGCAGTAATGTAAGAAATGTCTCAGAGCACATGTAATTGTTGGCCGAGGCGAAGCCGAGGTCAATAAACATGTGCTCTGAGGCTTTCTTACTTACTGCCCAAGGTGTGTATACGATTTTTCTGCACACTGGGACAGAAGTGAGCTTACGCCCGAGCGTAGCGAGGGCCGAAAGTCTCACTTTCGTCCCAGTGTACAGAAAATGTCCTTTTTTTGAATTTTTTAAAAATGTCTTTCTGTCTTCAATTTTTAATTTTCTCAAATTAAAAAAAAAAATTCATTTTTTTTTCTCATTTTTTTCCGAATTTTCCATTATCTTTTTCCAATTTTTTGAGAATTTTCAATTTTTTTTTTGCAGACAATGCCGGCAGTGAAGAGAGATGTCCCGAACACCCCGGAGGCCCCTGTAGCAGCGACTCCCATTGGCAGTGCTCTAAATCTTCCCTCATTACAAGACACAACATCCAGAATTCTAGCATCTAGCGAGGAAAGCCTTTCCGGTGATGATTTATTAAAAAATTTAATCTCGTCGTCCAAAGGTAAAAAAAAAGGGGATGTCTTCTAAATGATTAAAATTTGTTGTAGTGAGCAGTTCAGAGGCTCCGACAGAGTCAACAGCGAACAAAATCGAGACGAAACTGGAGAATGTTGGAAAGGAGATAGCAGCTGCTACAGGAATTCCAACATGGGGTCTAGTAGCTATTTTAATAGGTAAAGAAAAACGTGAAATATGAGAAAGGGGTTGGAAATAGAATTTTTTTGATGATTCCATTGAAAAGCTGAGGAAATTTCAGGTGGAAAACATGTGTCGAACTTCATTTTTCGAATGTTTTCGAAAATTTTAAATTTTCGATTTTTGAAAAATTTCAGTTTTTTGAGGATATTGAGAGTTCTATTGGTCGTAGAGGGAAAATTTTGAATGGAGGGGGAAGGTGAGATCATTTGACATCGATTTGATGGGGTTTTGAATCGAAAAATATTGATTCTTAAGGTATTTATGGGCACTTTTATGGAAATCAGTTTTTGCACTATAAGTGTGGTGAGAATCGATATTTTTCTTCTCGAAACTACATGAATCGATGGCAAATGATCTCACCTTTCACCTCCATTCGGAATTTTTACGCTACGACCAATAGAACCAGAGATATCCTCGAAAAACTGAAATTTTGCAAGAATGGAAAGAATTTGACCTTCAATTCACCTTCAAAAAATCAGATTTTCAAGAAATTCAAAAGATATACTTGCGACATATGGTTTCCAGGTAAAATTTCCTCAGCTTTTCAATGCAATCATCAAAAAAATTCCATCTCCAACCGTTCCACCAAAAACATCAATTTCTCCACTCCTTTCCCCTCAATTTTCATAAAAGTGCCCACAAGTACCTCAAAAATCGATATTTTTCATTAAAAACCCCATGAAACAATGGCAAATGATCTCACCTTTCACCTCCATTCGGAATTTTTACGCTACGACCAATAGAACCAGAGATATCCTCGAAAAACTGAAATTTTGCAAGAATGGAAAGAATTTGACCTTCAATTCACCTTCAAAAAATCGGATTTTCAAGAAATTCAAAAGATATCCTTCCGATATATGGTTTCCAGGTAAAATTTCCTCAGCTTTTCAATGCAATCATCAAAAAAATTCCATCTCCAACCGTTCCAACAAAAACATCAATTTCTCCACTCTTTTCCCCTCAATTTTCATAAAAGTGCCCACAAGTACCTCAAAAATCAATATTTTTCATTCAAAATTCCTAAATCAATGCCAAATGATCTCACCTTTCACCTCCATTCGGAATTTTTACGCTACGACCAATAGAACCAGAGATATCCTCGAAAAACTGGAATTTTGCAAGAATGGAAAGAATTTGACCTTCAATTCACCTTCAAAAAATCGGATTTTCAAGAAATTCAAAAGATATACTTGCGACACATGTTTTCCGGGTAGAATTTCCTCAGCTTTTCAATGCAATCATCAAAAAAATTCCATCTCTAACCGTTCCACCAAAAACATCAATTTCTCCACTATTTTCCCCTCAATTTTCATAAAAGTGCCCACAAGAACCTTAAAAATCGATATTTTCCATTCAAAACCCCATGAATCAATGGCAAATGATCTCACCTTTCACCTCCATTCAAAATTCCCACGCTACAACCAATAGAACCCTCAATATCCTCAAAAAAACTAAAAATTTCATTTTTTTTTAATTTTTCCCCAAAAAAATTGAGTTTCAACTAATAAAATAAAATTTTAAAATTTAATCGATTCAAATGAAATAATTCACTTTAAATGAAACTAATCAAAAATTTATAACTCAGAAAAACCCATTAAAATGCATCTGCCCTATCTTCAGCGGTTGCAGCAATCGTCCTCGGCATTTGTTTCTGCTGTATAAGAAGATGCTTCCGCAAAAGACGCTCAAAGGATGGAAAAAAGAAGGGTGGTGTAGATCTGAAGAGTGTACAGCTACTCGGTGGAACATACAAGGACAAGGTTCTTCATTATTATTTCCATGCTTTTTTTTAATAGTCACTAGATCAATTAATTTTATTTCCCCCCCGTGGAATCCACTTTCATGTGTTTAGGTACAGCCGGATATGGAAGAATTAACGGACAATGCGGAAGAGCCAGATGAAGCTGAGAGCAAACAGAGTGAGGTCAAGCTTGGAAGACTTCAGTACAAGGTGAAACAATTAAAAAATTGAGAAAACTCGTTTTTTTCGTTTTTCAGGAACAAAAAAACAATAAATTTAGGGGTGAAATGAGCATTTTGATTAAACGGTTCGAGATAGACATTTTCTGATGATTCCATTGAAAAGCTGAGAAAATTTGACATGGAAAGCATATGTCACATGATTTTTTTGATTTTTTTTGAAAATCAAAATTTTTTTGAAAATTTTAAAAAATTTAATAAATTGATTTTTTGACAAATTCAAAAACATATCTTGTGACATATCATTTCCATGTCAAATTTTCTCAGCTTTTCGGTGGAATCATCAGAAAAAACTTATCTCCAATATTTCCCCTAATTTCCCGCAATTTTCGCAGTTAAACAGCTTTTTTCTAATCAAATTGTGCTTTTTTCCGCCAGCTCGAGTACGATTTCAACTCCAACAGTCTTGCAGTTACTGTAATACGTGCCGAAGATCTACCAGCACTTGATATGGGCGGCACTTCAGATCCTTACGTAAAGGTTTACCTGCTACCAGATAAGAAGAAGAAGTTTGAAACAAAAGTTCATAGAAAAACACTCAGTCCTGAATTCAATGAAACTTTTACGTTCAAGGTAAATGTTATTGTTTCAGAAACAGTTGATCATTTAATAGTAACATAATTCCATTTTCCTCGAGAATTCTTGAAGCAGAATAAACTCTCATGGAATTGTTTGATTTCACAGAGTGTACCGTATGCTGATGCCATGAACAAGACTCTCGTATTTGCTATTTTCGACTTTGATAGATTCTCGAAACACGATCAAATTGGAGAAGTTAAGGTACCACTGTGTCAGGTTGATTTGGCACAAACTATTGAGGAATGGCGAGAGCTTCAAAGTGTCGAGGGTGAAGGTGGTCAAGTGAGTGGATTCAAAGATTCGATTTTACACAATTGCCCCATTTCAGAGATCGGCAAAAAAAATTTGCATCTTAATTTTAAAATTTTTTTTACTTCTGTAATTTCCATCGAAAAAATTTTAATTACTTTCTTAATGAAAAATTTGGATTTTTAAATTTTACATTAGTTTGAAAATTAATTTTTTTTTTAACAATTTTGATTACTATGGTAATTCAAAATTTGACTGATGGAATTTCATAATTATTTTCTTTATTAAACTTATTAACATTTTTATTAGTTAAATTGAATTATAAATGTCATATAAGCGTCATTTAGATTGGATTAAATTATAAGTTCTTATTTGTGTTACATTTAGTTAAAACTCTCAACTCAAAATTTTTGTCTGAAAGACGTTTACATTTGGGGAAGATTAAACATAGTAGCGTTGATTTTATTATAAAATTAATTATTCCAATCAATTAATAAGTAAGAAAGAATCAAAATTTCGAATAAGAAAAAGAATTATAAAATTTCATCAGTCAAATTTTTAATTACAATAGTAATCAAAATTGTTAAAAAAAAAAATTAATTTTCAAACTAATGAAAAATTTAAAAATCCAAATTTTTCATTGAGAAAGTAATTAAAATTTTTTCGATGGAAATTACAGAAATGAAAAAAATTAAAAAATTAAAAAAGCGAATTTTTGTTTGCCGATCTCTGCCCCATTTTCAGATAAATCGAATGATTCTATCATCAGTTTTTTGGGGGATATCTTGGAAATTACTTTGCTTAGATTTCGAACTTTTTTCTTTAAAAACTGATGAATTCTTGCTTTTCCCTAAAACTTTAGTACTAATTTCTGAATGATTTATTTATTAAAGGACAACAAACTCGGAGACATTTGCTTCTCCCTGCGTTACGTTCCAACCGCTGGAAAGCTGACGGTTGTCATCCTAGAGGCAAAGAATCTGAAGAAGATGGACGTTGGTGGCTTATCAGATCCATACGTAAAAATTGCACTTATGCAGAATGGCAAACGACTCAAGAAGAAGAAGACATCAATCAAGAAATGCACCCTAAATCCTTACTACAACGAATCCTTCACCTTCGAGGTGCCCTTCGAGCAGATTCAGGTGCGTCCATAATCAAAAAAAATCATCTCCCAGCAAAAAAAAAACAATTTCTGATATAATTATATCTAATTAGATATATTTAAATATCGAAAAGTACAAAAAAAAAATTCTGAACTTCAGATCTGATCAGATCCAATTCTATAAAATCATAGATTTGCCAAGATTTACAGATAATGACGTCATATCTACTGAAATATTATTGCAGATCTAATTATATCTAGTTCTATCTAATTAGATAGGACTAGATATAGGGAAAGGTGGGGTAAAATGGATACGGGTTGATTTTAGTACTTTATACTATGAAATTTACGCGAAATGGATGGAAATATTGGAGATAGTTTTTTTCTGATGATTCCATTGAAAAGCTGAGGAAATTTGCCATGAAAATCATATGTCGGAAGTTATTTTTTGGAATTTTTCAAAAATTTCATTTTTCGCGGGAGATTTGAAGGTGAAACTCTTCTGTTTTTGAAAAATTTCAGGTTTTCGAGAATATCTCTGGTTCTATTGATCATAGCGACCTGGAGTTGATCTTAAATGAGAGGTGAGCTCATTTTCCATCGATTTATGGGGTTTAAAAAGAAAAATATCAATTTTTTCAAGTACTTATAGGGCAAAAACTGATTTTCAGAAAATGACCTATAAATATTTGAAAAATTGATTTAAAAAAAAATTTGAACCACATAAATCGATGAGAAATGAGCTCATCTTTCATTTGAGATCAACCCCAGGTCGCTACGACCAACAGAACCGGAGAAATCCCCGAAAAAGTGAATTTTTTCGATTTTCAAAAGAGAAACCGCTTCAAAACTCGACCAAAAAAGTAAATTTTTCCAAAAATTGAAAAAAAAAAATTTTGACACATGTTTTCCGCCTAAAATTTCCTCAGCTTTTCAATGGAATCATCAGAAAATTTCTATCTCGAACCGTTCAATTGGAGTGTCCATTTTACCCCACCTTCCCCTTATTCATTAAATTCAATAATTTAATTTAATTTACCCATCTCCCAAAAAAAAAATCCATTTATTAATATCCAAATAAACTTTTTAATTGCAGAAAGTAAATTTGATGGTAACTGTTGTTGATTACGATCGTATTGGAACATCCGAGCCAATTGGCAAAGTCATTCTTGGATATAATGCGAGTGGAACTGAGCTAAGACACTGGTCCGACATGTTGGCATCGCCGAGACGTCCAATTGCACAATGGCACACCCTAAAAGACCCAGAGGATGGTGATAAGAAGGATTAAGGTAAAGAAATTCCTTAAAAAATCATAAAAAAAAGCAAAAAGAGTCTACATCCTCAAAAAAAAATCCCCGTTCCTTTAATCCTAAATTTCCTAATCCTAAATTAAAATTAAATTGCAGGACATAAATTTAAAAACAAAAATAAAAACGAATCACATTTAGATTCTTTTCAAACTTTTCAAATAAATTATTATTAATATGAATTTAAAAAAAAAATAATAATTAAATGCAAATTTCCAAATGACAAAAGCAAATTTTAAATAATTAGCAATATTACATCTTTAAATTCCAAAAAAAATTGAATAATTTAATTGAGGATTATTAATAATTAATTTAGTATTAATATTTCGAAGTGTAGTGTCTTGTATATACACGAAAAAAAAAAAGAAAAAAAAAAAATTATCTACTATACTTCTTTCTGTAGAATCAGTTGATTAAAATTGAGAATGAACTTTTGAGATGATGCGTTCTCTTCACGAAGACATTATCAAAAAAAATTAGCATTAACTTAATTATTTTATAATATTATAAAAATGTTTTAAATTTCTTGATTAATGATTTAATTAAAATTATTGTATTTACTTGAATTATAAATTTTTTTGTGGTAGTTTTTGAATTAATTGTTAATGCTATTTTATTGTAGATGTCTTCGTTTAATAATAATAATAATAATAAACCAGAATCGATTAAGCAAAATTGAAGGAAATATTGATGACACATTAATTTATTTATGTATTATACGATTTTTATATATATATATTTTTTTTCTTGGGCAATTCAGTATTAATTTTTTCGATTTATCAAGTCATGAATAACTTCAATAGCAATGAAAATATGCAAAAAAAAGACACAAATTCCGATAAACAACGATGATTTTTAATTGTTTCTTGCTGTTTAATATGTAAATGGTCCTCGAATTTATGAATGTAAGAATGATACTTGAAATAACAGAAATCTGATCATTTTTTGGAATTTTTTCTCTTTTTTAAGGGTGATTAGGAGGTAAAATCGAGAAAAAAGACCATTTTTTGGTGTAAAATTGTTAATAACAATTTATACAAGATGGAATTCTCAAATGTGATTCAGTGAATCTGTAGAAAATGTAATGAGAAATGAAATGAGCCCTCAAAATGAAAATTCAATTGAAAATTGAAAATTTTTTATTATTTTTTACATTTTTTCAAATTTTTTAAGATTTAAAAAAATGTAAAAATTAATGAAAATTTTTCAATTGTCAATTAATTTTTTGTTTTTAGGGCTTATTTTATTTTTCATTACATTTTTCACAGATTCACTGAATCAGATTTGATAATTTTATCTTTTATAAATTGTTATTAACAATTTTATACAAAAAAATTGACTTTTTTTTCGATTGTACCTCCCAAATATCCTTAAAATAAATTAAAAATGAAATTTATAAAATAAATTATGTTGAAAAATGGAAAAATATGCACATTTAGAAAATTAAAAAAACTAAAAGTGCAAATTTCTTTAAATATTTACTTTTCATTATAATTTATCATGTTCCAAAAAAATCCAAAAAATTGTCAGATATCTGCTAATTTAATTACCAAAAATAAAAGTATTCACATGAATCAAATGAAAAAAAAAAAACAAAAAAAAAAGTGAAGTAGCCATGGAATTACGTGTAATTTCCTCCAATAAAAACCCAACAATTTAAAATTAAAAATGCGGCCTACTGATATCTTCTCTTAAAAATAAAAAAAAAAACAATTACTTTTTTTTTTTATTGAACAATTACTTTTTATTTGTTTATTTCAAATTATCATCCAAGTTCATAAATGAACCATGGGAATTGAAAATATGATTTTTTGCCATTGAATAATTTAAAAAAAAGGTAATATATATATTCTTGGAGGTAATTGTTGATCTTTATTGCGTAAATCTCGAGATCAAATGATTTTTCAATGAAAAAAACGGAAAAAACGGCCTTTTCAAACTCCATTTGTAATAGAAACCAATTTAAGACGTTCAATTCTCGTGGATCACACAGAAAAAAATATTTTCCGGCTATTCACATCATCTTCACGAAAAAAATTACATTAAAGAAGAATATATATATGTATTCTTTGAAAAAAACTGAAGGAACGGACAATATTATATAAAAAAAAGGAGAAAAACAATTCATTATCTATAATATTTTATATAATTATTTAATTATATATAATATTTTATATAATTATTTGATTATATATAATATTCTGTATAATTATTTAATTATATACAATATTTTATATATAATTCGTTCAATCGTTACTGTCATTGATATTAATGTTTTTGAAAAAAAAAAAAAAAACTACTGAAAAATGAGGAAATATCGATAGATATCTATAGATATCTATTACATCTACTATGTATGCTATTATCATGAAAAATAAATGAAGAACAATTGTTAATCGCCGAATGAGAGGGAAAAATTGCGAGAAAACATTTGCTTGATAGATTCAACCATTGGATTTTTTTTTCATCATCAATAATAAATAAAATCCAGTGATAATTCAAGATAATGTTAAAAACATGAATTACATCAATTTACTTTGTTTTTTTTTTTTTTGAAGAAATGATTTATGAATGTGACTATCAGAGATCGGCAAAAAAAAATTCGCATTTTTAATTTTTTAATTTTTTTTATTTCTGTAATTTCCATCGAAAAAATTTTAATTACTTTCTTAATGAAAAATTTGGATTTTTAAATTTTTTATTAGTTTGAAAATTAATTTTTTTTTTTAACAATTTTGATCACTATTGTAATTAAAAATTTGACTGATGGAATTTCATAATTATTTTCTTTATTAAACTTATTAACATTTTTATTAGTTAAATTGAATTATAAATGTCATATAAGCGTCATTTAGATTGGATTAAATTATAAGTTCTCATTTGTGTTACATTTAGTTAACACTCTCAACTCAAAATTTTGGTCTAAAAGACGATTATATTTGGGAAGATTAAACATAGTAGCGTTGATTTTATTATAAAATTAATTATTCCAATCAATTAATAAGTAAGAAAGAATCAAAATTTCGAATAAGAAAAAGAATTATAAAATTTCATCAGTCAAATTTTTAATTACAATAGTAATCTAAATTGTTAAAAAAAAAAATTAATTTTCAAACTAATGAAAAATTTAAAAATCCAAATTTTTCATTAAGAAAGTAATTAAAATTTTTTCGATGGAAATTACAGAAATAAAAAAAATTAAAAAATTAAAAATGCGAATTTTTTTTTTGCCGATCTCTGGTGACTATTAATTGATGAAAATAATGGCTACAATCATTGCATAAGTCTTCGAGTAGTGACTATAATGAGCAAAAAAAATAACTTCCGGTCAGTATCATTAAAATTTAAGATGAAATAATGAATATTCAATAAATAAAATAAATATTCTGCAAATTAATCATTGTTCCCTATTTTTTTTTTTAATTATTTCGTCAGGACCAATTATTACAAAACACTGTATTATTTATATTTTGTGTGCAAAAACGTACTTGTATTGATATATAAAAGAAGTATATATATTAATATAACTATATATAATTTAATTGTTATATAGTATTGTGCGACAGTGAATTTCGAGCGAGTTGCATGAAAAATGGGCTTTTTTTGGAAATTTTTCATCGTCATTCCCATCCCTCATGCTTTTATTTCATTATCTTAGAAACAAAAGGGGCGTAAAGTACTATTGCTTATATATATATATGTATATATGCACATATGAAAATACTTTATCAAGAATTTATAACGTCTTCATAAAGTCTTTATGAAAAAGTTCCAATTCTTTATAAAAAAAAGTCTCAATTTTTTATAAAAGAATATTCATTATAAAGCACTTTCGTATATATATATATATATATATAGTAACACATGCTACTTTGTTTTTGAGGTGATGATCCAATTTATTTTCCATCGTGCACGTTTCTTGTTTGAATAATTAATAATTTTTTTTTTTTTTGTAATATTGATAAAGCCTCTTGGAGGCACGTCCAGCAAAAAAAAAAATAATACAAGAGTACCTCAGATTGTATAATAAACAAAATATTATATGACACTAAATGTGTATATAAAATTATATAACTGTCGGGTACGGAAGTGTGTTTCCCCATGAAAAATATATTAACAATATAATAACAATATTAAAAAAAATATATAGTAAAATATATAGTAAATGTAAAATTATATCAATTCTGTATATTTTATTCACAAAAAAAAATTCGATTATAGAAATTTTTGGCCGAAATTAATACATATTTTATAAAAATTACATAAAAATTACAAGTTAAGATGAGAAAAATTATACACAGTATATAATTATAATTCTGTAAAATCGATAAAATTCTATATAAAATAGATATATTTAGGAAATACAAAAAAAAATATAAACACAATGCATAATACTATTTTATCAATTTTATATAGAATTTTGAACAGAATCTCACAAACTTGATTAAAAGCAAAAATATATTTTATATTAAATATTAAAATATTTAATATTTAATTAATTAACTAATTTAATATTTAATATTCTTTATATTAAAATATTTTTTATTAAAGATATGCATTAATAAATATTAAAGAAAATTCATTCTTAACATTCACTTTACCGTACACAGCAAAAGAATAGAAGAAAAATATCTACGACAAAATTATATAAAATATAAATTAACGTGCAAATATATTGTAGATATAATAACTCTACTCAATATACCTAAAGCAGATATTTCGAAGTTTCATCATATAAAATCTTCTATTGTGGTGAATTGTCATTCAAAATTATCAGGATTTATTATTTAATCCTTTCATAGATATAATAAATTATGTCTCTTCAAGTTACCAATATTAATTTTATATAATTATAGTTATAATATAACTATATTATGTATAATATATATAATATATATAATATATATAATATAACTATTTATAGAAATTTTATAGACAGTGAATATATTATATCCACTGTATATAAAATTTCTATCTTGTAAACTTTATATAATATATTATTATTATTATTATTATTATTATTATTATTATTATTATTATATACATGAAAAATGTTTTAATTTCAGCCAAAAATTCTATAATCGCATTTTTTTTTTGTTAATAAAATATACAAAACACATTTTTTTTATATTCACTATATATTTTACTATATATTCTTTTATATTGTTAATATATATATATATATTTTTTAATGGGGTTTAATTAACAACAAAAATAAATTGACTGTATCTGCACGCACGTACCTATACACACACACAATATGTATCTAGAGTGCCTTTAATTATTTTGAATCTGATTTTAGCTGAATGAGAGGTATAAAGTGAAAAAAACTCGTTAACAATCGAAATTAACTGTCTGCGCATTTATTTAAAAAAAAAAAAGAAAAAAAACACAGAGAGAAGAATCTAAATAGTTGATTAAACGTAAGATATAAAAAAAAAATTAACAGGAATAATGCATAAATGATATCACCCAATTCAATCACATTAATCACATCTATATTTAAAAAAAAAAAATATATATATATATACATAAATATTTAAATTAGCAATTTGTTTTAATGAATCATTATATCATAATAAACGTACATAGATCATCACTGTCATAAAATACTGATCAAATATAATATTAGGCACGAGCGGTGATCGTGTGTCGTTGATCGACTTGAACGAATATTAAGAAAATATATAGATATATATATATATAAAAAATGAAAATTAAACAGAAACAAAAAATTCAAAAATCATTAAATTTGTAGGGAAAATGTAAAATAGGAGAAATATTTCAAAAATTGATGGAGATACGCCCTTTTAAGCCTAAATTCTTCTTTTTTGGTCTTAAAATTGAATTTAAAAAAGGGGAATGAGCGTAAAAAGGGCGTATGTCCATTAATTTCGGGAATATTCATTGATTTTACCTTTTCGCTTCTAAAATTATTTATAATTTTTCTTTTAAAAGTAGATTTAACAGCGAATCATTAATTTTTAAGCCTCCATTGATTTTATTTTGCGCTCAAATTATGAATTACTGATTTTTTTTAATGAATATTTAATTCATAAAAAAATAATAGATAAAAAGAAGGTTTAAATGTTTATGAATTATTATTGGAAAGTGCAGTGAATTAAATGAACAAAAAAAAAAAAAACAAATTATTAAATATTGCATGATAGATAATGTGAATTTTTAAAAATTTGTCAATAGTCTAGTAATTGTCATACTGGCACTTATTAAAATGCAATCATCAAATGCACTGTGATGTCTCATTCACCGTACACCACAAATTAAAAAAAAAAAAATAGAAAAATTATTATTAAGACAGTGTGAAGACAGTGCCTTACTGCATTCTCCAATGATGATTCGTAATTAATCGGTAAAATTATTAAAATTATTGACTTCATCAAAACATTTATATATTAACAACATTTTTAAAAAAATATATAGTAAAATATGGAAAAAATTTGTATAAGAAGATATTATATAAAAAATGTTTAGTAAATGTAAAATAATATGAATATATCGTTGATTTGGAGGTAAAGGGACGTAAGTCCTATTCTTATACACAGCACTTACGCCCTTTTGTTTCTAAAACGATGATTTTTTGAATATCTTATTTATAAAAGAAAAAAAATAGATTTTACAATTTTTTGACGAAATTAATACATATTTTATGTATAAAATGAATAAGTAAAAATGGAAATTTTATGTATGACGAATATATCAATATATATATAGATATTTATGTATATATAATTTTAATCATGCAAGATTGATAAAATTCGATTTTTAAAAAATATTTAAAAAATATTTTAAAAAATATAAACGAAAATTCATAATAATATTATGAATTTTTTATTATATTTTTTGTTTTTGAAAAATTGATAAAATTATATTATAATTTTATCAATTTTACATAATTATAATAATATATTCGCTGTTCTATAGAATTTCTATTTTTACTTGTAAATTTAATATATATATAGTCACCTTAGGAATAAAGTGGCGTAAGTGCTATATATAAGTATATATATATATAAAATATGTATTAATTTTTTCCAAAAATTCTACAATCGAATTAAATTTTTTTGATAAATTTCTAAATTAAATATACTAAAAATGTATTATTTTATATTTACTATATATATAACCATATTACTATATATTTTTTTTCCATCAAAAGCTGCATTTAATTATTTTCCAAAAAAAATGAAAAAGGATTAATCAAATTAAAAAATGATCATCTGAATGAAATTTAAATCAATCCTGTAAATAAAATTATTGAAAAAAAGGAAAATTCTAGTGTTTTATAAAAAAAAAAACACTTGTTTTCCATTTTAATTTGTGAGTTGATAATATGCCGTAGTATTTATCATTAATTAGCTAATTAATTTGCTGAAATAGTTTTCACCAAGAATGAAGAAGAGAATTAATACTCAAAAAAAAAAATGAAAAAAAAAAAAATAAGAATGAATAGTAATAATCTCGAATATGTTCTTCATTGTAAAGAGTAAAAAAAAGGCAAAAAAAAATAAATAATAATAATAATAATAATGATAAAAAGATGCAGATGTGTTTGTTCCTAGCTGCGTAATCTTGAAGAAAAAAAAAAAGAGAACCCCGAGCTGATATTTATAAAAAAAATCACTTTTCGAGGATAAAATTACAAATAAATGATAAATTATTGTGGAAATTTATCTTTGAAAATTCTAAACGAACAAAAAATAATCCCGATGCACGAATTTGAAAAAAAAAAACAAATGTATAATCTTTATCTCGGTATAACACTTTAAATGAATTATTAAAAAAAAAAAAAAAAAAACATGAAATGATATAAATAAGTAATAATTAAGGCAAAAAATGACCCAACGCCTCCAGCTTGCGAAAATAAATTAAATGAACAAAAAAGAAGAAAAAAAAAAAAGAAAATAAATAAATTAAAAAATAATAATGAGAATGTATCAACTAATTGTAATCATTCCATTTAATAATTATAAGGAATTAGTACGAAAAAAAAACAAAAAAATGTATTGTAAATCCATAGAAGTTATTATTATATCGTAATTATTATGTAATAAATATTGTTGTTAACATAACATTTTGGTTTTCAATTTCTTTGTGATTAAACTGATTTTAATGTTTTAAGTGGGGTAAAAAGGAAGATTAGGGGAAGGTGGGGTAAAATGGACACTCCAATTGAACGGTTCGAGATAGAAATTTTCTGATGATTTCATTGAAAAGCTGAGGAAATTTTAGGCGGAAAACATGTGTCAAATTTTTTTTTTTTCAATTTTTGGAGAAATTTACTTTTTTGGTCAAGTTTTGAAGGGGTTTCCCTTTTGAAAATCGAAAAAATTCACTTTTTCGGGGATTTCTCCGGTTCTGTTGGTCGTAGCGACCTGGGGTTGATCTCAAATGAAAGGTGAGCTCATTTCTCATCGATTTATGTGGTTCAAATTTTTTTTTAAATCAATTTTTCAAATATTTATAGGTCATTTTCTGAAAATCAGTTTTTGCCCTATAAGTACTTGAAAAAATTGATATTTTTCTTTTTAAACCCCATAAATTGATGGGAAATGAGCTCACCTTTCATTTAAGATCGACCCCAGGTCGCTACGATCAATAGAACCAGAGATATTCTCGAAAACCTGAAATTTTTCAAAAACAGAAGAGTTTCACCTTCAAATTTCGCGCGAAAAATGAGATTTTTTAAAAATTCCAAAAAATAACTTCCGACATATGATTTTCATGGGAAATTTCCTCAGCTTTTCAATGGAATCATCAGAAAAAACCTGTCTCCAATATTTCCATCCATTTCGAGTAATTTTCATGGTATAAAATACCAAAATCAACTCGTGTCCGTTTTATTTCGAAAAATCTCGAAATTTTCCCATTTTTAGATTTTCGGTAAACTCTCAATTCATTTGAGATTAAACTCATTTTTACTTTTTCATTTAATTTCATTGCTCTTTATTATTTTTGAAAAATTCAAATTTTTTTTTTCAATACAATTGCATTATTTTCATTATTTTTGTGAATTATTGCAGAAATCGTGGAAGTTTTTTCGTATTTTTTTTTTTTTTTCATCAGCCCTGATTGCGACCATAACGCTGAACAATCTGGGCCCAATCTCCTGGATAATTGTCACGCATAAAATTCATTAGACGACGTGCATTTCTGGCTTGAAAGGCATTACAACGTGCACAGTTGTTGTTCAATGCTTCTGGTAATACACCTGTTGATTTAATCAATTTTATCAATTTTATCAATTTTTTTCAGAACAAAAACCTCATTAATGAATGTTTTTCTTTTTTTTTTTTTTTGCTATTTCATTAATGAATTAATGAGTCAATTAGAGTTACAAAGAATGGAATTTCCCGTTTTACAACGCAGAAAATCCGAGAGATTATGTTTTTTTTTTTCCTTCAAATCAACAAAATTATCTTGAAATTGTCATTGTTTTCCTAGGAAAATCCAATAATTATGTTTTTTTTAAGATTCAGTAGCGAAGAGATAAAACAGGAAAAGTCCATTTATTTTCTGTTTTTTTTCTTTTTTTTTTTGAGGAATATTTTAGAAAATAATGGAGATACGCCCTTTTTACTCGAATTATCATTTGTAGAGAATTTTTGAATTTACAAAAAAATGGATTAGGGCAAAAAGGGCGTATCTCCATTAATTTTTGAGAAATTCTCTTAAAAAAAAGCTAATGAAAAAAAAACAGAAATGACATTAAAATACATAATTTTTTGAGAAAAATCATGGAAATTAAGCGAGATAGAGCAATTTCACCCGGATCCTTATTTGTAGCTCTTGAAATTCTCTACAAAAAAGTATTCTTGCAAAAAAGACGTATCTCTATTAATTCCCAAGATATTCTCAAAAAAACAGTAAAAAAATCAGAATTCGCTATAAATTAATTTTTAAAAAATTACTCACTTCTAATTTGGCTTCCAATAATATCACAGCCTGTTCTTCCCAGAATACAATCAATTTGTCTTTGAACCAGTGATCTGTCCATCAGTAGAGCATTGACTTCCTGAGCTCTTCCATTAGTCGAAATTGTAAGAACTCCCAAAAAAACCGCAAAAACGTAAAAATTCATTTTTAAAATAAAAAAATCGTGAGTCAATTCAAAAAACTCGAAAACTCTTCGTTCAATTCGTTCAATTTCCCATAAACGTCCGAACGATAGGGAAAAAAAGCTATTGCTCAAGAGAACTTGATCGACTGCACGATTATGATAGGCAATGAGTTATTGCCAAGCGTTTATATACAATTCCTACCTATTTTTCTTTGCCCTTGAGTCATCTCCTAATTACCAGAAAACAACGGGAATGCCTACGTGAATCGATAAAAATCTCAAATTAATGGGAAAACATGAATTTCTCATATTTATTAAATTAAAAAAATTTCCCGAAAAAATTTCGAAAGAAAGTTGACTTTCTCTGCGCATTTCTCATCATGATTGATTCAAATTAAATGGGATTGAATGAGATTTCCCGCGCTCAAGTGTTTTTCAAACTTAAATTAAAAGGATCTCGAAAAATAATGAGTTTGGAGAAAAATATCAAGATACCTTTTTTGTAGAGAATTTCAAGAGCTACAAAAAAGGTTTATTGACATTTCCTCCTAAACTCAACAGTTTCCAAAATACTCTTTAAATAACTTGACTAAAAATTTGAATTCCTCGAATTTTCGATTATTCTATGGTTTCCACAATTCAATGAGTATCTCGAAAATCATTAGATTTGGGAAAATTCATCAAGAAACCTTTTTTGTAGCAAATTCAATTCTCTACAAAAAAAAAGTCTTAACAAATTGCGCTATCTCGCTTAGTTTCCGAGATAACTATAAGAAAAGATGAAAAAACAAGTGGATAATAGTATTGCTTTCTAACTGATTTAGCTTTTTCTGCTGATACTTTAGCAATATGCTTCCGAATGGAAGTGATACAACTTTTTTCAAACCATCATCAAAATATCAAATTTTGAAAAATTCATTAAAACGCCAATAACTCGAGAACTAATCATGCAAATAAGCTCAAAATTCACAGGCATCTAACTGATACAACTTCGGCAGCAATTGTCTCGATTGAACAATTAAATCCCAAAACTTCTAGTTTATTCCAGATTTTCGAGATTAAATTAAAAGGATCTCGAAAAATAATGAGTTTAGAGAAAAATATCAAGATACCTTTTTTGTAGAGAATTTCAAGAGCTACAAAAAAGGTTTCTTGACATTTCCCCCTAAACTCAACAGTTTCCAAGATACTCTTCAAACAAGTTGACTAAAAATTTGAATTCCTCGAATTTTCGATTATTCCATGATTTTCACAATTCAATGAGTATCTCGAAAACC
Organism: Aleiodes leptofemur; assembly: GCA_963942555.1. Classification (NCBI taxonomy): domain Eukaryota; kingdom Metazoa; phylum Arthropoda; class Insecta; order Hymenoptera; family Braconidae; genus Aleiodes; species Aleiodes leptofemur. The sequence goes on along the minus strand of OZ012619.1, from coordinate 816,273 downwards.
ATTAGATTTGGGAAAATTCATCAAGAAACCTTTTTTGTAGCAAATTCAATTCTCCACAAAAAAAAGTCTCAAAAAATTGCGCTATCTCTATTTAGATCATTTTAAGTATCTTCTATTAAAAAAATTACAATCGAAAATTCTGATGATCACATAGCTTCCATTCGGAAGCAAAAGGAAAAAAAAAAATAATAGGAATAATGATAAGATTGCTGCTCAATTTCGATTTTAAAAAAAGCCCCGAGCTGATATTTATAAGAACACTTAGAATATAAACACTTTTGAATAAAAATAAATTAGAATAATTCTGAAATTGATCTTTAAAATTTAAACGAACGAAAATAAAATCTCGATGCACGAATTAAAAAATATATAGATATATATATTATTTTTATTTCAATATACCACTTTAAATCAATTATTAAAAAAAAAAACAATTAATTATATAAATAAATAATAATTAAAGCAGAAAAAAAGCCTCAACATCTCCAACTCTCAAAAAATAAAATCAATTGCTTCACAAATGATTCAAATAAAACGGTCAATTTCCCGCCACTAAAAATTTCCCGCCAAAAGTTGGAATCAAAGGTCAGTCTAGGTTAGTACCAATACATAAACACTAGTGAACACAATATAATGCACTTGCACTTGTGTATCTGCAAAAAATACCATTAATTATGTGAGAAAAAACTCAAAAAAATGAATTAGAAGAAACTGCAGATAATTAAAGGTAATAAAAAACCAATAAAAGCTAATTGAACCTAATTAAATCATAATAATATCTTCGAAAATTTTCAGATTTGACGTCATAACCTCGAAAAAATGCAGAAAAATCAACTTTACGTCTTCAATCCACTTTTCTACTATCAATAAAAAAAATTTTCAATAAACAAGCAATTTTTTTCATGAAAAAAGTAATTTTTTCAATGGAAAAATAATTTTTTTTAATGAAAAAATAATTTTTTTTAATAGAAAAATAATTTTTTCTAACAGAAAAATAATTTTTTTTATGAAAAAAGAATTTTTTTCAATAAAATAAGAATTTTTTAAACTAAAAAAAATCCAAAAATGGAATCAATCATCAAAAAAGAAGTGGAATCCATCTCCGAATCGCCCTTATCAACGAATTCATCTCCCAGAAAATGTAATTTATCATTTTCCTTCAATTTCGATGTCGAAGGCATCTCCAGTGACTCTACAGCCTCTTCAACCCCAGATCTCGAGATTGACGTAGCAGAAGTCGCCAATTACGAAAAGGCAAAGAAGCGAAAATACGTAGAAATCGAGGAGACCTCAGCGATAGACGAGATGGAGGAGGAGATCGAACGTCAATTAGACGCAAAAGCTGCAAAAACAAATTTAACTGCGACAAATGTTAAAAACATCCTGAAACACGTTATAACTAATGAGCACGTGTTGGCAATGGTCCAGAACAGCATCAACAGCACAGCATCCGAGGATGGACCAATTTTCGAGCCCAAATTGACTCGTGCAAAGGCGAAAGAGCTGGCGATGAGGCAACCGAATATTCCATGGCCTATGACCCCAGGAAAAAAGCAGTCGGAGGTCCAGGTCTTGATAAGCGAAGATTTGGCTGAAGATTCATCTGACGAGGAGTACAGTCCTGATCAGGACCAGAGCGAGGACGATGGGGACCAGTGCACGAACAGCGATCTCGATTCTCAACCTTCAACTCCAAATTCAACTGCAAATCAAGCGGAAACAGGAGGAGAAGGTGAGAAAAAAGAAGAATCAGTTTTATTTTGATATTTGAGATTTTTCGATCTTTTTTCTTCGAATTTTTAGAAATTTTTTGGAATTATTTTGGAATTTTTTGAATTTTTTTCGATTTTTTTTCGAAATTTTCTCAAATCAAACTCTGGCAACCTTCCTTTGACTATATATATCTTAAAAATCAGTTTTATTTTGATATTTGAGCTTTTCCGATTTTTCCCCCAAATTTTTCGATTTTTTTTTCAAATTTTTCGAATTTTTTTTGAACTTTTTTGGATTTTTTTATGAATTTTTTTCGAAATTTCCTCAAACTAAACTCCGGAAATCTTCATTTCTTCATATACATTTAAAAAATCAATTTTATTTTGATATTTGAGATTTTTCGATTTTTTTCCCTAAATTTTTCGGAATTTCCTGGAATTTTGTGAAATTTTTTTCGATTTTTTTTCGAAATTTTCTCAAATTAAACTCTGGCAACCTTCTTTTACCTATATACATTCAAAAAAACAGTTTCATCTTTATATTTGAGATTTTTCGATTTTTTTTCTTCAAATTTTTAGAAATTTTGTGAAATTTTTTTCGATTTCTTCTCGATTTTTTCTCGAAATTTCCTCAAATTAAACTCCGGCAACCTTCCTTTGCCCATATACATTTCAAAAATCAGTTTTACTTTAACATTTTCATTTTTTCGATTTTTTTTTCAAATTTTGCGATTCTTTTTAAATTTTTTTGAATTTTTCTGGAATTTTTTTGATTTTTTTTTTGAATTTCCTAAATTATTTTTGAATTTTTTCTAGAAAATGCAGCAAATGTACCAGTTTCCGGACACGTAAATGTTACCTATGATGCTGAAGGTGTCTTCAAGATCCCCAGCATCCCTCACGTCCCAACAGAAGAGGAGAACATCGGTCAGCGAACACGATCCAAATTATCTTTAAGCGAAACACCTCTCGAACAGATCGAACAAGCATTTATCCCCCCAGACATTACTACAGACATGTACGATTGGGACTGTGACATGGACGAAGAGTGGAACCAATTCTTAAAAGAATTTGCGCAGCCACTGGCGCATGATCCTGTTGCCGAAGATGATCCTGAGGCTGATCCCGAGTACAATATTCTCGAAGATAAAGAGACAGATTTGGTGGATAAAGAGGAATTTCGTGCAGATAAAGCTGTTAAAGTCTCGAGAAAAGAATTGAATGATCTCGTTGCTGAGCTTTTTGAGTTCGAAGATATGTTCTCGAAGGGGCAGATCGAGCAAGAAGAGGGAGATGATCAAAAAAAGAAGAAAAGCGATGCTGTGGATGCTGCTGGACCACAAAATTGGAAAAAAATTGATGCTGCAGATTTTTCTGGACCACAAAATTGGAGAAAAATTGATGCTGCAGATGCTGCTGGACCGCAAAATTGGAGGAAAATTGATGCTGCAGATGCTGCTGGACCGCAAAATTGGAGGAAAATGGATGCTGTGGATGCTGCGGATGCTGCTGGACCACAGAATTTATCAACAGACACTATGTTGACTCTTTTACCTGTTTTGGCAGAACCAGAACTCCCAAAAATGGGAGAAAATGGGTTCGAACACAGTAATTTGATTGAGATTCAGCTGCAGCAGCATGTGCAACTAATGGTCCAGCACTTTGTCATGACATACAAACATCCGGAGTTTCATGCACAAAGTATAATGTGCAAAGACAATTTGAATAGTTTAGAGATTTTAAAAAGTGGGGAAAATTCGGCTTTTAATGTTGGGAATTTAAAAGATGCTCTTATTTTGGTCCAGGAGTGGGAGGAGAGACTTGAAGATGAGAAGTTTGAGGGGGAGTATTTGGAGATGTGGAGGGGGGAGAAGGAGGAGGCGGAGAGGAGGGCGAAGAGGAAGTTAAAGTATATTCCGAGATTTCATCCGGAGATAATCAAGATTTTTTTGGAGAGTCCAGCGTTGATTTATCCGGAGCTGCTTCCGGAAATTCCGTTTAGGAGCGAATTTAAGAGGCTGGAGGCAACGAGATACTCGAAATCGGAGGAGCAACTGTTGGCACTGGGTTTGGAGCAGTTTTTGCCGTTTCAGGAGGGGAAGAAGAAGAAGTTTATGACGAAAAAAATGGTACTGATGGATGCTGCAAAGGCGATATCGGAGTTTTTGATGCCAACGAGGGCTCCTGGGGGCATTTGCAATCATGTGAGGACGAGGAGAGCAGCGAGGGATGATAATCCGATTAAATTCTATTTTAAGATGGGGTATGTGCCGAGCAGGATTCATTGTATTGCACTGGAGAGTGGGAGGAGGGCACCGAAGGATCAACCGAGGTCCTGTTTGCCGAAAACTTGGCTGGAGTTTCTGGAGGAGGTGATTTTTTTGAGAGTTTTTGGGGATTTTGAGGGAAGGGTTTGGGGGGAGGGTTTTGGATGTTTTTTTTGGAAAGCTGGGGAAATTTGAGGTGGAAAGCATATGTCGGAAGTTATTTTGTGCGTTTTTTTTGTTGAAAAAATTGAAATTTTGGAAATTTCTAAAAAATTGTAATTTTAGAAATTAAAAAAAAAAATTGAAATTTAGGAAATTTTTAAGAAAAAATAAAATTTTGGAAATTTCTAAAAAAAATTGCAATTTTGGAAATTTCTAAAAAAATTGAAATTTTGGAAATTTCAAAAAAATTGAAATTTTGGAAATTTCTAAAAAATCGAAATAACGAAAAAAGCACGTGTTTTTTATGGCAGATTTTCTCAGCTTTTTGATGAAATCATCAGAAAACACGTATTTCCAGTATTTTAACAGATTTCATCTAATTTCAATTTTTAAAAAATTACCTATTGTCTTATTTTCAAAAACTTGAGCAAGATTTTTTGGAAAAAGTGCTTATTTTTTCGAAATATAGATATTCTACTGAAACTGTTTAAGATAGAGAATTTTGGATGATTCTATTGAAAAGCTGAGGAAATTTGAAAGCAAAAACATGTGTCAGAAGTCATTTTTCCATTTTTTTCTCAAAAAATCTGATTTTTTTTCAAAATTTCCAAAAAATTGGAATTTTCAAAAAAACACGAAAAAATCATGTGACATATGCTTTCCACGTCAAATTTCCCCAGCTTTCCAACGAAACCATCAAAAAAGACCTACCCCCAAAATTTCCACCCCTTTCCCTCCATTATCCCCCAAAAAAAAATCAACTCCCCAAATTTCTTTATTTTACAGAATCAGTCAAAGGACCCGAGTGCCTCCTCCACCTCAATTCTCCGTTTTCTCTCCGAATCAACCGACAACCTCACAATTTCCCCATCTCTTCGCTCCAGCATCGTCCACATGCTCCCCAACATGCCAAACTTGGAGCAAACCCCCCGAAAGCATCAATCATCTCAATCATCTCAACCCTCAAGCATCCCCCCACCCCAACAACCCTCCAAGCCCCCCGATCCCACCCCAACCCCCCTCACCTCCCCCCAACTCCGTCAAAAAACCCCCCGTCTCGCAAAGATCCGCAGTGCCCAAAACATGCGTCTAATGACCCAAAATTCCGCCTCCACCCCAAAATCCCTCTCCACCCCCTCCCCAAAATCCCGCAAGCCCGACTCCCCAAAAATCCGCGATGATTCCTGCTCCTCCTCATCAAAAGGCGACAACGAGGACGAAATAGCTGAACTAATGCTGGCATCAACCACCATAAAAAAGGACATAGTCAACCGAAAAAAGGCGAAACAAGCCCGAGAATTGGAAAATATAAAGCGCCTTTTGGAAGCAGAAACGGAGATGGGACAGGAAGAACGTGCCACAAAATACGCAGCATCCTGCATCCAAAAGCTTCATCTCACTCTCGAATCATCTCCGGAAATCCTGAAAACTGCAGTTAAAATTCTCTCGGATTACACAGAAAAAGTGGAGGAAACGTCTGAAAATGATTTGGACCATCTTGCAATAAGCTTTTACAAGGACATCTGCAGCATCCTTAAGGATCATCCCGAGCTCTGCACAGATTTTCTCCTTTTTCTAAAACCCCATCAAGCTGCTCTCATCGACAAAACTGTTGAGCACACGATGCTGCAGAAAATGAGCGAATTTATGAATGTTGCGCAGATTTATTTCGCGAAACAGCCTTCGAGGATGGCGAGGATAATGCAGGCATTGACGCAATTAGCTGCAGATCCTGGACCAGCATTGGATAGTATTTATTCAGTGATGGAGCCTGTTCTCAAAGGACATCCCTTGATCATGGACATGTTTATGCAGATTATTCCCAGTGGAAAACCCCCGGAAATCCTTTTTTTATCTCATTTATTCGAGAATTTAACTTGTCCTGTTGGTCCATACGACAAAAACAAGATTTATGGTGAAGATTCTCCGGAACTTTACGAGAACATCGAACTGCCTGTTCCAACAACCCAAGAAGATCCTTATGGGGGCGACAATTGCAAGTGCATATGTCACCATGACAATACTTCTCCATCAAAAAACACGAATGATCACTGTGTTTCCTGCGGAGTTCGTTATTTAAATGGAAGAATTTATCTGCAAACAGCTGAGGGTTTGCGACCAGCCAAGATAACATTTGGGGGGGATGAGGAGGAGAAGCTGGACAACATCGCAAGAGTTTCTATGAAGGAGCGGTTCACTTCCGGTCCAGGAAGAAGAAGAAAATCTTCAAAAAATGAAGCGAGTCCCGAAGAAAATTCGCAGAAATGTCCTTTAAAAAATTCGCCGACCAAAGAAAATGAGGAGATTTTTAAGGCGAAGAGGGGGGGAAAGTCGCCGCCAAAGTACGTGGACCAGAGAAGATTTTCGAAGTCGGAGATGACATCTGGGGGGAGGGAGGCTGTACTTTTGGGGGGGGAGGTGTCGCCTGTTAAGAGCAAGAGGGAAAAACGTGCGGAGAGGAGAGAAGCCAAGTCTGAGATGAAAAATATGGGATTTGGAGAGAATTTGGGGATTCTGGGGGATGCTGAGGGGTCCACGAGCAAAGGAGGGTTGGAGGGGGGAGAGGGGGGAAGGGTTGATATTAGTGATAGTGAGATGGTGATTTCGGAGCAGGGGGAAATGGAGAGCAGCAAGTCTGATAGTGATACGACGATGGAAACGGAGGAGAAAAAATGGTCCAGACAGGATGATGCAATTTTGCTTCAGCATATACAAGTGGACTATTCGGAGGGAACTTTTGTTAAAGTTAGTGAGATTTTGGGGAATAGAAGTGTGCAGCAGGTGAAGGAACGGTGCGAAACGTTGCTCTCGTTGCTGGAGAAAATTGTTTAATTAAAGGGGGGGGGTTTAGTGATGATGATGAAATGGACATCTGACTGTTTTTTGATTTTTTTTTTTACCAATGAAATTATTATAAAAAAGAAATGTTTGAAAAATTGGCGCTAATAGTTTTTTGAATTTTAGATGTGCGCGGATTTTTCATTTTTTTTCATAATTTTTTTTTTTTTAGAAAAAAATGTAGAAATTTAGTGATATCTGCTTTTTTCAGTATAATAATTATTGAATTTAATTTGATAATGTATGGAATTATTGAGGGAGAGATTTTGTGTGAGGAAAATTGGGGGAAATAGTTGAAATGGGGTTTTTCTGATGATTCTGTTGAAAAGTTGAGGAAATTTCTAGTGAAAAACACGTAAAAATCAATTTTTTATGTGTTTTTTTACGTGAAGTTTTTTTGTGAAAATTCAAGTTTTTTGAGGAAAAATGAAAATTTTCAGCTTTTTGAGAATATCTGCAGTTCTAAGTGTCTTAACATAAAAAATTCTAGATTAACGTAAGAGGTGAGATCATTTAACATCATTTTATGGGGTTTAGAATAAAAAAAAAAATCGTTTTTTCAGGTGTTTGTAGCCTTTTTTATGGAAAAATCAGTTTTAATGCTATAAAAACCTCAAAAATAATTTTTTTTTAATATCAAAATTCGATAAAATTGATGTCAAATGATCTCACCTTTCACCTCCACTCTAAATTTTTACACTACGACCAAAAAAACCAAAGATATCCTCAAAAAAAACGAAAAATTTAAAGAAATCGACGAGTTTAACTTCAATTTCTCACCAAAAAAAAATTGAATTTTCTAGAAAATTGAAAAAAAATTAATTCTGGCATAAAATTATCAAGAAATTCCATTCCTCACCCATTAATAAAAATATTATAATGAAATTAACACACAAATTACAATTTTTTGGATTTTTTAAACAAATAAAAATATTCAAATTATAAAAAAAAAAAAAAAAAAAAATTCTTCGCATTTGCACATTTTTTCTTTTTTTTTAAAACAATCAATTTGTTAGAAGGAAAAAGAAAAATTCTAAAAAATGTCAGATGTCTGCTATTTTTAGTGTCACATAAAAACTCCCCCCCCCCCCCCCTTTTTTCCCCCCACTCAAAATTTTCTCTATTTCCTAATCTCTCGATTTTTACATTAAAAATCAATTTATAAGTCGCGACCTTCGTCTATCTTGTACAAAAAAATAAAAAACTGGAAATTATTATTTACTCACGTTTTTATTATTCTTATCGCAAAAAAATGACGCGTTACCCCAATTCAAATAAGCGCTCCAATTCCCGCCAATCCCAGGCCCTCTCCCAATCGCAGTCGACCAATCACGTTCGTCCACATGATTACGACAGTTCTCTGACGTTTCTCGTCTCTTCTCTTCTCTTCTTTTCTGTAAAAACTGTGAGGTTATGATTCACAAGTTCATTATTAACAATATATCCTCTGTTTTTTCGAGGTTCTAACAATAATGCAAAGAATAAATAATATAGTTGACAATAAAAACGAATATATAGTGATAAAATGTCACCGAACAGTGTCACTGAGTGCTGCACATTATTCACTAAAAGGCCATTTATAAAAAATAAAATTGGTTCAACAAGTACAACTGTTAATAGAATTAAGATTTTAATAATATTTATATCTGGTGTTGCTGTAGCTATTTTAGCAACAGCATTATCCGCATATTTGCAGTTAAAGGAACAGAAATTTCAAGGTAATTATAATTTTTTTAAAAAATTTTTAAAGTTTTTAAATTTTAAAAATGATGAAAATTGAGTTTTTCTTGATAGTTTTTGGGGAATCTTGAGGAATTGAAGGGGAATAGAGCAATTTTTGCGGAGACCTTTTTTGTAGCTCGTAAAATTTGCTAAAAAAGATGTCATCTGAAGAATTGCTCTATCTCGCTTAGCTTCTGAGATATTCTGAAAAAATGAATTCTGAAAACCGGAAATTTTCAGTTTTTTATAAAATATCTTGGAGTGAGAGCGAGATAGAGCAATTTTTGTGGAAAGCTTTTTTGTAGCTCTCAAAATTCTCTACAAAAAAGGGAATTTCAAAAATTGCCCTATCTCGCTTAGTTTCCGAGATATCCTAAAAAAACAATTCTAAAAACATGAAATTTAAAGTTTTTAAAAAATCTCTCGGAATTTAAACGAGATAGAGCAATTATGATCGAGACCTTTTTCGTAGCTCTCAAAATTCTCTACAAAAAAGGTTTCTTTAAAAATCCCTCTATCTCGCTTAGTTTCCTCAATATCTCCAAAAGAAACTACTCTAATAATCACTTAATTTAAAAAAATTTGAAAAAAATTTAGAAAATAAAAAAAAAAATAGAAAATTTGGAAAAAAACATTAAAAAATTATAGAAGACTTAAAAAAAATTTAGAAAATTTTTAAAAAATCTAGAAAATGTTGAGAAAAATTCAGAAAACTTGAAAAAAAATTAGAAAATTTGAAAAAAAATTGAAGAATTTTAAAAAAATCTATAAAATTTTAATTGAAAAATTATAAAATTATTATTTCAGATGTCGAGCCAAGACGTGCATTCAGTCCCCTCCCCCCTCAGACCTATCTCGACATCCATCCTGACCACAAGTTGGCTCTCCCCCTCGAATCAGTCGAGATCCAGCGTTTCGAGGAGATCGGTGATGCTGCCTGCATATCCGAAGCGATAACATCCCTCCAACTCGCCCTAGAAATGAAGCACTCAGGAAAGCAGAAAAAGGCCATAAAGCTCTTCCAACACGCTGTAGCCCTGGCTCCCCAGCATCCCGATGTCCTCAATCACTATGGCGAGTTTTTGGAGCACAGCCAAAACGACGTAATTCGCGCGAACGAATTTTACGTTCGCGCTTTGACCTATGAACCCAATCACGAAGGCGCAATGATAAATAGGCAGAGAACCGCTCGTGTTGTTGAGGAATTGGACAAACGGATGCTGGGGCGAATTGACGAGAAACGCGATGCGCTATCTGCGATTCCAGATCACAATGCTGCTCTGATAAGAGCGAAAAAAGAGGCTTATTTCCAGGTAGATGGAAGATTTTTTGGATTTTATAGGGTGGAAATTATGAGAAATCAGAGATCGGCAAAAAGAAATTCGCATTTTTAATTTTTTAATTTTTTTTATTTCTGTAATTTCCATCGAAAAAATTTTAATTACTTTCTTAATGGAAAATTTGGATTTTTAAATTTTTCATTAGTTTGAAAATTAATTTTTTTTTTTAACAATTTTGATTACTATTGTAATTAAAAATTTGACTGATGAAATTTTATAATTCTTTTTCTTATTCGAAATTTTGATTCTTTCTTACTTATTAATTGATTGGAATAATTAATTTTATAATAAAATCAACGCTACTATGTTTAATCTTCCCCAAATATAAACGTCTTTCAGACAAAAATTTTGAGTTGAGAGTGTTAACTAAATGTAACACAAATAAGAACTTATAATTTAATCCAATCTAAATGACGCTTATATGACATTTATAATTCAATTTAACTAATAAAAATGTTAATAAGTTTAATGAAAAAAATAATTATGAAATTCCATAAGTCAAATTTTAAATTACAATAGTAATCAAAATTGTTAAAAAAAAAAATTAATTTTCAAACTAATGAAAAATTTAACAAACTAATGAAAAATTTAAAAATCCAAATTTTTCATTAAGAAAGTAATCAGAATTTTTTCGATGGAAATTACAGAAATAAAAAAAATTAAAAAATTAAAAATGCGAATTTTTTTTCTGCCGATCTTTATGAGAAATTGATGGAAATATTGGAGATAGGTTTTTTCTGATGATTCCATTGGAAAGCTGAGGAAATTTCCCATGAAAATCATATGTCTGAAGTTATTTTTTGGAATTTTTCAAAAATTTCACTTTTCGCGCGAGATTTGAAGGTGAAACTCTTCTGTTTTTGAAAAATTTCAGGTTTTCGAGGATATCTCTGGTTTTATTGATCGTAGCGACCTGGGGTTGATCTTAAATAAAAGGTGAGCTCATTTCCCATCGATTTATGGGGTTTAAAAAGAAAAATATCAATTTTTTCAAGTACTTATAGGGCAAAAACTGATTTTCAGAAAATGACCTATAAATATTTGAAAAATTGATTTAAAAAAAAATTTGAACCACATAAATCGATGAGAAATGAGCTCAGCTTTCATTTGGGATCAACCCCAGGTCGCTGTGACCAACAGAACCGGAGAAATCCCCGAAGAAATGAATTTTTTCGATTTTCAAAAGGGAAACCCCTTCAAAACTTGACCATAAAAGTAAATTTTCCCAAAAATGGAAAAAAAAATTGTCACACATGTTTTCCACCTAAAATTTCCTCAGCTTTTCAATAGAATCACCAAAAAAATCCATTTTACCCCACCTTTCCTTATTACATGTTTTAAAATCAACAAAAAAAAAATTATCAAAAATATTTGAAAATCCCGCAAAATATTTCGCTTTTTTTGTTTATTTTTTTCCTAAACATGTTTATCTTTTTTTACTATTTCCAGCACATTTATCACACCGTTGGCATCGAAGGCAACACCATGAACCTCGCACAGACACGTGCCATCGTCGAGACGAGAACTGCAGTTGCTGGGAAGAGCATAGACGAGCACAACGAGATCATAGGACTGGATGCTGCAATGAAGTACATAAACGCTACTTTAGTCAATCGAATCGGTTCCATTTCTTTAAAAGACATCTTAGAGATCCATCGACGAGTCCTCGGCCACGTGGATCCGGTGGAGGGGGGGCACTTCCGGCGAACGCAGGTACCTTTTATATTACCTTTTTTTTTCTCTCAAATTTATTTCTTTATAATAAAAAAAAAAATTATGTCTTAATTTTTAATAAAAAAAAAAAATTATTTCTTAATTTTTAATTAAAAGAAAAAATTATTTCTTAATTTTTAATAAAATTTTTTTTTTTTTTTTTTTTTTTTTTTTCAGGTTTATGTAGGGGGACACATCCCCCCTGGTCCAGGGGACATCCATTTCCTAATGGAAGAATTCGCCAGTTGGCTCAACAGCGAAAGAGCAATTCGCCTGCATCCTGTAAAATATGCAGCATTAGCTCATTATAAACTGGTCCACATTCATCCCTTTTCAGATGGAAATGGAAGGACCTCGAGACTCCTGATGAACACGATTTTGATGCAGGCAGGCTATCCACCTGTTATAATTCACAAACAGCATCGTCACAAGTACTACGAGTATCTGCAGATAGCCAATACAGGAGATGTCAGACCATTTGTACGATTTATTGCTGAGTGCACAGAACAAACACTGGATTTGTTTTTATGGGCTACTACTGAGTTCTCGAAAGAGGTGCCAGCACTTGGACAAGAGTCACTGATAAGGGAGAGACACAGGACTATTGTCATTGATAATGAGGGCAGTGGGGATTTTATTAATGACGACTGAAGTTAATTAAAATTTAAAATAATTTAAAAAATTTCAAAAAAAAATCGAAAATTCTGAAAAATTTCGAATATTGGAATAAAACAGGGTTTTTTTTCTTCAGTTTGAATTTCTTGGAATTTTCGAGGATTTTCCAAGGAAAAATGAAAATTTTTATTTTTTTTTAAAGGGGGGGGGGGGATAATTATGAATTTGGAAAATAATATGAAATTTTTGGATAAATTTTAGTTTTTTCGATTTTTCTCTAATTTCTTGGAACTTAAGCGAGATAGAGCGATTTTACCTCAATTATTTTTTTTAGAGAATTTCACGAGCTAAAAAAAAAGATTCGTGCAAAATTGCTCTATCTCGCTTACTTTCCGAGATATCTTGAAGGAAAAATTGAATAAAAATCAATTTTTCAAAAACTGAAAAATTTGAGAATTAAAAAAAAAATTGAATTAATTTGCATCTTTATGGGTATTTGTAGAATTATTTATATATATAGTATCGAATTAGATTCCCATAGTCTGTAAATTCTTCAAAATTAGGAAAATTTGTACATAACTGCGATTTTATTTATATATATCTCAATAATCTTTATTCTGTTTTGTAACTCCTGATGAAGGAAATTTCTTATTTTTTTCTGTCAAATTGTATTTGATCATAATTTATTTTTTCAATGAAAATCCTGTGGGCTATTTTTTATGTTCACTTGTGATTTACTTGCTGGCCGAGTTATATTTATGCTTCTATCAATACAACACTCTTTATCAATTGAAAATGTACATTTTTTATATGATAAAAAAAGAAATAAACGAAAAATTCGTATTTTTATTTTTCAAAGAAAAAATAAAAACTCGAATTTTCATTTTCCTAAAAAAAAAATTCGTATTTTTCTAAATTCCAGAAAAAAAAAGAAAATTCGTATTTTTTCATTTTTCAGAGAAAATTTCAAAGGAAAAAGAAAATTCGCATTTTCCAAAGAAAAGCAGAAAAATTCGCATTTTTCAAAGAAAAAAGGAAATTCGTATTTTTCTATTTTCCAAAGAAAAGCAGAAAAATTTGTATTTTTTTATTTTCCAAAGAAAACTAAAAAAATTCGCATTTTCCATTTTCCAAAGAAAAAAGAAAATTTGGATTTTTTAATTTTCCAAAGAAAAAAGAAAAATTTATATTTTTTCATTTCCAAAGAAAATAAAAGACTTGAAAAATATGTGAAAGGTATTTTTTTTTCTAATGCAGTTTTTTTTTGTTTAATTTAATATTTTTTTAATCATTTTGCTCCTCTACGTATTTTCATGTAATTTATTATTATTATTATTATTTATTTATTAATTAATCATTATTTTTTCATGTGCGATCCCTCGAGAATAAATTTTCTTTGTAACATTTTTCTTCGAATTCGATGAGAACATATTACGAAAGGAATATGTTTTCTAGTGGCAATTATAATTACCATTATTATGCTCTATTTTTTTCTTTGAACCATTTTTTATCTGTTGAATTTTTAAATTTTTTTGATTATTTATATAAAAAATTCTTTTTTGCATGTAAAAAAAATAATAACTATATCAATATATTTTTTTTTTTAATTATCTCTCTTTTAAATACTCTTGTGTTTTGATAACGAACGATGAGTTACTCAAAATAATGTGAAAATCAATTAATAGGGGCAGGTGGGGTAAAATGGAGATGAGGGGTAAAACGGACACATTTGAGTTTTGATGTCTATATTATGAAAAACACACGTGAAATTAATAGAAATATCGGAGATAGATTTTTTCTCGTGATTTCATTGAAAAGCTGAGGAAATTTGCGGTGGAAATCATGTGTCAGAAATTATTTTTTGGGATTTTTTAAAAAATTCTACTTTTTTGGGAAAGATTTGAAGGGATTTTCCTTTTCATTTTTGGGAAAATTCTGTTTTTTGGAAATATCTCCAGTTCTATTGGTCGCAGCGTAGAAATTCTGATTGGAGGTGGAAGGTGAGATCATTTGCCATTGATTTATGGGGTTTTCAATTAAAAAATATGAATTTTCAAGATAATTATGGGGCAAAAACTGATTTTCACAAAAGTGCCCATAAATCCCTTGAAAATCGATATTTTTAAATTGAAAACCCCATAAATCAATGGCAAATGATCTCACCTTTCACCTTCATTCGGAATTTTCAAGCTGTGACCAATAGAACCAGAGATATTTTGAAAAAAGTGAATTTTTCCCAAAAATTGAAAAATCATCCCTTCAAATACTCCAAAAAATCAAATTCTCAAAAAAATTCAAAAAAATTAATTCTCGCGCTTGTTTCCCGCCCAAAATTTCCTCAGCTTTTCAATAGAATCATCAAAAAAAATCCATCTCCAGCCACTTCACTCCAATATCCATTTTACCCCACTTTCCCCTAACACAAAAACTCTGTTCTTTTTTTTTTTTCGGTAATTACAATTTTCTTTAATAAATTTTTTTCGTGATATGCTCTCCGTACACTGGGATTCGTAAAATGTTTCTATCTAAATCGAAAATAAATGTGCGATCGCTCTGCAGATATTGTTAACATTCTTTTTTTTTTTTCCCTCGTTTTCTCTCAAAAGGCCACTAATATCATTCGTCATGAATTAATTAAAAATGAGGAATTAAATAATAATTAAAAATTAAAAAAAAAAGCAATTATTTTTCTAAAAAACTCGATATTTTCAATTTTACACGCTCCAATTTTTTTTTTTTTTTTTCTTAGAAATGAGAGAGAAAAACGAAGAGTGAATTTTACATTATCAACTAATTGAATAAAATAATTAAAAAAAAGAGTTACTCAAGACAATTTTTTTTTTTTTTAAATTTAATCATAATCTTATCATCTAAAAAAAACTGTTATTTTGAAATTCAGTCGTTATTTGGTTTTTTTTCTTCTTTAATTTCAATTAATACGTTATTATACGACTCGAGAAAGCTTTTTTTCTGTTTTTTAAGCATTATCTCCTCAATTCTCAGGGGATTTTGTCGTTAAAATAGAAAATAATGAGCGAATGATAAGTTAATTAATTTTATTTTACGATGAAAAAAGCAAAAAAAATTATCGTTTAAAATTTATTAATAAATAATTACGAAAATCCTCGGAGAATCGAGAATTTTTATACTATTTTTTTTTTTTTCATCTCTATCTATGTTTTTTTTTTTGAGAAATACCTAGGCAAGCTCTCAATCATTGTTCCCATGCATACTCTCACTTTTTTAAAATCTCGAACATATTTTTTCTTTTTTTTTCACACAATTTCTTAACTTTTCCATTTTTTTTTTCTTTCAAAAAAGCTGTTTAATTAATGATAAATTATTGATTTTTTCAAATTTTACATTTTTTTTTTGCTTCACACATCTAAATCAACGCTTTCCATATTCATCAAACGTCCTGCGTCTTATATTTTAAACCAAATGAAACATCTTTAGGTTTTTTCTTTAAATTTATTTAAGATAATCAGAGATTTTTCATTATTTTTTTTTCCTTAATTACATGATAATTTTTTAAAATGTTAATTACCCATGAGAATAGCAAAAAAAATTGTTTACAGAGTCCAGTTATCATTATTATTTCTTTTTTGATGATTAAAAAAGCAAAAATTCCGAAAATTTCAAATTTTTAATTGAAAAAATAAATTATTTACGAAAAAAAAAATTCAAAAATTCCAATTAAAATTTTTTTTTTTTTCAATAATTTATTTTTTTGAAGAAAAATTCAAAGAATTTGCTCATTTTTTGCTAAATTTATAATCACATGTTTTTTTAAAGGGAAAAGCATTGAATCCTTAATCTTTCGCTAAAAAATTGTTTTTTTTTTTCTCTAAATTTGAATAGCCGCGTTTTTTTAAATCTACAAAACTCCCAAAAATCCTCGAAAAATTAATGAAAAAAAAGCGGCGAGTGATATTTTATAAAATAATCATCAAAAAATTTACATTTAAATTTAATTCTTGATGTGTGCACCTTTTTCTCGAATTTAATCGAATTAATTCAAAAAATACTTTTAAATGTGTCATGGATAATTTTTCTTAAATTCCAGAGAAACTCAAAAAAATCGAAATAAAATCGTGTTATTTTTTTTTTTTTTATAAAAACGAGAAATAAAAAGGAAAAAAAAGTGGTCATGTCCGATCGATGATTCTCGATCGAACTGATCAAATTACAAAAGATTTTTCATTTTTTTTTTTTTTTTCAAATCACTGGGTTTGTATAATTAAAAAAAATTAGAGAGAGAGAGAGAGATTCTTGACAGCATACTCTTAAATATGCGGGCAAGATTAAACACATGAGTGATTAATTAAAATTACTATTCATCGATAATTTTCGCATTTTTGTTCGTTTTTTAAATTTTTTTTTTCTTTTTTTCTTGGAGTCTTAATTGTATCGTGAGTTGCGCGTACGTGTCATCTTCTGGCTTATCTGTTCCTCTTGCAGCAGCTGACTACGAAATTGACGGACTTGGTCCAGTGCTGCTGTTAGCATATCACGCTCTTGCAGCAATAATTCTTCCCAATTTTTCGCGTACGCTGAAACACAAAATATTTAAATCCCGTAAACGTAAAACGCGTTTTATTAAGAAGATGCTGCGGAGCAAAATGGACCAGTGAGGGACACAACAATTTAAGAATTTTTTTTTTTCGTGTGAAGGAGTCGATAAAAAAATCTGAAAAAATTTGAGAAGATGCTGCAATATATATATATTGTTGGTGAATTTTTTCAGATTTTTTCGTGAAAGTGCCTTTCCACTAGAAATTCTAGAAAAAAATTAATTCAATAAAGGGAATTTTTTTCGAAAATGTATAAGATTTTTTTTAGAGCGAAGGACTTTACAAAAAAATCTTAAAAAATTTGAGAAGATGCTTCGATATATATATATCGTTGGTGAATTTTTTCAGATTTTTTAGAGAACCCGCGTTTTTTTAAAAAAATGTGGAATCATTTAAACTCGCAGAGATCCATTTTGCCCCGGTTTTTCCTGATTTAAGCGTGAATATTGATTAAAAAATGTGGTTGCCTTGGAGAAAAAGGGGCGTAAGTGCTATTTTTATGTAGGGCACTTACGCCCCTTTGTTTCTAAGGCAACAATGTGATAAGCACGCGATTTTATCCATTTTTTTAAGCTCTCGTGCAAATTATCGATTTCAACTTATTGATAAAAAAAAATTCTGAAATGATATCAGCATTGATTAGTGGAATGACTTGAAAATTATTAGAATTTTTTAGGATTCACCAAAAATAAGATTTATTAACAATATATTCATTGTTTTTACATTATTCTGGAAGCTCGAATGTATTGATTAATTGAATAGGGGGAAGTGGGGTAAAATGGACACATTTGAGTTTTGATGTCTATTTTATGAAAAACACACGTGAAATTAATAGAAATATTGGAGATAGATTTTTTCTCGTGATTTCATTGAAAAGCTGAGAAAATTTGCGGTGGAAATCATGTGTCAGAAATGATTTTTTGGGATTTTTTTAAAAATTCTATTTTTTTGGGAAAGATTTGAAGGGATTTTCCTTTCCATTTTTGGGAAAATTCTGTTTTTTGGAAATATCTCCAGTTCTATTGGTCGCAGCGTAGAAATTCTGAATGGAGGTGAAAGGTGAGATCATTTGCCATTGATTTATGGGGTTTTCAATTAAAAAATATGGATTTTCAAGATAATTATGGGGCAAAAACTGATTTTCACAAAAGTGCCCATAAATACCTTGAAAATCGATATTTTTAAATTGAAAACCCCACAAATCAATGGCAAATGATCTCACCTTTCACCTCCATTCAGAATTTTCAAGCTGTGACCAATAGAACCAGAGATATTTTGAAAAAAGTGAATTTTTCCCAAAAATTGAAAAATCATCCCTTCAAATACTCCAAAAAATCAAATTCTCAAAAAAATTCAAAAAAATTAATTCTCACGCTTGTTTCCCGCCCAAAATTTCCCCAGCTTTTCAATGAAATCATCAAAAAAAATCCATCTCCAACCACTTCACTCTAATATCCATTTTACCCCACTTTCCCCCAACACAAATTTCATGATTCAATCGACTAGTTCGATTTTTCCTTTATTTTTTCGTATTAAATTGCACCAGGACCTCAGACTCTTCGAGAAACGAAAAAGAAAAAAGTTAAACAAAATCCGGAAATTTTTTAAAAATAAATATTATTCTCAAAGGGGAAATTTTGCCATTTAATTATGTAATGATAATGACCAATTATGAACGATTGCCCGTGATTAGTAAAAAAAAAAGCAATTACATGATTTTTAATTCTGATTTCTCTAATTTAAATTATCCATGAAAATTATCACACATTTGCCAATTTTTTCAATTTCTTTAAAACAAACAAATTATTAAAAAAAAAAAATATTGAAAAAAAATTGAATTTTCAGTTTTTTGAGAATTTTTTACATATTTTTACATATTTTTAATTTTTTAAAAATAATTTATTTGTTCAAAAAGACAAAAAAAAATATTTAAAAAAAATTGTCAAATATTTGTGATTTTCAATTAATCATTAATTAAATTCGTACCGTCTGAAAATTGTATTCTCTCAATAAGACGCCTAGTCAATGAAAATCTCCTCATCAGATTTGTTGATTCAAACTTTGTTCTTTTACGTCTCAAATCTGCAAGGTTTTCTGGCGTTACATTATTCAATTATTTTATTTTATATTATTTTATAATAATTTTTCTATTTTTTTACGAAAATATAGAATTACTTATATTTTATATAAATTTTCATTAAATTTTCATTAAATTTATTATAAACTAGTGGTATAACGTGATAACACACGAAATGGGAATTTCCTGAATTTAATTAAATTTTTCGCGACTCGATTAACCAAAATAAACTTCAATATTAATTAATTCGAATAAAACTCATTAATATTAATATTAAATTCATGTGAATTAATTTAAAAAAAAATCCTTTCAACATGATTTTTCATCAATCTGCAAAAAAAAAGTGTCATTCCAGATGCACTAATACACCATCAGTTACCTCAAATAATCAATAATCAATATTTAATACATATTTTCACCTTAGAAACAAAAGGGCGTAAGTGCCTATATTTAAACACAGGACTTACGCCCTTTTGCGTTTTTCTATAAATTAAGGCTAATGATATATAAAAATAAATGCTCAAATTTAAACTCAATTAATTCATCAAGAGACTGATATAACATCGTGATAGTACCAGTTTCTGAACATTATTGACCCAGTAACTGACCATTATTTACGTAATTTCACAATTTAAATAATTAAATTTTAGTTTTAATTTTAATTTCGTAATTTACATTTAAATGCACAATATATTCATTTAATATTCAATTGTTGAGGGCATTTAGCATAAAAAAGAAATGCATTAATATCGTTGGCTTAGAATCAAAAGGGCGTAAGTGCTATATATAAGAATAGGCACTTACGCCTCTTTAATTCCAAGACGATGATTTTATTATAATTAAGGATAATTGGAAGGTACAATCAGAAAAAAGTTACATTTTTTTGGATAAAATCGATAATAACAATTTATACAAGATGAAATTCTCAAATTTGATTCAGTGAATCTGTAAAGAATGTGATAATGAATAAAATAAGCCCGCGAAACAAAAAATTAATTGAAAATTGGAAGATTTTCATTATTTTTTACATTTTTTCAAATTTTTCAATATTCAAAAAAATGTAATAAATAATGAAAAATTTTCAATTTTCAATTAATTTTTTGTTTCGCGGGCTTATTTTATTTATTATTACATTTTTTACAGATTCACTGAATCAAATTTGAGAATTTCATTTTGTTTAAATTGTTATTAACAATTTTATACAAAAAATTTAACATTATTTCCGATTGTACCTCTCAATCGTCCTTAAAATTCAAATTTTAAGCGCTTTTAGCGCGAAAATGCATTAATATCATTGGCTTAGAAACAAAAGGGCGTAAGTGCTGTGTATGAGCACAAGCACTTACCCCCTCTTGATTCTAAGCCGACAATTATAATTAAATAATTAAATTACATTAAATGAGTAATTTTAACTAATAAAAAATGAAATGAGCCATTTTACTTGTTTTTTTCGATTTAAACTGTCAAAAACTGGTTCTAAAGTGTCAGAAACTGGTCCATCCACTCAAATCTCCCTCTAAAATCCCTTAAAATCCCCTTATTCATCATCGCCATGCAGATAAATAAATATGGCAACATAAACAACTGGCAAAAATGCAAACATCAAGACATTTGCCATGAAACTGAGCAAAAAATCCTTAACTCTACTACAAAACGACATCCCCACATTATCCCTATCATCATTATCATTATCATTATATCTACGAGGTAGATCAAAATTATCATAATAATCCTCAGGTATGAATAAATCAGGATCTTCGATAAAATCCTGCGAATTAACGCGATTAATGTGACTCCAATTGTCCTTTAATTTTCCAAATCTGCGCCTGAGGCCATCGCCTTCATCGTTTAGTCCTCCAAAATCCTCTTCATCTCCAAGAAGATAAGTCTCTTCATCTCGATCATCCCCCCTCTCGTCGTCCTCGTCCTCGCAGAAATTTCGGCTCTCGTTGGTCCAGATGTCCTCCCACTCCCCTCCTTTTTTCCCCTCTTCATCTCCATTTTCCCCTCGATTTATCGTTCTCGTAACGTTTAAATGGAAGATTTTTGCCTCAATTTGGGGATCACGAGAGTAAAAAAAATCAGAGTCGACTGGAGATGGAGTCCTTGTTATTGAGGAAAAAGGGGGGGATTCTGGTCCACAGCCTCCTGGTCCAGCGAGATGCAGGGAGCTTCTCGATGAGAAAATCGAACGTTTTGCACGATCAAATTGTCCAGTCCACGAATATTTTGATGTCCTTTTTTTTGAGGATACTGACCATCTTCTTCTGGGTGTAGACCTTTTTTGGGAATTTAGACCCTTTGCAAAGGTCCTCTCTGCAGTTTTTCGGAGGGGGAGAGACACACAGATGCTGCGCTTCTTCTTGGGTTTTAGTTCTGGAGTGCACTTTA
Source organism: Aleiodes leptofemur (assembly GCA_963942555.1). NCBI lineage: Eukaryota > Metazoa > Arthropoda > Insecta > Hymenoptera > Braconidae > Aleiodes > Aleiodes leptofemur. The sequence continues at coordinate 794,862 of OZ012619.1, read as the reverse complement.
CCATTTTGAAATTCGAAATTTCACTTGAAGACGAGGAGAGAACTGGAGATTCTGGTTTTGAGAAATTTTCGTGGGCCCAAGGTGATTTTTTAGAGATCGATGGAGATGAAATGGGATTTTTTGGCCAGTTGTGGATGCTGTTGTGGTCCTTTTCTCTTTCCCAGCTTCCAATTATGGAGATCTGATTTTCCGAAGGGTTAGAGCGCGTATCTGTCATGAAACGCGAGTCACAATGTGATTGTTGATTGTATTTCATGTGTTTTTCTTGATCGTCTTATTTATTTTAATTTTTTTTTATTTCATTTTTTTCTGCATTTATAAATGATTGATTTTTTTTTATTGATTAATAATTAATTAAAATTGATTTGGAGAAATTTCGAGCGAGAGGAGGCGGAGCACAGAAAATCATTTTTTTTTATAATTAATTTAATTTAATTATAAAAAAAATGTTAGGAAGCAAATTTTTCTATTTAAATCTAGTGCATTTCAAAACAACAATCAGTTGCAAAAATAAGAGTGCAAAAAAAAATTGTATAATTTAGTAAAAAGGTGGTTTTTTTGGGGAATTTTTTTCATACCTTCTTGATCATAATCAACTTCGTGGGTTGCACTGAATACTCCGTGTGCATCGTTCAAGAATTTCGTCATATTGTCCATGACGAGCTTGTGCGTATCGAGGACCTCTTCCTCCATCAATTGGAGGGCTGATACTGCTTCGTGGAAAGTGTAGAGGTCCTGGGACAATTCACCCTCCTAAAATAATTAATAACAAATTAATTTAATGATAATTGAATTAGTATACTCATCTAACAACTTTTTTTTTTTTTTTAATCAATAAATTGATATAAAAATATAATATTTAAAAAATTGGCACTTATATAGTTTTTTGAATTTTCTATATGTGCATATTTTTTTAGATAATTTATTTCGTTTAAAAAAATAAAAAACATAAATAGTAATAAAATTAGCAAAAATCTAACAATTTTCAGGATTTTTTTCAACAACTAAATTATTATTTAAAAAAATATTTAATAAATTGGCATTTATAGTTTTTTGAATTTTCTATATGTGCATATTTTTGAAGAATTTAATTTATTGATTATAAAATAATAAATAATAATAATGAAATTAGCAAAAATCTAACAATTTTCAGGATTTTTCTAAACAACTCAATTACTATTTAAAAAAAAAAATTCAAAAATTGGTACTTATAGTTATTTGAATTTTTTACATGCCCATTTTTTTTTTTTTTTTTAGATAATCTCTTCATTAAGAAAATAAGACATAATAATGAAATTAGAATACATCTAACAATTCTCAGGATTTTTTTTTCAACTCAATTATTATTTAAAAAATTCGCACTTATAGATTTTTGAATTTTCTACATATGCAATTTTTTTTTTATTTTTTCATAAAATAATTGATATGTTAAAAAAAATAAAAGGCATAAAAATTGTCAAATATCTACTATTTTCATTATTAATTTTCATATTATGGGAAAAAAACGATTTTTTCCCTTTTGGGAAGCTCATTTCAGCTCAAGCGTCTTTTTGCGCATTTTTTCTTACGTTTAGTGATCTCAGTTGGGCTAAATCACTGTCGGAGAGGACACTGTCATTGGCCTGCTCGTCGATTTTGAACATTCTGTCGTCATCAGTTGGAGAAACCTTCATTTCAGTTGGATCTGTTGCTGCTAGTTCTTTGACACGATCGGCATATCTTAAGGTGTTTAATGAGTGCTCGCAGGAGCTCATTCCGGGACTGATCATAGCAATCTAAAGAAAAAAAAAATACATTAATATTCTGGATTTTTTTTATTATAAAAATCGGAGGAAATTAATAAAAAGTAAATATTTTCATTAAATATTTTCTTCCTTAATTAATTATTTTCTTACTTAAGTAAGAAAACATTTAATTAATTAAATATTTTCATTATTTCAAGGATTTTCTAATAATTCCAAAAAAATCAAAAAAAATCCTTACCATACAAGTTTTTGATTTTTCCCCAATGAAACTGTCCCTCAGCACTTGCGTAAGTTTGCTCGCCCTAAAAGGCAAATGCGTGCCCTTCCTCCCAAGTGCCCTAATACACTCTTTAAGTGCCAAAAGTGACTTATTAATCTCTGCCCCCTCCATCCTCGTCTGCCTATTAGCCGAAGAAGTATCTGCCCCCCTCTCATTACCAGCCAAATCAATGAGCGAGAATTTCCCATGAATCTTGTGAGTTCCTGGTGTTCTGACCACGATTTGAAAAACCGCATGTGACCTAGACGAATTTGAATTAGCACTAGTCTGTCCACTAGTTCTAGCACTGTTTCCATGCTGAATGAGCTTCAGCACTTCATCACAAGTCTCCACAACCTTCTCCGTCAGTCCAACAATCTGCACCTGATAATTAAAAAAAAGGAGTCAGTAAGATTAAAGGGAAAGGCGGGGCAATACGGATATAAGGAGTAAAATGGACACATTTAAGCTTTTATGCATATATTATGAAAAAATCATTAAATGAATGAAAATATTGGAGATGGATTTTTTTTAATGATTCCATCGAAAAGCTGAGGAAATTTGAGTCGAAAAACATGGGTCAGAATTAATTTTTTCCAATTTTTTGAATTTTTTGATTTTTTTTTTGCATTTTTGAGGGGTAAAAGTTTTTCGATTTTTGAGCAAATTCTGTTCTTTGGGAATATCTCTGGTTCTATTGGTCGTAACGACCTGAAACCGATTTTAAATGAAAGGTGAGGTCATTTTCCATCGATTTATGGGGTTTTGAATTCAAAAATATCGATTTTTTACATAGTTATAAGGCAAAAATCGATTATCATAATTTTTCACGAAAGTTCCCATAATTATTTGAAAAATCGATATTTTTGAATTCGAAACCCCATAAATCGATGGGAAATGATCTCACCTTTCATTTGAAATCGGTCTCATGTTGCTACGACCAATAGAACCGGAGATATTCCAAAAAAACTGAATTTTCTCAAAAATCTAAAGGAATTATCTCTCAAAAATGCTAAAAAAAAATCAAATTCTGAAAAAATTAGAAAAAATTAATTCTGGCATTTAATATTAGCCTAAAATTTCCTCAGCTTTTCAATAGAATCATCAGAAAAAATCTATATCCCACTGTTTCATTACAATGTCCATTTTGCCCCATGTTCCCCTATAAGACTAGAGTTAACGTGTTTCTGTTCGTACAATCAAGAAAAAAAGTTAAATTTTTGTATAAAATCGTTAATAACAATTTATTCGAGATAAAATTCTCAAATTTGATGAATTGAATCTGTAAAGAATGTAATGATTAATAAAATAAGTCTTAAAAACAAAAAATTGATTGAAAATTGAAAAATTTCCATTATTTTTTACATTTCTTTAAATCTTAAAAAATTGAAAAAATGGAAAAAATAATGAAAATTCTTCAATTTTCAATTAATTTTTTGTTTCGCGGGCTTATTTTATTCCCAATTACATTCTCTACAGATTCACTTCATCAGAATTGAGAATTTCATCTCGTATGAATTGTTATTAACAATTTTATCCAAAAATTTACATTTTTTTTTTATAAAAAAAAAAAAAAATTTACATTAAAGAAAACAATTCTCACCTGTTGCTTTCCATCCTCCAAAACCCTAAGCTTCTCCTTATCCGCCAGAAGATCAAAAACCTTCCCCGAATAGATTTCGAAGAAGCTCGCAGAAATAACTAGATTAAGCGTTCGATATTTCGGTGATTTCAGATACTTGAAGACGTCTTTAGCAACCATTGCGTAAATTCCTTTTTTGCAATCCTGCGTTTTTCCATTAAAATCACCGCCCATTGTGTGTGTCTTTCCACTGCCTGTTTGACCATAAGCGAAGCACGTGGCCATCCCCCCCTCAAAAATCGTCTGGACCAACGGTTTCGCTGTGTACTTGTAGACAATCTCATTTGTGCACGTCTCGTCGAAAGCGTAATCGAATCTGAACAGCTGATTTTCCAGGTATTTCGTTAAATCAACCTTTGATTTTGGCTCGTGCACGACCATCTGGTCCTTGCTGGGCACACTGATGACGTCCACCTCTTTGCGCGTCAATTCCTTTCGATTTAAAGGCCTTTTACGTACGCAGACTGTGATCTGGTGGTCCTCGACTGCGTCAGACTCTCGAAGTGGCCTGAAATCTATGCTGTTTTGGTATTCGCGGATCATGGCGAGAAATTCCCAGTTTGGATTGCCGGGGTCAAGGTTCATGAGCGCTTCTTTCTCCTCTTTTAGCTCGGCTTGACGCTGTCGCCGCTCCTCTCGGTTCTTCTTAAGCCTCTCCACCTATTAATTATTAATTATTCATATTAATTATTATTATTAATTAATTTATTATTATTTTGTTTATTTCTGCTATTATATTATAAATTGTTAGATTTAGTATGATTTTGGTATTTTGTACTATGAAAATTGGGCGAAATCGATGGAAATATTGGAGATAGGTTTTTTCTGATGATTCCATTGGAAAGCTGAGGAAATTTGCCATGAAAATCATATGCCTGAAGTTATTTTTTGGAATTTTTCAAAAATTTCATTTTTCGCGCGAAATTTGAAGGTGAAACTCTTCTGTTTTTGAAAAATTTCAGGTTTTCGAGAATATCTCTGGTTCTATTGATCGTAGCTACCTGGGGTTGATCTTAAATGAAAGGTGAGCTCATTTCCCATCGATTTATGGGGTTTAAAAAGAAAAATATCAATTTTTTCAAGTACTTATAGGGCAAAAACTGATTTTCAGAAAATGACCTATAAATATTTGAAAAATTGATTTAAAAAAAAATTTGAACCACATAAATCGATGAGAAATGAGCTCATCTTTCATTTGAGATCAACCCCAGGTTGCTACGATCAACAGAACCGGAGAAATCTCCGAATAAGTGAATTTTTTCGATTTTCAAAAGAGAAACCCTTTCAAAACTTGGCCAAAAAAGTAAATTTTTCCAAAAATTGAAAATAAAAAATTTGACAAATGTTTTGCGCCTAAAATTCCCTCAGCTTCTCAATGAAATCATTAGAAAATTTCTATCTCGAACCGTTCAATTGGAGTGTCTATTTTACCCCACCTTCCCCTATAATACAATACATCGCATAGAAAAAATCAAAATTATTCAAGAATCTCAAAATTTGAGATTAAATCAGTAGTGAAGAGGTAAAACAGGATAAGTCAACTTATCCTTGTGATTATTTTGAAGGAAATATCGTGGAAACTAAGCGAGATAAGGCGATATTCCTCATCTTTTTTGATAAAAAATTTCAAAAGTTACAAAAGAAATGGGAGGGGGTGAGGCAAAATCGTCCTATCTCGCTTATTCTCTAAGGTATTTCTAAAAAAGTGATTGAGAAAAAAATAGACTTATCTCGTTTTACCTCTTCACTACTGAAATTGTCATTTTCTTGTTTCCTGATAATAAAAGTAATCAATTAATCAATAAATCACCTCTTTAACAACATTGGAGCGTCTTCCTCGTCCATTCTCCACTTGTGTTTGATTGCTCGGTTGAATCTGCGGTTGTGGTTGAGGTGGTGTAGGCTGTTGTTGTTGTTGTTGTTGTTGCTGGATTTGGGGGGGTTGAAGCTTGCTCTTCAGGACTGAGGAATTGGCATTTGGAAATGCTGGTGCTGTTGGAGTTGGTGGGATGTTTTCAAGCTCTCGACGACTTGTTAAACCAGAAACTGTCTCACTATGGCCATTAATTGCTGCAGGTGGCATGATGTTGGTGGGTCTTCCAGTCTGTCGAGCAATCTGACGGTTTGATCCTGCTGCAATTGAGAGAAAAAGGATTAATTAGAAAAAGTTGTTTTTTTTCCATTTTTCTAAGTTATCATGAATATTCTAATTATTCCGATTTTGTAACATTTTACCGATATCAAAAAAATGTCCACGATAATAAATTGTTATTAAATAATCGGCAAAAAAAAAATTCGCATTTTTAATTTTTTAATTTTTTTCATTTCTGTAATTTCCATCGAACAAATTTAAATTACTTTCTTAATGAAAAATTTGGATTTTTAAATTTTTCATTAGTTTGAAAATTAATTTTTTTTTTTTAACAATTTTGATTACTATTGTAATTAAAAATTTGACTGATGGAAATTTTATAATTCTTTTTCTTATTCGAAATTTTGATTCTTTCTTACTTATTAATTGATTGGAATAATTAATTTTATAATAAAATCAAAGCTACTATGTTTAATCTTCCCAAATATAATCGTCTTTCAGACAAAAATTTTGAGTTGAGAGTGTTAACTAAATGTAACACAAATAAGAACTTATAATTTAATCCAATCTAAATGACGCTTATATGACATTTATAATTCAATTTAACTAATAAAAATGTTAATAAGTTTAATAAAGAAAATAATTATGAAATTCCATCAGTCAAATTTTGAATTACAATAGTAATCAAAATTGTTAAAAAAAAAAAATTAATTTTCAAACTAATGAAAAATTTAAAAATCCAAATTTTTCATTAAGAAAGTAATTAAAATTTCTTCGATGGAAATTACAGAAATTAAAGAAATTAAAAATTAAAAATGCAAATTTTTTTTTTGCCGATCTCTGCTCTATCGAGAGTGAAAAAAATTGAAAAGGAAAAATCATCGAAACTACTTGGATATTCAAATTTTTAATTTAATTAAAAAAAAAAAAATTTTTTTTTATTAATTAATGAAGATTTTTAGGGGAAAAACGGGAAGTACCTTTGATTGGAGGCAATGGAAATGATAACGGAACCGGAAGTGGCGCTTCGATGGCAATAACCGCGGTTTTTTCGTCGACAATTTGATTTCGGCGCTTAAAAAAATGCGCCCAAGGAATAAACTTCATTTTTTCGATTCGCGCGCTTTTTTTGAAAGGGTTTTTTTTTAGGAAAAAGGGGTTTTTTAAAGGGGAAATGTGGAGCCACTGACACTCGTGCCAGTGTACACAGTACACTGGCTAACGTGTGTCGGGGTCCTTGCCCTTGTGTGCTTTTCCTACAGCCTAGACAGGGGAGTTTGCTCTGTAGCGGGTAAATATCGATAGTCATAGGTATATAACACCCAGGAGGCCATTACACGTTAGTCGATAGGAGGTTTACGGAGTATAGAGGAGATAATTCACTGGTTGGGTGACGGGGTAATTCCTACTACTGGCATATATATAGGACCTGTATATGTGCCTTTCTTTCCCCTTTTTTTAAGGGGAAAAGGGTTGAAATGGGTTTTTTTGATGATTTTATTGGAAAATTGGATTTTTTTTGAGGAAATCAGGGATTGATGGAACTAATGGACATACGCCCTTTTTTGATTCAATTCTCTTTTTTGTGGAGTGTTTCGAGAGGTGTGAAGAAGGATTGGGAGAAAAAAGACGTATCTCCATTAATTTTTGGAAGGTTTTAGAAAGTGGAAATGACGAAAAAATAGATTTTCGTCGTTTGAGAAATGGGAAGTGGGGTAAAATGGGGATTTTGAGGAAGGGGTGAGGGATGAGGTTTTTTTTTGATGATTCTAGTGGGAAGCTGTGGAAATTTTAGGTGGAAAACATGTGTTTGAATATATTTTTACGATTTTTTCAAGAAAATCCTGATTTTTCGATTTTTTTGAAGGAAATCCTAATTTTTCGATTTCTGAAAAATTTAAGTTTTTTGAAGATATCTTCGGTTCTATTAGTCGTAGCGTGGAAATTCCGAATGGAGGTGAAAGATGAGATCATTTGCTATCGATTTATGGGATTTCAAAGCAAAAAACATCGATTTTTAAAGTATTTACGAAGCAAAGACTGATTCTCATAAAAGTGCCCATAAATACCTTAAAAATCTGTATTTTTTTAATTCAAAATCCCATCAAATCGATGAGAAATGATCTCACCTTTCACCTCCATTCAGAGTTTTAATCCTACGACCATTGAACCGTCAATATCCTCAAAAAACTGAAATTTTGCAAAAATTTAGGAATAAACCCTTCAATACACCCCAAAAAATGATGATTTTCCAAAAAACATAAAAAAAGAATTGGAACTATGTTTTTTTCACTTAAAATTTTCTCAGCTTTTCAATGAAATCATCAAAAAAATTCTCCCTCAACTATTTCTCCTGATTTCCCTAAAAAAACCATAAAAACTCAAATCTTCCCCTTTTTGCCCCTTCATAAGCCCTAAAAATTTATGGAAAAAAAGTGATTCTCCCCTTTAACTGGGAATTTTCTACAATTCCCATAAAATGAGACATAAAAACTAAAATTTCCCCCTTTTCACCCTTTTATAAGCCCCAAAAATCTATAAAAAACTAATTTTCACCTTCGACTGGAATTTTCCACAATTTCCCTAAAAAAAACCATAAAAACTCAAATTTTCCCCTTTTCTCCCTTTTATAAGCCCCAAAAATTCATTAAAAAATAATTATTCTCACCTTTAACTGGAATAGACGGCCTCGTCGAGTGCTGAAAAAGACAATTAATCAATTAATCCATTATTCTCTCAATAAATAAAACAACTGTGCCCTGTGTGTGCATATAAGCTCGGGATTTGTTCTCCAACTTCACCAAAAAAAAAACACCATAAAAATTAAAATTAAAATTGAATAAAAAATTAAGACTAAAACCGTTGAAACTACCCCATTTTTTTCCAAAAATTGAAGCATTTTGTGTGAAGAATCGCAGTTTCGGTGATTAAAAAATGAAAAAAGTGCGCATTTTTTTTGTGTATTTTTTGTCTTTTTGTTGCCATGACTTTAATGCAGGGGAGTGCACGTTTTACCAAATTACGTGAAGTTACTCGTACAGATAATGTTGCAGATGTAAGGCCATTTCTAGTGGTATGTCCACCATGACGTCCCAATGATCCATCCTCTTGATTATCCAGATCATCAGGATCTTCATCCTCCTCGCCAGAAGAATCCTGCTTTCCATTTATCCAATTAAATCCATTTTTTTATTTACCATTTTTTAATTTCGTTGAGACAGTATTAATCGATATTAATCGATTTTATTTTATTTTTTTCGAATTTCGATTGATTGATTGGATTTCGATGCGTTAATCATGCGATTGAGGGAATAAAAATGAATAAGAATTAATAAAAAATGAATTTTTTTTAAAAGAAAAATTGATGATTAATTAATAAATTACCAAAATTATATGTTAGGAAGGATTATGGGGTAATTAACACAGAATTCACCAGCGTTGATTTAAGTCCATGGAAATTCCCATAGCAGCGTCCACATGGAGAGGAAAATATTCAAAAATTACTAATTAGTCTCAATTATATTTTTTTAAAATTTTTTTTAGGCATTTTTAAATTTTAATTAATTTGTGGTGAAGTTAATGAGATAATTTTGGAGGTAATTAGAGTCAATTAAATACGCGTGATTAGAATCTACCTGGAAGAGGATCAGATACTGAAACATTTCCAGGTGAAACACCCAACGTCAATAGACCGGCACATTATATTTCAGGGAATCTGCAGGTTAGAGAAATTTTAGAGACCGTAGTCAGGGGTAACGCGTCAACAAATTTTCGATTTTAACCGAGTCGATAAAGTTATAGGTAAAAAAATGCCTTTTTATTGTCCAGGAAGCGCATCTTTGAGGATTTTTTCTCGTGAAAAAGGCGCGAATTGGATTTTTTTTTTGAAATTTTTCTTGTAAAAAAAAGCGCGAATTTGATTTTTGAAAATTTTCATGTAAAAAAGGAGCAAATTAGATTTTTCGAAAATTTTCTTGTAAAATAGGTGCAAATTGGATTTTTTTTGAATTTTTCGCGGGAAAAAGGCGCGAATTGGATTTTTTGAAAATATTCTTGGGAAAAAGGCACTAATTTGGGATTTTTCGGAATTTTTATTGTAAAAGAAGCGCTAATTGGATTTTTTTGGAAATTTTATTGTGAAAAAGGCGCGAATTGGATTTTTTTTGAAATTTTTCATGTGAAAAAGGCGCGAATTTGATTTTTCGAAAATTTTCATGTGAAAAAGGCGCGAATTGGATTTTTCAAAAATTCTCATGTAAAAAAGGCGCTAATTGGATTTTTTTTGAATTTTTCGTGGGAAAAAGGCGCAAATTGGATTTTTTGAAAATTTTCTTTTAAAAATGGCACTAATTTTGTATTTCCCGGAATTTTTATTGTAAAGAAAACGCTTATTGAATTTTTTTGACAATTTTTTTGTGAAAAAGACCTCAGTTGGATTTTCGAATTTTTTTTTGTGAAAAAAGCGCTATTTTTAAAATTATTGAAATTTTCTTGTGGAAAAAACACTAATTTTGGTTTTTTCGAAAATTTTCTTGTGAAACACACATTAATTGAATTTTACGAAAATTTTCTTGGAAAAAAGGCGCTAATTGGATTTTTCTTTGAATTTATCGTGTGAAAAAGACGCGTGGATTTTTTGAAAATTTTCTTGTGAAAAAAGCACTAAATTTGGATTTTCCTGAATTTTTATTGTGAAAAAAACGCTGATTGGATTTCTTTGGAAATTTTCTCGTGAAAAAGACGTTAATTGAATTTTGCGGGATTTTTCCTGTTAAAAAGGCGTTAATTTTGGATTTTACAGATTTTTTTAATGAAAAAGGCGTTAATTTTTTATTTTTTCGGATATTTTTTTTGTGATAAATGTGTTAATTGGATTTTTCCATTAGTTTCGAGAGGCAAATGATCTTCATGATGTCTTCACAGATGATTTCAGCTAAAAGCACAAAAAAATGATTAAATATGAAAATGAACTTACCCTAGATCTTGTGGTTGATATCATGTTGTTGTTCTGCGGAGGTGCCATCATTGTCTTTGATGTTAGCTCTGGATTTAGCGCCAGGATAGCATCCATCTCCACCTGAAATAAAATAATTAATCAAAATTTGTATTTTTTTTATTAGGAAAAAATGAAGACAAGTGTTAATTTTGGTGTTTTATACTATGAAAATTAGGCGAAATCCATGGAAATATTGGAGATAGGTTTTTTCTGATGATTCCATTGAAAAGCTAAGGAAATTTGCCATGAAAATCATATGTCTGAAGTTATTTTTTTGAATATTTCAAAAATTTCATTTTTTCGCGCGAGATTTGAAGGTAAACTCTTCTGTTTTTGAAAAATTTCAGGTTTTCGAGAATATCTCTGGTTCTATTGATCGTAGCGACCTGGGGTTGATCTCAAATGAAAGGTGAGCTCATTTCCCATCGATTTATGGGGTTTAAAAAGAAAAATATCAATTTTTTCAAGTACTTATGGGGCAAAAACTGATTTTTCAGAAAATGACCTATAAGTATTTGAAAAATTGATTTAAAAAAAATTTGAACCACGTGAATCGATGAGAAATGAGCTCACCTTTCATTTGAGATCAACCCCAGGTCGCTACGACCAACAGAACCGGAGAAATCCCCGAAAAAGTGAATTTTTTCGATTTTCAAAAGAGAAACCCCTTCAAAACTTGGCCAAAAAAGTGAATTTTTCCAAAAATTGAAAAAAAAAATGTTGACACATGTTTTCCTGAAATTTCCTCAGCTTTTCAATGGAATCATCAGAAAATTCCTATCTCTAACCAGTCAATCGAAATATATCAATTTTACGAAATATGATAATTTTAATTGCTAACACCTTTCTCCGAGGAATTAAACTGGGCGCCATAAATTTGTTATTAAGAAACAGCCAAAAGAATAAAACAACTTCCAACTTTTTTCTCTTTTTTGCTTCTTCAGCAACATTAAAAGATCTGGATGTCTCTCGGAACACACACTAAACGTTAAACTACTGAGATTGTTCGAAATAGACTAACGCTCTCTCTCAGTGGCCAAACAGGTTACTGCTTCGGCATTGCATAAGCTATCCAATTCAAAATAGCACTATAACCGTGACCTAGGGCGTTGACTGGGGATAAAAAAACAACTGGAGTTATTGCTGAAGTGAGAAGAAAATGAAATTGTGAAATTATCAGTTTTTTTTTTTTTTTTTTGTTTAAAGTTCATCAGAGAAATTTGAGCGAAAGTTTGAAATATAATGCATATTTTGAATTTCCGCTTGAAATTTGATTTTAACTAAGTCGATAAAGTTATAGGAAAAAAATGGCTTTTTATTCTCAAGGAAACGCATCTTCGCGGATTTTTTTGTCTTGTGAAAAAGACGCTGAGTGGATTTTTTTTTCAAATTTTTTGCGGGAAAAAGGCGCGAATTGGATTTTTTTGAATTTTTCGAGTAAAAAAGGCGTAAATTGGATTTTTTCGAATTTTTCGCGTAAAGAAGGCGCGAATTGGATTTAAAAAAAAAATTTCTTGAGAAAAAAACGCGAATTAGATTTTTTTGAAAATTTCCTCATGAAAAGGGCGTTAATCGGATTTTTTGGAATTTTTCGCGTAAAAAAGGCGCGAATTGGATTTTTAAAAAAAAAAATTTGACAAAAAAGCGCGAATTAGATTTTTTTGAAAATTTCTTTATAAAAAAGGCGTTAATTGGATTTTTTGGAATTTTTCGCGTGAAAAAGGCGCGAATTGGATTTTTTTTTTGAATTTTCCTTTTAAAAAAACGCGCGAATTTTGGATTTTTTTTAGGGAAAAAGGCGCAAATTAATTTTTTTCAATGATAAATATTATAAGTATTAGTGCTAACTCTGGATTTTTTTTTCTCTGGGAGCTTTAATATCATCAGAATTCAACGGAGTCGAGTGGAAGCGGCTGGGAAATATGGGTCAAGGGTTATTAAATCACGTCAAACTCGTTGCCGGAAGGAAATCCGGGACTTTGGAAATTAAATTATCGTTGGAAAATTGGGAAATTGGATAATTTGATGAATTTTGCGGGTTTTTTTGAGGATAAATTGGAAAGTAAGCGAGATAGAGTGATTAAGACATTCTTGTAGAGAATTTCAAGGGCTGAAAGAGAAAAATTAGGGCAAAGAGGGCATATCTCTATTTTTAACTTAGAAATTCTTAAAAAAGAAAAGTAATTCATGTGAATTTTTCTTTTTCATATTTTTTTCGGTTTTCGAGGATTTTTCAGAGATTTATGGAGATACGCCCTTTTTATCCTTATCTATTATTTTTGTAGGAAAAGGATGTATCTTCATTAATTTAAAAGATAGACTCAAAAAAAAAACAAAATTAACTCTTGTGAATTATGATTTTAGTCAATTTTTCGTATTTTTCGCGAATACCTCGGAAACTAGTGGAGATACGCCCTTCTTGCCCTAATCCTTTTTTGTAGATTTTCGAAATCCTCCATAAATAAGGATTAAAGAGGACAGAAGAGGCATATCTCCATTAGTTTCCGAGATATTCTCAACTAAAAAAGCGAAAAAAAAAGGTTTTTTTTTTTTCTATATTTTCTACTGAATTAATTATTAAAATTATTATAAAAATTTTTTTACCTCTTTTCCCTTGGTTTCGCCTTTTTCGAACCATTCTACTGTGACACTACGTGAATCCCAATTGACACCAGATACAATTGCCGAGTGAACACGGCCTGAAAAACACAGAAAAAACAAAAAAATTAATATTACCATTTTATGCACAATAAAAAAAATGAAAAAAATGAGGATTTCCATTAAAAAAAATCCGAAGTAACGTGACCGTGGAGAGTCTCTTCACTCCAAATGGGCATTCAGAGCACATATTACAATGTATTGAATTATGCAGAAGTGGGAGTGACCGAAGAATGCAAAAAAAAAGAATTTATTATATATAATAATAGAAAAATCGCTGAAAAATACCGTTTTGTGGAATTTCGCATAAATTTTCGCTGTTTTTCCTTGAATTTCTCGCGGGCTTTGGTATCATCGAGCTTTTTCTTCTTCCATTTTCATTCGAATTCACAGGAATCACAAAACTGCACGAATTCACACCCAACCGGAAGTCCTTCTCATTTTCTTCTTTTTTTAAATTCAAATTTTTCCCGCGAAATTCATTTTTTTCCCTTAAAAATTCGTTTTTTTCCCCTAAAAATTCATTTTTTTCAAATTCAAATTCTTTTCCCGCGCTTTTCAAATCTTCGCATTTTTCTAAATTATTGTTAAAAGTGCAGAAATCATTTTTACTATCCTTAGGCAATTGATAGACTCCATTAATCATTGAGTTCGTTATTTTCCTCGAATTTTTGAAAGTTACCAACTCAACTGCATCATTCTGATAATTAACAGTGCTGTTATTTTTCTGTAAATTACTATCGGCACTAGCATCTGAAAGTGAATCATAAAATTCACTATCGTTAATTGCAATTGTTTCACATTTTGATGAATTTATTGGAGGTTCAATGATTCGTGATGCTTCATTATTTATCATCTCGTTGGATTGATGATCTGCATCAATGATCTGCATCATTTCTGCATCTTTTCCAAGGTTGCCTATTGATTTCTCACATTTTTCTTCGATTTTCAAGACTTTTTCAAGAGTTTCCCCTTTTTTTGGGACATTTTCCTCTTTTATGACGTATTTTTCCTCTCGTTGCGAATTTCGCGCTTTTCGCGAGCTTTTTCTCGCGGATTTCGCGCTTTTTTTGCTTGTGGATTCCGCGGTTTTTGTAGTTTTTGCGCTTTTTGAGCCGCAAACGCATCTCGTTAACCAGCCCATCGCAAAAGCTTTATTATTATTATTATTATTATTATTATTATTATTATTATTATTATGTATTTTATATTAGATAGATTTTATATTAAAATTGATTTTTTCAATTTTTTTTAAGAAATTGATTTTTTTTGTTGTTTAAAAAAAGAAAAATTCCTATTTTTTTCTATTTTTTCAAGTAATTGATTTTTTTCGTTGTTTTTTTTTTTAATTTTAAGTAATTAATTATTTTGTTGTTTTCTTTCCTATTTTTTTTGAATTTTTTCACATTTTTCTAAGGAATTGATGTCTTTTTCCTTTTTTTAAATTTTTTAAATTTTTTCAAGGGATTGATTTTTTTGTGGTTTTTTAAAATAAATTTTAAGTAATTAATTATTTTGTTGTTCTTTTTTCTATTTTTCTGGAATTTTTTAAATTTTCCTGAGCGATTGATGTTTTTTGTTGTTTTTCTTCCTCTTTTTTTGATTTTTTTTCTCAATTTTTTCAAGTAATTGATTTTTTTTTGTTGTTTTTTTTTCAAATTTTAACTAATTAATTATTTTTTGTTGTTTTTTTTAAATTTTTGTTTTAATTTTTCACATTTTTTTAAATAATTGATTTTTATTTTTCAATTTTTTTTATTTATTTTCAGTAATTGATCTTTTTAATCGTAGAAAAAATGAGAAATCCATGAAAATATCAGTTTTCTGCGGTTGTTTTACACTTGATAAGCACTTCACTAACTTTTTATTGCATTATTTGTACTCTGCACTTTTTTTTTCTTCATTTTTTTTCATATTGTGTTCTGTTGCATGATTCTAATAATGCAATGCTAATCACTAGGAATCTGAGGAATTGACAATCCTCTTTTTTTTATTATTTTCCTTCCAGATCCCGCTCCAATGGACACGCAACTGTCTTTTCTACACATGCACTCACTCATATGACCAAGTCGAAATAGAAATGTGTTCCTCTCTACTCTCAGCGCTTTTTCACATGAGTATCCCGTTTCTTTGGAGCTTTATTTGTGAAAGACTGGGAGGGAAATCCCGGAATTAATGCGCAATAAGAGTAACAGAGGAGTTGAATGTATGGTAATTCTGAAGAAAAGAGATAAAACGAGATAAGTCGTCTTTTTAAGCGTTTTTTTGAAAATATCTTGGAAAATAGTGGAGATACGCCCTTTTTATCCCAAAAAGGGTTTAAAATTCCTGAAATTCGATAGAAAAGTGGAAAAGAGCAGAATCGCTCTATCTCGGTTAGTTTCCAAGATTTTTTTTTTTTAGACAAAGAGAAAAATCGGGAAAAATTGGGTTTTTTTGAAAATAACTGGGAAAGTAAACGAGATAAGGCGATTTTGCAAGAAACCTTTTTTGGAGCTCAGAAAATTCTCTAGAAAAATGAATATAGATAAAATGACTCTATCTCAGTTAGTCTCCAAGATATTTTTAAAAAACACAATTTTTTTCATGATTTTTCGCGTTTTTTTTTTAGAGTATCTTGGAAGATAAGCGAGATAAAGCGATTTTCTAAAATTTTGCCTTTACTTTGCAGCTTCCGAAATCCTCGCCAATAATAGATTTGGCAAAAAAAACGCTTTATCTCGTATAGCTTCCAAAATATTAAAAAAAAAAACAATTTTTATAATTTTTTACAATAAAAATTTATAAATTTTTAATAATTGAAATTTATCAATTTTTTATAATTCAAATTTATTAATTTTTTATAATCAAAATTTATCAATTTTTCATAATTAAAATTCATTAATTTTTTATAATTAAAAAAAATAATATTTTTATAATTTTTCGCGCTTCTTTTTGAAGATATTTCGGAAAATAAACGAGATAAAGCGATTTTTCACTCAATTCTCTATTCAGAACCCTCTTAAGACAAAATCGCCCTATCTCGCTTAATTTCCAAAGAACAAAATCTTTAAAAAAAACAATATTATCGAAAATTTCTCTTGTTTTTTGAAAATATCTCAGAAAATAAGCGAGATAAAGCAGTTTCACTCCAATTCTTCATTTGTTCCTTCAAAATTCTCTACAAAACGATCTCAGAATAAAAAGGGCGTATCTCCAGTAGTTTTCGAGATATTAAAAATAAAATATTTCCCACAAAAAATTTCTTTTTTTTATAAAAAAAAACCTTGGATTTCGCGAACTTTATCATAATCGCGATTCGAGGTCAAGGCCATGACAATTAAAAATTCGCGGGTCATGAAACTCTGCATTTAACGATATTCTATGTTTTTTTTGAGATCACAGAAGAAATGATTAAAAAACCGTATATGCGCACTAAAACTCGGCGATAGACTGACATCGTAGCGACGTCAATTCACAAATTGCATTTATTATAACGTGCGAGAGGTAATTTAATGTCGTGTACCGGGCGTGTATCGAGCGATCAGAGCCGAGGAGAGACGACGAGTTCGATCAACCGTCAAGTTCGATTCCTTTTGCGACATCATATCACAGTTATAATGTAGAGAGAACTATTATTAACACTTTGAAGAAGCATCAAATGGTATTTTATGGATACAAATCGCGTAATACCGCGTTTGTACCGGTTTCTGACACTTTGGAGGCAGTTTCTGATCGTATAAATCGTGGGTTTATTAAATGGAATGTAATTTGGGGATGGGAATCGCGAAATATCATGGTTGTACCGGTTTCTGATGCTTTTGGACCTAATTCTGACACTTTGTACCGGTTTCAGACACTTTAAGACCTAAATCTGACACTTTGGACCAATTTCTGACTGCATGAATCGAAGGATTATCAAATGGAATCTAATTTATGGGTTAAAATCGCAAAATACCGCGGTTTTACCGATTTCTGACACTTTTGAACCAGTTTCTGACTCTTTTGGACCCGTTTCTGACCCTTTTGGACCAATTTCTGACCCTTTTGGACCAATTTCTGACACTTTCGGACCAATTTCTGACCGCACGAATCAAAGGCTTATTGAATAGAATTTGATTTAGGGATTAAAATCGCAAAATACCGGAGTTGTACCGGTTTCTGACAGTTTTGAACTACTTTCTGACTCTTTTGTAACTGTTTCTAACACTTTTGGACCAATTCCTGACACTTTGGACCAATTTCTGATGCTTTTGGACCAATTTCGGACCGATTTCTGACCTTTAGGATCAATTTCTGACACTTTTAGACCAATTTCTGACCTTTGGGATCAATTTCTGACACTTCGGACCAGTTTCCGACACTTTGGGACCTATTTCCGACCTTAGGGATCAATTTCTGACACTTCGGACCAGTTTCCGACACTTCTGGACCAATTTCTGACACTTTTGGACCAATTTCTGATCCCTCGAATGTTATTAAAAGGTTTGCTTTTACATTGAATGTAATTTAATTTGAAAATATTGAAAAATATTTTTTGCGCGCGAAAATTTGAATATTAAAAAAATATAAAGTGCATTTGAATCAAACGGAGAAATTTGCAAAAATCCCCAGAAACTGGGACAATTCAAGCATATAATGTTATTCTTTTTCTCCTTTTTTTTTTTAAAGTTGAATAATAATGCGAGAGAGTGGAGAGCAACACAGCTGTCACGGTTGTACACGCGTTGCTAACTAAAACCTTTGGTCGTTGGGTCGATAAGATATCTCAATGATCCAAGTAGAGAGTTTTGTGGGGGGACAAATTTTTTTAGAATGCTGAGAGGAAATGGAGGGGTTACATGCGACTTTTTTAAAAAATCATTTAAATGATTTTTTTTGGGGGGGGGGGGGGGGGAGAATTGATTGTTATTTTAATGCTTTTTAATGGAATATCTCGAAAACTAATGGAGATACGCCCTTTTGACTCTCACAATTTTTTAGACAATTTCAAGAGCTACAAAAAAAGATTGGGGCAAAAAGGGCGTATCTCCATTATTTTTTGAAATATAAAAAAAAAAAAAGAATGAAAAAAATCAACTTTTTTTTTCAGCTGTTTGGTGCTGAATTAGACAGAGTTTGTTAATTACCGCGAAAATTAGCACAAACTCGTGATAACCGTGGCGAATACGTTATATATACAACAAAAGGAAAAAAAAATGTATTCTGCCAATTAAAAGCACTTGGAAACTCAATTGAGAGGAGAGAATTGAAACGTAAAAGTTCTTCCTTTTTTTTTTAAGTGGGAAGGGGATACATGTTTCGGTGAAATATTTCACTCAGCTGTGACGTTGATTAATCCACGTGGGTTTGGGGGCTCAGCCATTCACTTTATTGAGCATTAAATTTAAATCACTGCATCCTGCCGCAGAATCATTGATTCTTCAAAAATTATAGTAATAATTGACAATAAAAAGAGCAATTTTCCCCCTTTTTTCTCATATTTTGAGGCAAGACTTCGAGATAGAGCATTTTCGATGGTTCCATCGAAAAGCTGAGAAAATTTGAGTTGGAAAGCATATGTCACATGATTTTTTCGAAATTTTTCAAAAAATCGCATTTTTTTCGATTTTTTGTTTTTTCAAAAAATCGAAATTTTGAAAAAATCGAAAAAAATCATGTGACATATGCTTTCCGACTCAAATTTTCTCAGCTTTTCAATGGAATCATCGATAAAACTCCATCTCCAACACAACACCAAGATTCCCTCTTTTTCTCAAGAAAAAATGATAAATTCTGCAATTAAATCGTGGAATTGAGTTCAAGTTTAACTAAAAGACCCAATAAAACCGTTCATTGCCAAGTAATCGTCCTCGAAGCCCCTTTAAAGCAGTCCCAGTAGAATAATTCCTTATGTGGTAGTCCCTCGTCTTCCCTTGGGATTTTAAAAGCAATAAATTCGAAAAAAAAGAAAAAAAATTCCAATAAAAATTCGTAAAAATTGGCAGATTATCTTTTCTATCTGCATTATCGTAGTGTCATAACAATATGCAACTATCTAGTTCCCAGCACAAACGAGTGTGGCGCCAGCAACTTGATAATCCTTTTTTTTTCTATCATTTTACCAACAATGCATCTAGTTGTGCACTTCTTTCTCATTTTTTTCTGCATTTTTTATTTAATGCACTTCCATCACGCTTCATTACCACATTTTTTCTGCTTCCGCATATCAATGCTAACAATCTGCGATTAATCCAAATAATAAATCTTACTATAAAAAAAAAGAGTGGAGGTCTCTCTGCTCAATCGAAGGCAATGTTCTTGAAAAAAAAAAATAAAAAAAATAAATGAGAATTTTTTTATCGAAGGAAATAAGTCTATTTTTTGCTCATTTTTTCTTTTAAGAGGATTAAGAAAATTTTGGGAGCTAAAAAAAAAGGATTAGAGTGAAAAGGGCGTATCTCCACTAATTTTCGAGATATTTGAAGAAAAACGTAGAAAAAAAATTATTAAAAAATTTGAAGATGAAAATAAGAAGAAAAATGAGATAATTGATTTAAAAAAAATAAAAAAATGAGATAATTATTTATGAAAAATATAAAAAGTCAGTAACCAGAGATCGGCAAAAAAAATCGCATTTTTAATTTTTTAATTTTTTTTATTTCTGTAATTTCCATCGAAAAAATTTTAATTACTATCTTAATGAAAAATTTGGATTTTTAAATTTTTTATTAGTTTGAAAATTAATTTTTTTTTTTAACAATTTTGATTACTATTGTAATTAAAAATTTGACTGATGAAATTTTATAATTCTTTTTCTTATTCGAAATTTTGATTCTTTCTTACTTATTAATTGATTGGAATAATTAATTTTATAATAAAATCAACGCTACTATGTTTAATCTTCCCAAATATAATCGTCTTTCAGACAAAAATTTTGAGTTGAGATTGTTAACTAAATGTAACACAAATAAGAACTTATAATTTAATCCAATCTAAATGACGCTTATATGACATTAATAATTCAATTTAACTAATAAAAATGTTAATAAGTTTGATAAAGAAAATAATTATGAAATTCCATCAGTCAAATTTTAAATTACACTAGTAATCAAAATTGTTAAAAAAAAAAAATTAATTTTCAAACTAATGAAAAATTTAAAAATCCAAATTTTTCATTAAGAAAGTAATTGAAATGTTTTCGATGAAAATTACAGAAATTAAAAAAATTAAAAAATTAAAAATGCGAATTTTTTTTTTTGCCTATCTCTGGCAGTAACACAATTCAGTAGTAACAGCCAAGAATAATCCAATGATACCATCTCCATTTGTCATTTCAATTTAGTTCCAGTCGATTACAAATTACACAGCTGTTAATAATTGAATCATTCAGAAATGAAGACATACACACACAACATTTTCTAGTTTCTAGTGTTATTCTTCCGGATCTAACGAATATTTTATTCTCTAAATGCAGACAGCGACATCGATCCGTTGGAAAAGCAAGTCTGACGTCAATATCATGGTGTGTACACTAGCGAAATTCACTTCTTTTTGCTCAGAAAAAAGGCGAAAAAGCTTTTGGGTTGAAAGCCTGTGTGTGCAGCTTCTTTCAATGGTCCACGTGTTCAAAAAATACTTGAATTTATAAAAAAAAAGTATTTAATTAGAGATGATTTTGCAGATTTTTTATGAAATTTAGGCTTTCAAATAGGATTTTGTGTACTTAAAGTTGTCTACTTTTAAGTCTTCTTCGATATTGAGTGAATTTTAAGTATAGGCATAAGGTTTCTTCTTCAAAAACATGAAATATTCTGGACAAAATAGTCTAAAGCCTTTTTTTTTGCTTCTGAATGGAAACTATGTAATCATCACAATTTTCGATTGTAATTTTTTTAATGGAAGATACTTAAAATGATAAATAGAGAGAAAATGATATTTTTAGTGCATGTCTTATAGTTATCTCGGAAACTAAGCAAGATAGCGCAATTTTTTAAGACTTCTTTTTTGTGGAGAATTGAATTTGCTACAAAAAAGGTTTCCTGATGAATTTTCCCAAATCTAATGGTTTTCGAGATACTCATTGAATTGTGGAAATCATGGAATAATCGAAAATTCGAGGAATTCAAATTTTTAGTCAACTTATTTAAAGAGTATCTTGGAAACTGTTGAGTATAGAAGGAAATGTCAGGAAACCTTTTTTGTAGCTCTTGAAATTCTCTACAAAAAAGGTATCTTGATATTTTTCTCTAAACTCATTATTTTTCGAGATCCTTTCAATTTAATCTCGAAAATCTGGAATAAACTAGAAGTTTTGGGATTTAATTGTTCAATCGAGACAATTACTCTTGAAGTTGTATCAGTTAGATGCCTGTAAATTTTGAGCTTATTTGCATGATTAGTTCTCGAGTTATTGGCGTTTTAATGAATTCTTCAAAATTTGATATTTTGATGATGGTTTGAAAAAAGTTGTATCACTTCCATTCGAAAGCATATTGCTGAAGTATCAGCAAAAAAAGCTATATCAGTTGGAAAGCAGTAATATCATCCACTTGTTTTTCTTTTAAAAAGTAGAATAAAATTGTGTTTAATGCATTCTGCGTGTGAATGCAAAGTACAATATAGTCGCAACTGCATAAAATGAGACACGTGGCGACCAGGAGAAACTGGTGGGCGCTGAAGTGCATATAGGATTATTAAAATCTCTACCACAAGTAGAACACAGTCACAAACATTATTAAAAATAAAAATAATGAATTCATTTTTAAACCAGATACGAATTTTCCTCTTTTTTTTTTGAGAATATCTTGGAAAATAAGCGAGATAGGACAATTTTGTACAAATTTTTTGCAAATAATTCTAAAGATTACTGAAAGGATTAAAGCGCAATAGCTCTATCTCGCTTATTCTCCGAGATATTTCCAGAAAACCTGAAGTTTATTATGTTTTTATGAAATTTCTTGGAAAATAAGCGAGATAGAGCGATTTTACTCGAATTCTTTTCTGCAGCTCTTGAAATTTTCCTCAAAAATGGATTAAACGCGAATGGAAAAAGGGCGTATCTCCATTTTTTAAAGAAATATTTCCTTGAAAATGATCAAAAAGATCAAAAAGATAAGTAACTACTGAATATAATGTAACGCTTTTGATTTGGAGTGATGGCCATGAAGTTTTTAACGTGGATAACGTAAGAGTTTTGAAGTATCAGTCACCTTATAAGGATCGCCCACACAAAAAATACTTGCAGCTAAGTTTTTCGGACAGGGATTATTCCCATCACTTCTTTGCTTTTTTTTTTCTTTGATTAAGCGGTTTTTGATGATCATGATGGAGTAGAAGAATGAGGCCATTATCTATTTTTGAGGCAGTACATCATCTATTGATTCTTCCTTTGACAATTGAAGTCTTTTTTTTTTTTGCAAATAAATGAATTTTTTCAGCTTGAACAGACAATAGAGCAATTTCCATTGGTTTAGCATTTAGTGACGTAATAAAAGATTTGGGTTTACGTTCAGCTGAATGCATCATTTGAATTCACTTAGTCTCAGTTACTGGTCTATTCTGAGTCGATTCGCCAGTCCAATTCGATCTACATACGCCTCTGGTCGAAATAGCCCTAGACCAGAAATAGATGTGCATCTCGTGGGAATGTCCCATAAACATGCAAAGAGAAGAATACACGAGAAGGGTTGATCTTCTGATGTTTTTTAAGTGTAAAATAGCAGAGTTTTTTTTATATAAAAATGCTTTACTTAGTAAAAATGACCTAGAATTCTCAGTGTTGGAATTATCGATTGGATATGACATGTCACGACCCCAAGGACAGATCAAACTAGTAGACTAGTGAATTTTTTCATAATTTTTGACCGTTTTTATGAGATATGAATTATCAAAGTTACTGGAAATAGCGGTGGTGGGGATGAAACGCCCTAAATCGAACGGAAATAACGAAATTACTAAAAAACCACAGGATTGACCCATTATTTAAAAACAATTGGCGAAGAGAACAGCATTTTAACTAAATAATAGAAGAAAAAAATACTCAATTCACCGTATAGTTATTGAGAAATTCTAATTAGAAGGTAGTCGTAATTATTTGCCTCTCTCTCTCTATCGCATGCATGTGATCAAGAAAAATCTGGAAATAATTGAGATAATGCCACCAATATGTCTGCATTATTGTTGAATTTTTTCTGATTTTTTCTGGATGAACTTGTCTGTGGAAAAAATTCTGGGAAAAAATGAATCTAATAAAGAGAAATTTTTGAAAATTATATAAGGATTTTTTTCACAGCCAAGGACTTTATAAAAAAATCTGAAAAAATTTGAAGATATGCTCTGGCATGTCTACATTGTTGGTGAATTTTTTCAGATTTTTTTGTAGAGCCGCCCTTTTGGGAGAAATTCTGGAAGATGATAGATTGAGCAAAATGATTATCTCCAATTCTTCACAGTCTTCAATATGATTTTCGAATAGTTTAATCACTTTTTCAGGTAAATTAAACCACATTTCCCCAAATCATCACCAATGAATCGAAAATTATCCTACAAATCCTCATTTTTTCTATTTTATCAACCTCTACTCAGAATCAGCTTGCACTAATAATAATAAAAATAATGAGCACCACATGAGCTAATTGTCGGAAAGAAAAACAATCCAATTACGCTTTAAAATTAACAATTTCAAGAAATATAATTCGCATTGAAAAAAAAAATCATTGAAGAACATGCTACTGATTCTATGATTTCATCCCGCCCACATCTATTTATTACATAAAATGATAATTATCAATTTCCATTAAGAAAAAGAAGCAAGAAAAAAAATCAAAGAATATCTTTTTTTTTTCTGTATAATCATAACAATGAGAATATAAATCACTGTAATTATAGTCCCACTCGTAAAATTCGTGTATTCAATCATAGTGCCTAGCCCCCAAGTGAACTTTCCCTTTCCTGGACATTCACGTGAATTGATAGCGAATCCAACCGAATATAAGCGAATATAAATGCTAGACAGAGTTTCTTTTTTTTTTGCTATTATTATTATTATTATTGCGGTATTATCGTAATATTGCGAGAATTTCAATGAACGTGAAGCGATAATATTTAATCTTGTGAGATATGAAAACGTCAGACACACGGTTCAGTGTACTTGAATGTAAATAAACTTAAATAATTAAATAATTGAATAATTAATTAATTTTTTTGAATTTTTTATGAGGAAAAACCGGAAATTTCGTTTTTTTTTCGTCTTTTTTGAGGAATTTCTCGGAGAATAATGGAGATACGCCCTTTTTGTCCTGGAATGATTTTTTAGAGAATTTGAAGAGCTACAAAAACGGATTGGGGTAAAAAGGGCGTATCTCCATTATTTACTGAGATATTCTCAAAAAAGCAAATGAAAAAAAAAAAATTTCAGTAAATTTCGATTTTTTTTTTCGATTCATTCTTTACGATTATCTCGGAAACTAAGCGAGATAGAGCGATTTTACATCAACCCTTTTTTGTAGAGAATTTCAAGAGCTACAAAAAAGGATCTCACAAAAATCGCCCTATCTCGCTTAGTTTCCAAAAGCACTAATAAAAACTGTCGAAATTACCAAAAAAATTAATTAAATTCAAATTTTTTAGCAGTTGTTAAAAAATATTTTTGGTAACTAAGCGAGATAGAGCGATTTTACATAAATTCCTTGTTTGTGAAGGATTTCGAGAGTTAGAATGGAGGATTAGAGTGGAAAGGGCGTATCTCCATTAATTTTAGATGATATTCTTAAAAAAAGAACGAAATAAAATGGATTTTTTCCAATTTTTCTCTTTTTTTTTACTAAAAATTTCTGTATTTATGTATTTAAAGGCGCAAATTTCCAATCAATCTTCCGGAAATTACGAGAATCCCCGGTAAATTAGTGGACGAATATTGGACGTAAAACATGGAAAATGTAACATCAAGGAAATAAATTCTATTCTATTCTAGTGGACAAATAACGATTGAACCTTGAGGGGAATCTAGAATTTACAGACACACAAATGAAAAAAAAAAAAAAAAACGTTTATTGATACAATTCGAACTGTATTGAAATACAAACGCGAAATATATATATGTATATATATATATATAGGCAGAAAGGCCATGTGCATTGGAGAAATACAGAGAGCGAGAGGGCCGTTAGGAAACCCGCTCCTTTCTTGGCGAACTCTGAGTCACTCAACGAGTGCGTAAATAAAAAAAATAAAATAAAAAAAACGAAACACACAACTGCTTTATGGAGAATTCAAAGAGAGTCTGACCTTGGCTCTTTTTTTTTTTAATTTTATTCGCGGGAATGAAAGGTGATAGAGTTATCCGCGAGAGAAATTAGCGAATTTTTAAATTTTTTTAAATTATTATTTAAGTTATTGAAACTTTCTGAGGGTTTTTTGATGGAAAAATTGGTGGATTGATAAGAAAAAAAGTGCTGAGTATCCAATTGTAATGGGAAATCGATGTCCAAGTCGAAAACCGCTCTATCTCGCTTATTTTCCAAAATATTCCCAAAAATCTGAGGAAATAAAATTTATGAGTAAAAAAGTAAAACAGGATGAATTGATCTTATTTTAAAAGGATCTCGGAAAATAAGCGAGATAGGGCGATTTTGCAAGAATCCTTTTTTGTAGCTCTTGAAATTCTCTAAAAAAGAAGATTCGGGCAAAATCACGCTATCTCGCTTAGTTTCCGAGATCCTTTTCAATGAAGATCTAGTAAAAAAAAAATCGATTTTTTTCGTTTCGAAATTTTAGAATTAGTTCGCAGGAGAAATTAGTGAATATATATACGAAAAAAAGTGCTGAGTATCCAATTATATCCAGAAATCGATGTCCAAGAGGGAAACTGCTCTATCTCGCTTATTTTCCAAAAAATTCCCAAAAATCTGGTGAAATAAAATTTATTAATAAAAATGTAAAAAAGTATAAATTGATCCTATTTTAAGAATATCTCGGAAAATAAGCGAGATAGGGCGATTTTGCAAGAATCCTTTTTTATAGCTCTTAAAATTCTCTAAAAAACAAGATTAGGGCAAAATTGCTCTATCTCGCTTAGTTTCCGAGATCCTATTCAATGAAGATTCAACGAAAAAATTCGACTTTTTTTTCCTTACTCAAGTGATAGAATTATTCCGCAAGAGAAATTAGTAAATTGATACGAAAAAAAAAGAGCCGTTGGGTATCCAATTGTGATATCCAGGGAATCGATGCCCAAGTGTGTGCATGCTCTCATTGGACCGTGGAAATTCCTGTTATACCACTAGTAAGAGCTACTGTGTTGTATGCACCACAACACGATCCTCTGATATTTGATAATACGGAACTCACGTTATGAAAAATGCAATGCAACCATGATTACTATAGATTTTTTAGTCCCTCTCACTCTATTACGATAAGTAGTGGAGAATTCTATGGAACTGAAAAAATCATTTTTACAAATATTTAGAAAATTAATGAAAGATGCACCTTTTTTTTTTACTCTAATCCGTTTTTTTTTCTAAGAAATTTCAAAAACTACAAAAGAAAAGGTAAAAAAGTTCCAAAAAAAAGGCAAAGAACTCCAAAAAAAAAGGCGAAAGGCTCCAAAAAAGGAAAATTACTCTATCTCTCTAAATTTTCAAAAATAAAAACCAAAACTCCAATTTATCGAAAAATAATCAATTTTTCTATTATTGAATTCGAAAAAAAGAAAAATTTCGAATTTTATTATTTCGGTTTATTTCCTATTTTTTTTTAATATCGTGGAAATTAAAGGAGATAAAGCGATTTCCCTCGAATTTTGTTTTTTAAGGTAATTTTAAGAATTACAAAAAAAAAGCATTGAGTGGAAAAAGGGCGTATCTCCATTAATTTTCGAAATATTCTCGAAAAAAAATAAATAACGTTAATTTTTTTTTCTGCTATTTTTTTTTTTTACAAAATGATAAAAAATGTACCGCAACTATGATTATTATGGATTTTTTTACGCTTTTTCTCTCTCTCTTTCTCTCTTTTTCACTCCATTATGATAACGAGTAAATTATTCTGTGTAACTGGGGAAATGATAGACACAGGAAAAACATCATACGTCTATTTCTGCGACCCGCACACTTATCGATCCCCCTTTATTTTCACTAAAGTGACCCGGTTCAAGTTTGAAATTCTCTGTAGGTCAACATTTAGTAAAATCGTATTTAAGGAATTGCAAGAGACACACTCGAGCCCTGTTGAAACAGAAAGAAAAAGAATTTGTTAAATAAGGTGATGAAAAAATGTTGATTACCTCGATAATTTCTATTTAAGGTAGTATCATAGAGTATTGTCGATAAAACAGGAAAAAATGAGGATTTGCAAGTTAATTTCCAATTAATTGGTGATAATTTGGGGGAATGTGCTTTAATTTATCCGAAAAAGTGATTAAACTATTCGAAAGTCATATTGAAGATTGTGAAGAATTGGAGAAAATCATTTTGCTCAATCTATCATCTTCCAGAATTTCTCCCAAAAGGGCGGCTCTACAAAAAAATCTGAAAAAATTCACCAACAATGTAGACATGCCAGAGCATATCTTCAAATTTTTTCAGATTTTTTTATAAAGTCCTTGGCTCTGAAAAAAATCCTTATATAGTTTTCAAAAATTTCTCTTTATTAGATTCATTTTTTCCCAGAATTTTTTCCTCAGACAAGTTCATCCAGAAAAAATCAGAAAAAATTCAACAATAATGCAGACATATTGGTGGCATTATCTCAATTATTTCCAGATTTTTCTTGATCACATGCATGTGATAGAGAGAGAGAGGCAAATAGTTACGACTACCTTCTAATTAAAATTTCTCAATAACTATACGATGAATTGAGTATTTTTTTCTTCTATTATTTAGTTAAAATGCTGTTCTTTTCGCCAATTGTTTTTAAATAATGGGTCAACCCTGTGGTTTTTTAGTAGTTTCGTTATTTTCGTTCGATTTAGGGCATTTCATCCCCACCACCACAAAATAAGGGGTCAACAGCACTTGAATTCACTAGTACTTGATACAACCTTAATCGTATTTTCCTTAGCAATATAAAATTGCAAAGTGAAGAAAATGCTGGAGAGTTTATTTTCATCATGAAGAGTGACTGGATTTAACGACTTTCATCGTGTGGGACGTTATTGTCTTGTTGAAAAGCAATAGATCAATTATACTAGACAACTCAAGTAATTCTGAAGAGAATCTAGACAGATTTGATAAATTTCTTCCAACGAAAATTCAGAAGAAATTTTTCTTTCAACAGTTTTTTTTTAAGAATATCTCAGTAAATAATGGAGATACGCCCTTTTTGCCCTAAACTTGTTTTTTAGCTCTTGAAATTCTCTACAAAAAAGGAATGAGATAAAATTGCTCTATCTCGCTTAATTTCCGAGATATCTTTAAAAAACTATAAAAAAATCGCAAATTTTTATTTTTTTTACCAGAAAATCACATTTTTTCGTTGATTTCTTAAGAATATTTCAGAAAATAATGGAGATACGCCCTTTTTGCTCGAATCCTTTTTTGTAGCTCTTGAAATACTCTAAAAAAGTGTCTTAGGGCAAAAAGGGCGTATCTCCATTAGTTTCCGAGATATTAAAAAATGAGAAGAACTGTTTCACCTTTTTTTTTACTAAATTCGTGAGAATTCGCGATTTTGTGAAAACGTTTCTCAGACAACGTTTTTTTTTTTTTTTTTTAAATTAAATGTTTAACGAAATAACGGCTCTAACATTCACATCCGTGAGTGTTCTACATAGAACCACAGTGTAACGTTTCGTTTTACACCAGGAGAGAAACGCGGCTGAATGTAAATCGCTCTAAAACGTTTTAAATTAAAAATAAAAAACAATTCACTAGAGTGAAATTTTTTTTTTTCGTTAAATCATCTTGTCTGGTCATAAATTTTCATTAAATTATTATGATAATTTATGATAGATTGTCATGAATAAATTTTCATGAATTCAGATTATAATTCAAATTATCGCACTTTTCTGACAATTTTTTCGATTTTTTTTTAATCAAATAAATTATTATAAAAAAAATATTAAAAAAAAATTAAAAGTGCAATTTTTTTTTTAATTTTTCAAATTTTTATATTTTTTTAAAAATAATTTATTTGCTAAACAAATGGCAAAAAATGAAAAATTGTCAGATATTGCTCATTTTTTGATGAATTTTCATTTTTTTAACAATAAATTAATTATTTAAAAAAAACATTAAACAATATGCAAATGTAGAAAATTAGAAAATCCAAAAAAAACTGCAAATGCAATTTTTTTCAACATTTTTTTTCCTTTCATTTCAATTAATTCTTTTAAAAAAATGTGAAAAAATTGTCAGACCTGTGTGATAATTTCATTGTCATGCCATTTTCAGTATTATTAATTCAGTCACATCTAAACCCCTTGAAACTCTCTTCTATCCTGTGTGTTTACAAAGAGCTCTACAAAATTTGTTCTGCCCAAGGTGACAAGAAATCCAACGAAAACACGAGATTCTCTAGAAAATACTAATTTTTAATTTTATAATAGGAGCAAAAAATGGACCTCACTTGCAGAATGATTCAAGAATTTTTTTTTTATAACTAAAGGAGTTCATGAAAAAATCTGAAAAAAATTGAGAAGATGCTCTAATATGTGAACATTGTTGGTGAATTTTTTCAAATTTTTTTGGCGAAATGCCTTTATTCTAAAAAAAAATTTCAAATCATGTTGACCAAAAATGACACTAAAAATAGCAGAAATCTGAAAAATTTCAGGTTTTCTGTTCCTTTTTTAATGGAAAAATTATTTTAGAAAAAAAGAAAGATATAGGACATGTATCAAATTTCAAAATCTATAATTTACAATTAAAAAAATTTTTTTTAAAAATAATTTGCGCTTTTTTGCTTAAAAAAATGAGCAAAATCATCAGATTTCTGTTAATTTTATTATCATGTTGTCAGAAAAAGGCCCATTTTGCCCCAGTTTCCCCAATTAAATTTTGCAGGACCAAAATTCTGCTCAAACCGAAAATCCAAACTGCAACAGAAAAAAAAATAAGGCACACTCCAAAAAATAATTGCTACTAAATTAAAAAAAGAGAAAAGAGATCAAACGTTGAAGGAAAAATCCCATAAATGTCAATTTGAGTTGAATGAAAAATTAATCGAAGAAGAATTTTCATCTCATGACCATGAGGTGTCTATTGCGTTGGGGATTGAACGTACAAACACACACATAGACAAATCAATGAAGGTGGGGGCAAATTTCCCGAATATGGAAATGTTGAAGCGCGAGTCCAAATGGCAAAATGAAAACCGGTTAACACCGGTGTAGGTGCCCACGCGCATTATTTATTTTTTTCAAAATTTTCAGGCATGACACAAAATGTCCACTTTTTCGCAGGTGCAATTGCTCTAAAAAAAAGGAGAAGAAATTATATTTAAAATAGCAGAAATTCGAAATTTTTTTGAATTTTTTTTAAATTTTCAAGTAAATGATTAAAAAAATTTATTAAATTATTTAAACTTATTAAATTATTTAATTATTTAAACTTTTGTAACAGAAATTGTCTCTGTGTTATAAATTCATATTTTTTATGTTATAAATGAGGAAAAAGTGGAAAAAACGAATATAAAAGGCTGAGAAAGCTAAAAATGTGCTGAAATAAATAATAATGTTAAAAAAAAAATGTTTGATAAATTTGGAGTCATTTTCGGTTTTAAAATTCAAATTCAAACGTAAATTCGAATTTTTACGTTTTAATTTTAAATTCTAAAAGCAATAAATGCAAATTTTTTGTGCAAACTTAAATTTTGAATTTCAATTTTTTGGCGGTTTTTTTGAAACAAATAATTAGATTATAAAAAAGATGTTTTTAAAAAAATTCCAAGTACAATTTTTGAAAATTTTCTAAATGTGTCTATTTTTTTCATTTTTTTTAAATAATAATTAATTTATTTGATTTAAAAATAAGGCTAAAAATTGTAAGATATTTGCTATTTTTAAATTTCCAAGAAATTCGTCAAAAAAAATTGGAAAAATATCGAAATTTACAAAAAAATCTTAAATTCTCCAAAAATTTCAAAAATCTCGAAATTTCAAAATTTGAACATTTTCAGTTAACCTCAAATTATTTAAATTGAGAAATCAATTATTTTTCCTCCTTTATACCAAAAAAAAAAAAAAAAAAAACGAATTTTAGGGGTTAGAATGCCTCTTTCCCATAGCCTTTGCCAATTCTCCCCAAAGCTTGCATTTTCCCTTTTTCTCTTTAAAACAACCTCTTTAATTAAAACATTATCATAAAAACCCCCTCCCCCCCTTTTTTTCTCGAAAAATCACCCTCAAACCCACCAACATAAATCAATTTCCAAAAATTTGCAAAAATTTCTGTAAATTTTATTAAAAAATAAATTAAAAGTAAATTTTACTAAAAAATAAATTTAAAGTAAATTTCACTCAAAAATAAAGAAAAAGTAAATTTTATTAGCCATGTCGAAAAAAAAAATGTGTTTGGCGGTTGTATGTTCGTATATATATTAGCAAGTGACTCACCATCAGTTCTCTTGATGTTTATGCTTGTTCCAGTTTCTATGTTGCACATGCCTTGGTCCATGATTGAACCCAGACACCATAAAGTGTCTCCCCTTATTCCTCAATTTCGTTGATTTCGTTGAAAAAATCAGATTTTCCCCTTTTTTTTTCGCTTCACACCGGCGAGTTTTCTGTGGCAAAGTGACAGTTACAAATGCGTGTGCATTCAAAAATTTTTTTCGTTGAATTCGGGCCCTCGGTATCCACTCCGGGAACGTCCGAATCAAAGGCACGCCTAATCGGCTATTCCCCCAAAGTTTAGCACACAAATTAATTAATTCTATTTTTCATGGACAATTTTTTTTGATTTTCGCGGGTTTTTTTTTTTTGAAAGAATTTTGGGGAATTTTAAATCCTGCACTTTTCGATAATATTCACATTTAATTTGGGCCAATCACACACACACACACACTTGCACAAAACACATATATACACACAGGATTAACGACAAATTTGCGCGTGAGGACTGCGATGAGGACGTTTCAGTTTTTGAGCAGCCGGGAGAGATATATATACTATTACACGACTAGTGTGTGTCCGTTATTGACAACGGAAAGACTACGAGCGCCAACTGGATGGCTTGGCAAAATTATTGGCGCCATCTTGAGGATTTGGGGAAAGGCGCAAAAAGCCTTTTTTCGAGGTAATTCGATTTATTTGAGGGGCAAAGGAGGGGGAAGAGGGGGAGGGGGCACAGTGGCGATGGAAATGAGGGAGTTTGCGGATTTTTGGGGAACTAAAGGGAATTTTTGATGGGTTGATACAAAAGATTTCTTCTTTATCGACGAAAAAATTTGAATTTGAAAATTTGAAATTCTAAAGTTTTTGGAGGAAATTTAGTTAGTTATTTTGATTGGTTTTATTGTATTTAATAATTTTATTTTTATTTATTTTATTGTATTCAATAATTTTATTCGATTTTCATTTATTTTATTATATTTAATAATTTTATTTGATTTTTATTTATTTTTTTTATTTATTTTTTTATGCGCTTTTTTTGGGGGGGAATTTTTTAATTTAAATTTGAGGAGAGATGAGAATTTTTTGGGATAATGTTGTTTTTAGAGAATTTTGAGAGCTCTATCTCGCTTAATTTCCAAGGTACTGAGAAGAAAAAGGGAAATTATTTGTACATGTGAAAAATTTGGAAAATTCATTAACTTGTTTTTTAAATTTTAAAAATCTTAATTTTTTTTTGGATTTCTGGGATTTTTAGTGTTTGGAAAATAATCGAGATAGCGCGATTTTTGTTGAATACTTTTTTTAAAGCTCTTGAAATAATCTATAAAAAAGCAATTAATACGTAATCGCCTTATCTCGCTTATTTTCTAAAATACACTAATAAATATAATCAATAAAATCCAAAATTTTATTATAATTCATTTTTAATCAATCGAAATCACATAAATTCTTGAAAATTATAGCAATAACTTTTGTTTTAGGAACAAAGTGGTGTAAGTGCTATTTACAGTATATGTAGCACTTACGCCACTTAGTTTCTAAGGCGATTTTGCTTCTATTTGTCAAATTATCCATTAAATCATCGCTTTAGAAACAAAAAGGCGTAAGTACTATGCTTATAAACAGCATTTACACCATTTTGTGTCTAAAACGACGAAAAAGAATAGTAAAAGGGTAAAAACAATAAAATATTGAGGCAAATAGTACTTAACAAATATTTTTTTGATAATAATTAAAAAATTAGTTGAATTTCCTGAATTTTTTATGAAGAAAAAAAAAACAGTTTTATTCTAATATTCGAAAAAATAATAATAAAATAATAATAAAATCTCAATTTTTCAGAATTTTCGAAATTTTTATGAAGCTTTTATAAAACTTTTATTAATTTTTTTCGAAATTTCCTTTTTTCCGATTATTTTATTTAATTAAACTCAGGAAATCTTCCTTTTTTTTAGTTAACTTGAACAGATTAATTAGTTGAATTAATTGAATTCAATAAATTCAACAGATATTTTTAATTATTTAAAACAAAAATATTAGTTAAGTACTATTTGCCTCAATATTTCATTGTTTTTACCATAATTTTCTTTTTTCATTGTAATTAACATAATTTCCCTATTTCCTATTAATGACGCTATTAATATAATTTAATTAATTAATTAATTAAATTAAATTAATTAATTAATTAAATTGAATTAATTAATTAATTAAATTGAATTAATTAATTAATTAATTTAGTTTAATTAACATAATTTCCCTATTTCCTATTAACAACCCCAGTAATATAAAATTTCATTAATTTCCCCTGAAAATTCTCTTTATCCTCTGAAATTCTCGTGACCCTCTTGATCCTGGTCCTGCCATCCTCATTAGGTGAAGTAGTCGGTAATTCCCCTTTTTTAATGAACTCAAAGACCCTCTCAGCCTCACAAAGCACAACCCTAGACAGCCCCGTGTTTTTCGCAGCTTCATGAGCGAAACTCTTTTCAAATTTACCCGAAATCACCTTATAAATAAAAACCATATCATTTTTCTCATTTACTACAAATTCTAGTGTTTGCAGTTCAAAAATTGGATTTGGGGTCAACAAGCTGCTGACACGGTGCATGTGGGTGGCTGCAAAAATGTGGGGGCAATGATCGCCTCTTTTTACAAAATTCTCCAAAACACTTGTCATGAGACCTAATCCATCGTTTTCTGCGGTTCCACGACCAAATTCGTCCATTATAATCAGAGAATTTGGAGTTGAAGAGTAGAGAATTGTGTGGACTCGTCTCAAATCGATGAGAAAAGAACTGGCGTTGGAGCAGGTGCTCTCGATCGATGGGATTTGAGTCAAGATGTTCGTTACAACTGCGATCTTAGCGGATGCTGCGGGTACATAGCAGCCAATGTGCGCCATATAGACGATTAATGCTACTTGCTTCATGTAAACACTCTTTCCACAGGCATTTGGACCTGTGAAGATCTTCATCAGACTGTGGCCATCTCCTGAGTAGGTGTCGTTTGAGACGTAGGGTCCAGATAACTCGCAGAGGGGATGACGACCCTCTTTTATCTGGATTGTGTGCGCTTTTACCATCTCGGGTTTAACGTAGTTGTGATCTCGAGCAACCATTGCCAGGGAAATTAATCTAAAAAAGAGAAAAAAGGGTTTTTTAGTTTTTTTTTTATTAAAGGATTTTTTAGTTGTTTTTTTATTAAAGGATTTTTTAGTTGTTTTTTTTTATTAAAGGATTTTTTAGCTGTTTTTTTTTATTAAAGAATTTTTTAGTTGGTTTTTTTTATTAAAGAATTTTTTAGTTGTTTTTTTTTATTAAAGGATGTTTTAGTTTTTTTTTTTAAAGGATTTTTCAGTTGTTGTTTTTTTTATCAAAGGATTTTTTAGTTGTTTTTTCTTTTATTAAAGGATTTTTTAGTTCTTTTTTTTTTATTAAAGGATTTTTTAGTTGTTTTTTTTTATTAAAGGATTTTTTAGTTTTTTTTTTATTAAAGGATTTTTTAGTTGTTTTTTCTTTTATTAAAAGATTTTTTAGTTCCTTTTTTTATTAAAGGATTTTTTAGTTGTTGTTTTTTTTATCAAAGGATTTTTTAGTTGTTTTTTTTTTTATTAAAGGATTTTTTAGTTGTTTTTTCTTTTATTACAGGATTTTTTAGTTCTCTTTTTTTTTAAGGATTTTTCAGTTCTTTTTTTTTATTTAGGAATTTTTTAGTTGTTTTTTTTTATTAAAGAATTTTTTAGTTGTTTTTTTTTTATTAAAGGATTTTTTAGTTGTTTTTTTTTATTAAGGAATTTTTTAGTTGTTTTTTTTTTATTAAAGGATTTTTTAGTTGTTTTTTTTTATTAAAGGATGTTTTAGTTGTTTTTTTTCATTAAAAGATTTTTTAATTGATTTTTTTAATGATACTGAAGAGAGGAGACAAATCTGAATTTTTTTTTGATTTTTTTAAACAAATAAATGATTGCAAAAAAAAATATTTAAAAATTTGCACTTATAGTTTTTTGAATTTTCTACATGTGCATATTTTTTTTATTTTTAATTTATTTCTTGAGAAAAAAAACAACAAAACGTTCCTCGTTTTTTTTTCTTTTTTTTTTCCTATTATTGGGAAGAAATTTGGAAATTTTCTTACGCGTCCAATTCAGCACAGCACTCAATAGCCTGTATTATTGATCCAATATCCTCGCTGATGAATTTTACCAGTCTAATCAATATTTCACTTTGACGATGTGTGATTTTTTGATTCACATCACCAAGAGTGTCGTCCAATTCTAAAAAAAGAAAAAAAATTATAATTATTTATGAAAATTAGATCAAATTAATAATTTCCTTAAAATTTATAATTTCTTCAAAATTCAGCAGAAAAAAAAGCAAATCCCCAATTTTTTTAAATATTCTCAGATTTACCCTTTTTTTCTAGTCACTGCTTTCAAGTAGTGACTACAAAAAAGGCTAAACATCAGAAAATAAATTAATAATAAATAGTCGAAGGGAAGTTACAAATTCAGAGAATTTTCAAGAATTTTTTTTGTTAAATAGTAAATTTACAAAAAAATAGAAGAGAATTTACAAAAAAATTCGAAAGATCTCGAAATCTTCCCATTTCGAAATTTTTAGTTGAATTTCAAATTATTTGAAATTAAACGTATTTCAATGTTTCAAATAGCAAAAGAAGATGACTAGAGTTAAATTTCAGAGAATTCTCAAGAAAAATTTGAAAAAATAGTGAATTTACCAAAATTTTCGAAAAATCTTAAAGTCTCCCAATTTTGAAATTTCTGATTAAATTTCAAATTATTTGAGATTGAACTGATTTTAATGTTTCAAAGTGACAAAAAAAGGTTGCTAGAGTTAAATTTCAGAGAATTTTCCAGAAAAATTTGGAAAAATAGTGAATTTACTAAAAATTTTGCAAAAAACTCAAAATCTCCCCATTTCGTAATTTCTGATTAAATATGAAATTATTTGAGATTAAACAGATTTTAATGTTTCAAATAGCCAAAGAAGGTTGCTACAGTTGAATTTCATAAAAAAATTTCCATAAAAATTTGGAAAATAGTGAATTTACCATAAATTTCGAAAAATCTCAAAATCTCCCCATTTTTTCATTTCTGGTTAAATCTCAAATTATTTGAGATTAAACTGATTTTAATATTTTAAGTGACAAAAGAAGATTACTGGAGTTAAATTTCAGACAATTTTCCAAAAAAATTGTAAAAATTTGAATTTTTCAAAAATTTCGAAAAATTTCAAAATTTCCACATTTCGAAATTTCTGATTAAATCTCAAATTATTCAAGATTAAACTGATTTCAAACTTTTTTTCCCTTTTCCCCTTTTTTTTTCCTTTTTTCCCCAAATTTACCTAAAGCACCTGGACTTTTGTAATGACTTATCCCATTGATCGTGCACTTGAACTCCATCCCCTCAAGTTCCCTCCTTTCGCCCCCCTCCCCCCACTGCGTAACAGCCAGAAGAAACCCAAGACTCGGCAGATAAATCATCCTCGCAGCTCTAACACATTCCGGCAAAATGTCCTTTTCCTTCTTCAGATACTCCAGTAAAATCTGTGGAAGCGAGTGCCTGATCCTGTTCAGCTCATCAAGCTCCGTGTCAACATTGGGCTTCACCGAGAACTTGCCCATGTGTTTGCTCATCTCGTGATCCACAATATAGTCAATAAAATAGCGAGATTGATGCATTTTTTGCGTCACCGAATCCGCGACTTTTCCAAAAATTTCTGCAGCATTTCTGCAGCTGTTGGAGATCTCACCGATGTGGATGATGTTCGAAAGGGTTGAACTTAAACGCACCCAATCCTGGGGCTTTGCCAAAGGTGTCGCGTATCTGTCGAGAATAGCTGGAGTCAAACGATAGATTTTCTTCAGCGAGGATCTAAATGAAAAAAAAAAAATTGAATAAAAATCAAATTAATCAAATGAATATTATGATTAAATATATTTAAAAAAAAATTATATTATATTAAATTTATATTATATTATATTAAATATTTAATCATATTAAGAAAAAAAAATCAGTTTTATTTTAATATTTGAGATTTTTCATTTTTTTCGATTTTTTTCAAATTTTTTTGAATTTTTTCAAATTTTTTGGAATTGTTGAATTATTATTATCTATTATTATTATTATTAATATATTATTATTATTAATATATTATTATACATTATTATTAAATAAATAATCAAATAAATTAAAATCCTTTTTATAATCCCGAAATATTTAAAATTTAGTTTTTGGATGATTTTTCGAAATTTTATTTTTGCTAAATTTTTGATATAATTTCGTGGAAAAAATTTCCTAAAAAAGAAATATCTTCGGGAAAAAAATGTATTTAATTGTATATATATATGTGAATATATATCGTTATCTTGGGAATAAAGGGGCGTAAGTGCTAGATTTAAATGATGGACTTACGCCCTTTTGTTTCTAAGGCAACGATATAAATAGGGGAAATTGGGGTAAAATGGATGTTTCAATTGAACGGTTCGAGATAGAAATTTTCTGATCATTTCATTGAAAAGCTGAGAAAATTTTAGGCGGAAAACATGTGTCAAAATTTTTTTTTTTGGAATTTTTGGAAAAATTCACTTTTTTGGGCGAGTTTTGAAGGGGTTTCTCTTTTGAAAATCGAAAAAATTCACTTTTTTGGGGATTTCTCCGGTTCTGTTGGTCGTAGCGATCTGGGGTTGATCTCAAATGAAAGGTGAGCTCATTTCTCATCGATTTATGTGGTTCAAATTTTTTTTTCAATCGATTTTTCAAATATTTATAGGTCATTTTCTGAAAATCAGTTTTTGCCCTACAAGTACTTGAAAAAATTGATATTTTTCTTTTTAAACCCCATAAATCGATGGGAAATTAGCTCACCTTTCATTTAAGATCAACCCCAGATCGCTACGATCAATAGAACCAGAGATATCCTCGAAAACCTGAAATTTTTCAAAAACAGAAGAGTTTCACCTTCAAATTTCGCGCGAAAAATGAAATTTTTGAAAAATTCCAAAAAAAAACTTCAGACATATGATTTTAATGGGAAATTTCCTCAGCTTTCCAATGGAATCATCAGAAAAAACCTGTCTCCAATATTTCCATCCATTTCTCATAATTTTCATAGCATAAAATACCAAAATCGTTTACCTAAAATTCTCCAAAATATTCGTGTTATCAGCAATTAAAAAGAACTCAGAGACGCGAAAACGCTCTTTTAGGACGCGGATGTCCCGTGTCGGCTGCTGCATCATCCTCCAGAGATACTGGACCCCAACTCGTGATTGGCAACGATTTAAAAGAGTAAAGAGATTCATTCCATCGTTTTTTGCAGAGGCGCCAAATTTGAATAGACTTGGATGAAACTTTTTCTGCATTATGTCTAGTTCTTTGTAGGTTTCTTCCTCGATCATGACGAGATTCTTCAGATGAATGTTGATGACGTAGACGTACTTGGCTTCTCCATTGGGATCGAGTGCTAGTTTTCCCCAGTTGATATCAATATACCTTGAATCAGAAGAAAAAAAAAAGTAAATTATTTGAAAGTCATATTGAAGATTGTGAAAAATTGGAGATAATCATTTTGCTCAATCTATCATCTTCCAGAATTTCTCCCAAAGCGGCGGCTCTACAAAAAAATCTGAAAAAATTCACCAACAATGTAGACATGCCAGAGCATATCTTCAAATTTTTTCAGATTTTTTTATAAAGTCCTTGGCTCTGAAAAAAATCCTTATATATTTTTCAAAAATTTCTCTTTATTAGATTCATTTTTTCCCAGAATTTTTTCCACAGACAAGTTCATCCAGAAAAAATCGGAAAAAATTCAACAATAATGCAGACATATTGGTGGCATTATCTCAATTATTTCCAGATTTTTCTTGATCACATGCATGTGATAGAGAGAGAGAGAGGCAAATAGTTACGACTACCTTCTAATTAAAATTTCTCAATAACTATACGGTGAATTGAGTATTTTTTTCTTCTATTATTTAGTTAAAATGCTGTTCTCTTCGCCAATTGTTTTTAAATAATGGGTCAATCCTGTGGTTTTTTAGTAATTTCGTTATTTCCGTCCGATTTAGGGCGTTTCATCCCCACCCCCACTATTTCCAGTAACTTCAATAACTCATATCTCATAAAAACGGTCAAAAATTATAAAAAAAATTCAGAAAAACGTAGAAAAATCCCTAATACCTCAGCAGCATCCCCAAAGCATGGACCATCAGCTTCGAGTTAAAGTTGATGACCGAATTCAAGTACATGATCCTGTCTGCACTATTCAAATCCTCTGGTTCATTC
The DNA here is from genome assembly GCA_963942555.1 of Aleiodes leptofemur. Lineage (NCBI taxonomy): Eukaryota > Metazoa > Arthropoda > Insecta > Hymenoptera > Braconidae > Aleiodes > Aleiodes leptofemur. The sequence goes on along the minus strand of OZ012619.1, from coordinate 754,648 downwards.
TCCAGTTTTAAGCAATTCACGCGATGAACACAGTCGTCAAAGTGATTTGCCTTTTTCGAGAGCATTTTTAAAGCAACATCAGCAGCATAACTCATCGCAGATGATACAGATGAACTCTCATCCATCGTATCTTTTATCACCAGCTTTTTTATCGTATCCAGAGATGCTTCAGGACTTCCTGATATCACCAAAACCCAACGTGGTTGAGATTGTCTGTACAATTTTTTGGTAATGCAGTGATTAAAATCGTCCTCGATCATGTCGTCCATCACGTAGAGTACTGATGTTGTTATATTGTAATAAGCTGCACCTACACGACCCTTCTGCCACATTATCGATAGAATTACCTGCGAAAAATGAAAAAAAAATAAAAATAAATTAATCAATAATTTAGGATTTTCATTTTTAAAAAATGTAGAAAAATGAATTTTTCAGACGAATTTATTGAATTTTATCGCCGATTTTTTTTGTTTTTTTGGAATATTTCGGAGTTTAAGCGAGATAAGGCGATTCTGCATGAATTGGGTTTGTAGAGAATTTTAAGAGCTACAAAAAAGGATTGGGGTAAAAAGGGCGTATCTCCATTGGTTTCAAAGATATTTTTGAATAAATGAAAAAAAAAAGAAATGAGATTTTTTTAATTTTTGGAAAATATTTTGGAAAATAAGCGAGATAAGGCGATTTTTTTTTTGAGTTCTTTTTTTGGAGATTTATGAGAAAGGATACAAAAGGACAGAAAGGGCGTATCTCCATTAATTTTCGAGATTATTATTAAAAAAAAAAAAAAACAAGGAAAATTGACAAAAATTGAAATATTTGAGTTTTTTAAGGTTTTTTGAGAATATCTTGGAAAATAAGCGAGATAGAGCGATTTTTGAAGAATCCTTTTTTGTAGCTCTTGAAATTCTCTACAAAAAGTGATTAAATGAAATTATTCTATCTCGTTTAGTTTCCAAGATATTTGAAAAAAACAAAAGTTGACGAAATTTAATTTTTTTGGGGGGGAAATTCAAACATTTTAATAACTCACTTCGTCAACGTCATCATCAGATTGATCGGATTTTCTTTGACGAGCTGATGATGTTTCGGGCCTTGATTGAGTCTCGGAGAACAGGGGAGCATCCTGCACCTGTTCTGGATCTTCATCACTGTCTGAATCATCGAGAAGACTCTCAAATGGAGATTCACTGAAAAAAAAAAAATTGAAAATATTGAAAAATTAGCAGATTTCTACTTTTTTTTTTTGAGGATAATCAAAGATATTTGAGGATATAATGGAGATACGCCCTTTTTGCTCCAAGATGTTTTTTTTTTAGAGAATCTTAAGATCTACAAAAATAAATTAGGGTAAAAAGGGCGTATCTCCATTAATTTTCAAAATATTTAAAAATGCATTTCATGAATAAAATTAATTAATTAATTAATTTTTCTTTTAATAAAGAATAAAGAATAAATATTTATAAAAAAATGAGAATTATTTGAAGAAAAAAAACTTCAAAAAATGCTTACCAGATTACTTTATGATTTGCACCTTTTTCCATTGTCTTCAATTGAATTAATTTCCTATTTTCTTTCCTTTTTTTCAAATTATTGGATTCAATTATTGTTCTCAAGACAAAAGAAACGTAAATGATACGAACGACTGCAAATCACTCGCCTAATCAAATTTTTAAAATCAATTTAACTGACAATTAGTATTAATATTGATTTTTTTTCTTTTTTTACATTGTTTAAAATTGAAATTAGACTTTATTTGACTAGCCAAGTTTAAAAAAAAAAATGTCCACTGGAGGGGGAACAGCCGAATGATCTGATTGGTCAGAGCCAATCAGCTATGATATTTATTATATATAGATAGACATTTAATGTTTTAAATATTTTAAATATGAATATTTAATTCATGCAATTAATTCATTTAATTTAGATGTAAATATTGAATTTATTTATTTAATTTAAATATAAATATTTAACTTTTTTAATTAATTTATTTAATTTAGATATAAATATTTAATTTATTTATTTAATTTATTTAATTTAGATATAATTATTGAATTTATTTATTTAATTTATTTAATTTAAATATAAATATTTAATTTATTTATTTAATTTATCTAATTTAAATGTAAATTTTATAAATAATAAACGTATTATAATTATTATTATTATTTTTTTTAGCAGCAAAGGAGAAAAAGAAGACTGGAAAAGTATAGAAAGGCAAATAAATAAATTAAATAAATAATACACCTTTTTTTTATAACAAATTCATGATTTATTTGATTAATTTTATATTACGTGAGCAATTTACTGTGTTTTTTTCTCTTTTTTTTTTTGTTACCTGTACATAATTACAATATAAATGTTGTCCCTAAACCTTTTTTTTTTCGTTATTCTTCCTAATTAATTGATATTAATATAAATTATAAATTTACAGATTAAATATAATTGTTTAATTGTTAGTACATAAAAAACATTCAGACTAAAATCTTTTTTTTATTTTTTTCTTTTTAATTTTTTTATTAGACTAAAATCTTTGATTGGGTTTTTAAATTTTTTTTTAAATTTTATTTTTTTGATAAATACTAGGCGAGGGCTAAAGAAATTATAAAAATTATTTTATATTATTGTTATTATTATTATTATTTTTGACATTAACGGAACACATTTGGTTACAACTTTTCAAAAAATCTAATTGTTAAATAATTAATTAATAATATATAAATTGCACATTAAATTCCAAATATGTTCACGATTTAATTGTTAATTTGGCATCTTGATTCAATAAACTATGGGAAGAAATATATAATTGAGACTAAATTATTATTGATTTATTGAAAAAAAAAAAAAAAAAGTACATTAGATTAATTCTATTATAATCATCGTCATTTTAGAAACAAAGGGGCATAAGTGCTGAGTTTATAAAAAACACTTAGGCCCCTTTGTTTCTAAGGCAGACGATGTAAATTTCTCTTCTTTTAAACTTCTTCCTGAGTTTATATTTCATTATTTACAATAATTTCCTCTTTTTATTTGATTTTTTTAATTTATTAGACGATACAAATGATAATGGGAAATTAAATAATTTAATAGTAAAGAGGTAAAACAGGATAAATTGATTTTTTTAAGCTTTTTTTTCGAGAATATCTTGGAAATTAATGGAGATACGTCTTTTCTTCTCTTGGGCCTTTTTTTGCAGAGAATTTTAAGAGCTGCAATAAAAAGTTACGAATAAAAAAGGCGTATCTCCATTAATTTCCCAGTTTATTCTAAAAAAAAAACAAAAATTGGGATAAAAATACGAATTAATGGAGTTTTCTTAAGGAATCTTGGAAAATAAGTGAGATAAAGCGATTTTAAGCTCATCCTTTTCCTGTAGCTCTTAAAATTCTCCAAAAAATGAAATTAGCACAAAAAGGGCGTATCTCCATTACTTTCCAAAATATTCTGAAAAAGGAAAAACGATAAAAATTAGAATAAAAAAACACGAATTAATTCCTTCTTTTCCAAAAATCTTGGCAAATAAACGAGATAGAGCAATAATTCTGCTCAAATCCTCTTTTTCAGCTCTCGAAAGTTCTCCAAAAAAAAAAAACCAAATCAAAAAGGACGTATCTCCATTAATTTCCAAAATATTCTAAAAAATAAAAAATAGAAATAAAAATTGCCATAAAAAAACATGAATTAATTCCTTTTTTTTCTAATATCCTGGCAAATAAACGAGATAGAGCAATTTTGTCCAAATCCTTTTTTTTCAGCTATCAAAATTCTCTATAATCTGAACAAAAAAACCATCAGGGCAAAAAGGGCGTATCTCCATTAATTTCCAAAATATTTTAAGAACCAAAAACGAAAAAAAAAGAAAAATTGCCATAAAAAAACATGAATTACTTCCTTTTTTCTAATATCTTGGAAAATAAACGAGATAGAGCAATTTCGCCCAAATTCTTTTTTTTCAGCTCTCGAATATTCTCCACAAAACAAATCCCAGAGTAAAAAGGGCATATCTCCATTAATTTCCAAAAAATTCGAAAAAGAAAAACATGAAAATTGCCATAAAAAAACATGAATTGATCCCTTTTATTCTAATATCCTGGCAAATAAACGAGATAGAGCGATAATTTCATCCAAATTCTCTTTTTTCAGTTCTCAAAATTCCCTTAAAAAAAAAAATCCAAAGTAAAAAGGGCGTATCTCAATTAATTTCCAAAATATTCTAAAGAAAAACATAAAAATTGCCATAAAAAACATGAATTAATTCCTTTTTTTCCAAGAATCTTGGCAAATAAACGAGATAGAGCGATAATTTCACCCAAATTCTCTTTTTTCAGCTCTCAAAATTCTCTAGAATCTCAACAAAAAAAAAAACATCAGAGCTAAAAGGGCGTATCTCCATTAATTCTTGAATTTAAATGGAAAAAATCCTGTTTTACCTCTTAATTACTAAATTAATTTGAAATTTTTATTACAATTAATTTAATTTAATTTCCATTTTTTAACTGGGCACAGGTGGTGGTGGTGGTGGTGGCGGTGGCTGTGGATTGAATGATATAGGTCGATAGCTTTTTTCACGTACAAATGGCTGTACACCATTTATGATAAATCCATTAGCAATAGAAATAGAATTACGCTCTTGTTTAACAGGTTCAACTGGTGTATCATCCTCTGAACTTACAGCCTCTGAGCTTCTTGTTGGACTTGTTGACCTCAGTAATGTTGTTATTTTATTATCCTGATCATTATTAACCTTGGATGATGTATCTTCCCTGATTTATTGATTGTAATTTAGTAATAATTCTTGTTTTTCTTCTTCTTTTAATATTTAATCATATGCAAAATTCCAAAGCACGAGGCGTCATACGTAATTCTGTTATTGAGGACATTCGTAGGTAAGAAGCATCGATTAAATAGTTTTTTTTTTTTTTTTTAATGAAGCGTTGTTAGATGACTAGAGGCGTTAGGACTACTTACAATACTCCAACTTTTAAAACCTGCGTAAAATAAAAATAATAATAATAATAATAAAAAGCTTGGATTAATGGGGGTTTTTGGAGGGGAATGGATTTTATTTTGTCTACAGTCTTTTTGGGACGATTTTGGAATTTAGGCGAGATAGAGCGATTTTTATAATGATCTTTTTGTAATTATTTGTAATTTTTTTATAATTTTTTGAAATTTTTAGAGGAATTTAGGAGGGAGAAATTGGGAAAAAAAGAGGATTTTTAATTTTTCTGATAATTCCAGTGAAAAGCTGAGAAAATTTTAGCTAGAAAACATGTGTCACAAGTATTTTTAGGATTTTTTTTCAAAAACTCAATTTTTTGAGCTTTTTTTGCAAAAAAAAAATTGAAATTTTTGAAAAATGAGAGAAAATCCTTGTGACATATGCTTTCCAGCTGAAATTTCCACAGCTTTTCGATGGAATTGTCAAAAAAAAATGTATCTAGAGAATTGAACTCAAAATCTAATTTTAAAAAAGTGAAGAAACTGATTCCATAGAATTTTTGAAATTTTGTGGAGAACTCAGAAGAAAAAAATTGGGAAAAAAGGGATTTAGAATTTTTTTGATGTTTCCAGTGAAAAACTGAGAAAATTTCAGCTGGAAAACATGTGCCACAAGTATTTTTTCGATTTTTTTCAAAAAAATTTGATTTTGAGCTTATTTTTTTTTTTAAACTCAAAATTTTGGAAAAAAATTACAAAAATATCTTCCGACATATGCTTTCCAGCTCAAATTTCCTCAGCTTTTCGATGGAATTGTCAAAAAAAATGTATCTGAAGAATTGAACTCAAAATCTAATTTTAAAAAAAGTAAAGGAACTGATTCCATAGAATTTTTGAAATTTTATAAATAATTCAGAAGAAAAAAAATTGAGAAAAAAAGTCAATCTACAATATTTCTGATGATTCCACTGAAAAACTGAGAAAATTTCACGTTGAAAACATGTGTCATAAGTATTATTTCGATTTTTTTCCAAAAACTTGATTTTTGAGCTTTTTTTAAAAAAAAAAGTCAAAATTTTGAAAAAAAATTATAAAAATATCTTCCGACATATGCTTTCCAGCTCAAATTTTCTCAGCTTTTCGATGGAATCATCAAAAAAAATCAATCTCAACAATTAAACTCAAAATTTGACAAAAACAGGAGTAAAACCTGTTCCAAATGACTTTTTCTCTATTTTCTAACTAATGAAAACTGCTCTATCTCGCATAAATTCCGAGATATTTTCAAAGAAATGATGATAAAATAATTATTTAAAAAAATATAAAAAACTACAGTCGTTAATATTTGCTTTTCTCTTTACGACGACAATAAAATCATTATATTCATTCCTGAATTTCAAAGATTTCTCTCAATTTAATTTCATAATATTAGGAAATACGTCTTTAGAGTCAAGTTAATGAATGAAAAGGTGTCAGTCCAAGAATTTATATATTTTTTTCTCACGTCAGTGGGCAAGTCATCGGGTCATGCAAACATGCTGAAGCATTTACTGACTAGGAGATTCTCCAAAGTAGGTCTCTTCGAAGAGAATGAGAGAAGTTTCATAAGACTCATTCATTTTAATGCTCTTTCTTTTTTTTTTTTATTTACTCGGTCCAATGGATAAATAGTGTGGAATTCATCTTCTCGCAGTTCACTACTTGTATGGAAAATTGGCCTACTTTGAAAAAAAAAACTCCATTTGTCATAAATACTTGGATCTTGAAATTTAGAAGGGGAGAGAAGCGAGAGAGAATATTTGTAGTTTAGTTATTAACATTGTGAATTAAATATTTACCTAGTACGAACAGGCTTGCTGTTCTTATTTCCATTTTGTCGTGAATGAGGACGAGTATTTGGCTGTGATAATTCACTGTCACTACTTGCGAGTGAGGATTTAGCAGCTACAGCACCGTGTGCAAAATCTTTCCTATTAAAATTGAAAAAAATAATTAAATTTTGTTGTAATTTTGGGTGTAATTTTTGAGATAGAATTTTTTTGATTGTTCCATTGAAAAGCTGAGAAAATTTGAGCTGGAAAGCATATGTCGGAAGTGTTTTATCATTTTTTTCCAAAATTTTGACTCTTTTTTTTGAAAAAAAAAGCTCAAAAATCAAATTTCTGGAGAAAAAAATCGAAAAAATACTTGTGGCACATGAGATACAATTTTTTCGATGATTCCATTGAAAAGCTGAGAAAATTTGAGTTGGAAAGCACATGTCACAAGTGTTTTCATGATTTTTTTCAAAATTTTGACTTTTTTTTGAAAAAAGCTCACAAATCAAGTTTTTGAAGAAAAAAAATCGAAGAAAAACTTGTGGCACATAAGATAGAATTTTTTTGATAATTCCACCGAAAAGCTGAGAAAATTTGAGCTGGAAAGCATATGTCGGAAGTATTTTTATCATTTTTTCCAAAATTTTGACTTTTTTTTTCAAAAAAAACTCAAAAAATCAAGTTTTTGAAAAAAAATCCAAAAAATACTTGTGGCACATGTTTTCGGGGTAGAATTTCCTCAGCTTTCCAACGGAACCATCGAAAAGACTCCATCTCTAATGATTTAAGAGAGATATCAACTTTTTGAACGAATTTATTACCTGTAATTATCTGAACGTGGTGTTACATTAGAATTAGGCTTTCCCGCGTGAGTATTCGCATCAACGAACACATGAGAGCTCTTCGGAATGTCACACACAACTTTCGGATGAACTGTTGTCAATTTAACCTCGAGATGAGATGATGATTCATTGCTACCAGCCCAATCGTAATACTTTGGACGATAATCCTTGTATTCTCTTGGTTGTGATTGTTGTTGAATGCGACACTCCTTTTTTCTGTGATACTCGTCGCTACTGACACTGGCCTTTCGATTGCTGCTGTGTTTTCCAGGTGGGGCTGATGTTGGCGATGATGCTGAAGACGAAGGTGCGCCATCAGGATCTGCACGAGACAAGTGAGAGTCCCATCCCGAAGGCAAACTGCTGTTTAATCATTAGAAAACCCATTTATTAAAGAGAAATTTCAATCACTGAACAAGTTGTTTAATTATAAAATTCTCTTAAAGATTTATTATTCGAGTTTTTTTACCTCGCAATTATTTTTAAATAAACGTCTTATTGTACAGTTTACAGCGAAAATATTGGAGATAGGTTTGTTCTGATGATTCCATTGGAATCGTGAGAAAATTTGAGCTGGAAAGCATATGTCGGAAGCTTTTTTATCATTTTTCTCAAAATTTTGACTTTTTTTTCAAAAAAAAACTCAAAAATCAAGTTTTTGACAAAAAATCGGAAAAAAAACTTACGGCACATGAGATAGAATTTTTTTGATGATTCCATCGAAAAGCTGAGAAAATTTGAGCTGGAAAGCATATGTCGGAAGCTTTTTTATCATTTTTCTCAAAATTTTGACTTTTTTTGAAAAAAAAAACTCAAAAAATCAAGTTTTTGAAAAAAAATTGATAAAATACTTGTGGCACATGTTTTCGGGGTAGAATTTTCTCAGCTTTTCAATGGAATAATCAAAAAAGCTCTATCACTCACCCCCTCACCAAAATTCCCATTTAAAACACTAAAATTACCTTGAATTCTCGTCCATACTGTACAGCCTCAACTGTTGTCTGATATTCGCCTTTTCCTTAGCACGTTTCCTCTGAAACTCCTCCTCGACTTTCCTCATAGCCTCAAGTTCGCTCTTCCTCTGCCTCTCCTTAGCCTCCGCCTCACGTGACAGTTTTTCCGCCAATCGCCTTCGCTCAATCTGTCTAACTGTCGATTGAAAGGTGAACCGCTTCCCCTTCGGATTCGGCTTAACCGCAACCTTCAAATCACTCTTCTTATCTTGCAAGCTCTCCCCAACCGGTTCGTCCCCAGGCGACCCACTCCTCTGCTTCATTTCCGAAATATTCTCACAAGACTTCGAAAAGTTCGACGAGCTTTTCCGATCTTTGTGCCCCAAATCCGTGAACGAACGTTCCCTATAAACTTGCAAGCTCACATGTTCCCTCGACTTGGAACCAACCCGATTCAAACCATTTCCAAACCCATTCGGAACACTGTTCCGACTCGAGCTTTTCCCTTTCAAGCCCTTTAAGTCCTTCTCCCCCTTCTTTTTATCGACTTCATCCACTGAATTTCGGTGATTTAAGCTCTGCGTTCTGTGATCAGTGTCGTGGGAGGATGGCAGATACATGACATGTCCTCCAGCTGCCAAATAAGAGAACGAAGGCGGTTTCATGACAACAAAATCCGTCTTATCTTCGCTTTCAGGGCTTAAATCCTCCGGAAAAGCTCCTTCTTCCCATCCCGGAGAATTTCCGCCACTTGTTCTGTTATTTATGGGATTTACTTGACTGTGTTGGAGGGATGTTGGGGCACTTGTGGAGAGGAGCCAATTGTCGTCGAGCTCGCTGCCCCGCCTTTTTTCAAATTCTCCGGAGGCAAGGCCGAAAGCTCCGGAAACTGAGCGTTTTATTTTTTGGAGCGAATTGAAGGAACCGTTCTCTTTTGGCTTGTCCAGTGTGTAAACGTGACGATTGTCGTCACGTGGGAGGGACAGGGAGAACACGTGGGCTCGGGGGGGAAATTTGACGGTGGGGGGCATTGGAGGGGGGGAGTCGACACCTGCGTCACTGCTTGATTCCTCGCCAAGGTCTTGTTGGGGCGTCCATGTCGCTCTTGTTGCTTGAGCTTTTAAGCGGTTTGTGGAGATGTTTGGGGAGTCTTCGTTTGGACCACCGGCGTCTCCGGATATCCCGGAGTCACCGGATTTGTCGTGCGAACTGCGGGGACCCAGGGCTATTAGAGGGGGAGGGGGACGGGAGAGCCTCTCGATTCGCTCCTCGTACATCACCTGGAAAAATGGGGAGAAATTGGTTGAAATAGGTTTTTTAACGAGAATTTGGAGGGTTTTAAGGGGGATTTTGAGGGGAGTTTTCGAGGGAGAGGTTTTTTGATGATTCCGGTGAAAAGCTGAGAAAATTTGAGCTGGAAATGATATACTGGAAGGTTTTTTATCATTTTTTGAAAATTTTGAGCTTTTTTTTGACAAAAAAGCTCAAAAAAATCAAATTTTTGTGAAAAAATTGGAAAAATACTTGTGACACATGTTTTCTATGTCAAATTTTCTCAGCTCTTCAATGAAATCATTCAAAAAATTGTAGGTCAACTTTTTTTCATTGCAGTTGTGTATTTAAGTAATAAAAAATTCGTAAACATTTGATTTTTGGTGGATTTTGAGTGTAATTTTTGGGATAGATTTTTTTCGATCACTCCATCGAAAAGCTGAGGAAATTTGAGCTGGAAACCATATATTGGAACGATTTTTTATCATTTTTTGAAAATTTTGAGTTTTTTTTTGAAAAAAAACTCAAAAAAAACAGTTTTTGAAAAAAATAAAAAAAAATACTTGTGACCCATGTTTTCCAGGTAGAATTTCCTCAGCTTTTCAATGAAATCATTAAAAAAACTCCACATCCACTTTTTTTCAAATTCTTTCCTCTCAAAACTTTTGATCTTTTTTTTTTTTTTTTTTTTCATTAAATGATAACGCCATATTGCTCCAGACGATATTGGAGGCACTTGGGAGGATAGTGCCGTTGTCTGTCGAGGTGAAACGTGGAATTCAAACGGTTTTTTCCGCAAAAAGTACACGGTACTAGTCTCACGTGCGACTACTGTCCCAGCAAAGACCATAAGTATGATTTACGAAGGATCATAGAAAGAGTAATCTCTATTTCGTGGTTTTCCCTGGACTTTTAAAGGATACGCCTTTAGAATCCAGAGAAAAACATGAACGATTGTAATTTGTGTAATTATATTTTACTCATATTTTCATAGTTTTTGTTGGGAATATCACGGAAACTTGACGAGATAAAGCGATTTTGTTGAGAGAAAAAGGGCGTATCTCCATCATTTTCCAGAAAATAAAAATCGCTTTATCTCGCTTAGTTTCCAAGATATTTAAAAAATATTAAATTACCTGCAATTCTATTATTTTAGTAATATTTTCTCATTTTTTGGAAATATCGCGGAAACTAAGCGAGATAGAGCGATTTTGTTGGCCGAAAAAAAGGCATAACTTCATTATTTTTCCAAATATTAAAAAAAAAAAACAAAATTGCTCTATCTCGCTTAGTTTCCAAAATACTCTAAAAATACTGAATTAACTGTAATTTGATTTAATCATATTTCCTAGTTTTTCTTTGAAATATCTTGGAAAGTAAGCGAGATAGAGCGATTTTGTTGGAACTAAAAAGGGCGCATGTCCATTAATTCAGAGAATATCTCTAAAAAAAAATCGCTTTATCTCGCTTAGTTTCCAAAATATTCTCAGAATTTTAAATTAATTTCAATTGTATTATTTCAGCAATGTTTTCTTGTTTTTTGGAAATATCTTGGAAAATAAGCAAAATCGAGCGATTCTTTCGAAACTAAAAAGAGCGTATGTCCATTATTTTTCGAGATATCTTCAAAAAAAAAAAAGCTATATATCAATACTCACTGGTACTTCTTCGCTGGCTGTGCTCATTGCTGGTCCAGGGGTTTCCAACGCAGACAACAATCTCCAAGCAGCAGAAGGTGAAAATCTCGGTATCTCCAACTGCTTCTTCGGCAAAGTCGGACGTAATTTAAGTGCAATATCTTCATTTTGTATTTTAATCTGCAAAATATCATGAATTATAGTATATTCACAAAATTATCACTGAAAATATTTAAACGAGTCTCATCCAATTAGTGTAGTAAAGATTTATTTTTCTGTTAATAATACTTTTAATACAGAAATGTATGTGAAAATAATCTAAAATTACCTTGGATTTTGTGTCTCTGTATATTTTCCATGTACATAAATTACCAAGCGAGAAATTAGTTTCTTAATAAGAATTAAATTATATGTTAATGTTATATTCATGTATTTATTATGATATATGTACCTCATCAAGTTCAATTTGACTCTTGGAATAATCTCTTTCGTTTATGCGTTTTTGCATACGGTTATTCTTGGAATCTACATTTGCAGCTACTCTGTCATCTCCGTTAGGCAAATAGAATTTTTTAGACTGCTTTTCTTTCGGTGTTAAACTGTAAAAATTTATTAATAAGTGAATTTTTTTCGATTTTTTTGAAGGAAATTGATGGAGATACGACTTTTTTAGTTTAGTCCTTTTTTCCATAGGATTTCAAGTAATATTCAAATCATTTAGAGCAAAAAGGATGTATCTTCATTATTTTCCAAGTTATTAAAAAAAATCGCTCTATCTCGCTTAGTTTCCGAAAGATTTTGAAAATACTAAATGAGGTGTAATTTTATTTTTTAGGAATATTTTGGAAAATAAGCGAGATAGGGCGATTTTATTGAGTGCAAAAAAGGCGTATCTCCATTATTTTCCAAGATATTGAAAAAAATTAAATCGCTTTATCTCACTTAGTTTTCGAGATATTTTCAAAATACTAAATGAGGTGTAATTTTATTTTTTTGGAATATTTTGGAAACTAAGCGAGATAGAACGATTTTGTTGAGTGCAAAAAGGGCGTATCTCTATTAATTTCCAGGAAAAAAAATCGCTCTATCTCACTTAATTTCCAAAATATTCCCAAAATACTAGAATAACTGTAACTTTTTCATTTTTTTGAATATTTTCTCCAATTTATTAAATATCTTGAAACTCAAGCGAGATCGAGCGATTTTATTGAGTGCAAAAAGGGCGTATCTCCATTAATTTCCAGAGGAAAAAATCGCTTTATCTCGCTTAGTTTCCAAAATATTCCAAAAATACTAAATTAACTGTAACTTTTTTATTTTTTTGAATATTTTCTCGAATTAATTAAATATCTTGGAACTTAAGCGAGATAGAGCGATTTCGTTAAGAGCAAAAAGGGCGTATCTCCATTAATTTCCAAAAAACACAAAATCGCTTTATCTCGCTTAATTTCCACAAATATTTTAAAAATACTAAATTAATGTGTCATTTTATTTTAGTCATATTTTCTAATTTTTTTTTGAAATATCTCGAAAATTAAGCGAGATAGAGCGATTTTTCTAAGCGAAAAAAGGGCGTATCTCCATTAATTTCCAAGAGAAAAAAAATTGCTCTATCTCCCTTAGTTTCCAAAATATTCTTAAAATGCAAAATTAACTGAAATTTTTTTTTTTATATTTATTTCCGAATTTTTAGAAAATGTCTCGGAACTTAAGCGAGATAGAGCAATTTTGTTGATTGCAAAAAGGTCCTATCTCCCCTAATTTCCAAAATATTCCTAAAAAAAGCCAAAAGATAAAATTCTTACCCATTGCTGAAATTCCAATTTTTTTCACTTATTTCCACGACTTTCGTATGATTTTTTTCCTTCAACTTAACCAGATGTTTATCCTTGGTATTTTCATCTTTAACGTCATTCCTCTTTCTTCTATTATCCATGATTTTTTTATCCTTTATCCTTGGTGGTTCTGGTGTACTCTCTCTACCAGAGCCTTGACCTCTTACATCCATTCTATCTCTGTATTGTCTTGGACTCTCTGATCTTGTTCTATTCATCTCCTCATTTCTTCTATTTTTGCACGGTTCAGTTCTTCTATCAGTCTGAAATTGTCCATTCAACACTTTATTACCAGTATTACAGTCATCATTGACAGTGACACCATCCTCATAGGTCATTGACTTATCAACTATTTTCCTTCTGTGAACTCCATTATCACGTTCTTCATGTATTTCCTGATGGCTTCTAATGACTCTGTTCTCACTTCTAACACGTTCTTTGCATTTTTTTTCCTCGTAGAATCTAGCAGAGTTCCGAATTTCTTCGCGCCTATTTTCAAATGGTTCTTCAGTGTTACGCGCTTTTGTTCTGGTGATTCTACTGCTTTTACGATCGGTTTCGATGATCGATGTCATTGATTTGGAAATGTGCAGATCGCGCTGTTCAGTTGTTACAACTGTTGCAGCACCAACTGGACCAACTCGACCATTGTGATGTAATTTATTGCGAACTTTTCGGGCTACTTGCATCAATTCTGCTTGAAATTCCGGACTTGATAGACTCCGCTGAAGCGTATTCTTACCTAGGAATGTTGGAGGATGGTCAATTTGAGATATGGGTCATGTTTGGATCATTTTTGAATAAGTTGGATTGAACGGTATGAATATACTGAGAGAATTGTTCGACTGAAATAAGGTTCTTTGGATTTTTTGTTAAATTGTTTTTACCAAAGAGAAAAAAGGGACATGATACTTAATAACCTGTTCCTTTTAGGACTTCTAATGAAAAGTGTTAAGGATCGCTAAAATAATGAAAATATCGAACACTATTGAGACTGACTAGGGCAGTATATGTAGTCAAATCTATAAGGTTTTGTAGTTTGTAAGACAGTTTTTCTACAAGTGTATCTGTAATTTATTGATTGTTGATAAGAAAATCTCTTTTTGGAAGCTAAAAGCCAGAAGAGAATTTTTCGAACTGTGGAACTGAAAATAAAGCAGGAAAGACCGCGACTATGAGACATGTACAGCTATCAGATAATACACATGACTATAATTTAGATGTTTTAGTTATAATTCTGGGTGCGATTATTGATTTAAAATAGCTCATTTTCACTTTTAAGGAATATCGATCAACGAAACGAATTATCAATCAATATTATATTGTATCATTATGTCAGGATCATCAATTGACCGTTTTGTGATCATTTCTAAGTTGACCGAAAAGTTTGTTGGAAATTGACCGTCAGAAATTCAAATGATCGGTAGTATTAAATCTCAAAATTCAGCTATTTAGATGGAATTTGACCATCAAAACCATTTCCGGACACTTTTCTAACTCACATTTCCGTCATTATTGACGAAAATACCCAGTCATTAATACTCCGTCAGTGACGGTCACTTGACCGGTCAAATGACGGTCTGATCGTCAGCTTAGACACAAAGAAGCCTAAGTGCTATGTCGTCGCTCTAGAGCAAAAAAAGCGTAAATAAAACACTCTCCCTATTTTTTTACGCCCTTTTCACTCTAGGACCACGATCTATAGATCCTTATAAGGAATCCTTTTTAAGGATTAGCACTTACGTCACTTTGTGTTTCTGAGGCTGCGAAACTCTTCCATTCGATCCCTATTCTTGCATTCTTCTAAAAGCCTGGTGTATTCATTAGTCCAATGCTAATAAGTATCGTCTTAGAAACAAAGGGACGTAAGTGCTATAAATAAGCATATCTATATAGCCATATATCGATATATCTTTCTATTCTTACCGTCAAATTTCTTCGATCTCCTCCTCTCATCCCTGGACCACCGATCCTGCTCCTGATACTCCCTCCATCTCCCATCTTTCCCAGACCCCCGATTATCAGGATTACGTAATCTCTTCTCACTCTCCAGTAAACTCTCATTATTGTCCTGTGACTGCCAATTACTAGACTGTCTTTTCGTTTCTGCTCGTGTTTTGAAGAGCCGCGATCTTCGAGGCGGTGGCTGAATGTCATCCTCCTGTCTAGTGTTTTCACGCTCTTCGCCTATTATCTCCCACTTGTAGGAGTCCGGGGATGAGCCGTCAGCAGGTGGTGGTGGTGCTGGGGCTTTGTACTTCTTTTTGCCACGATAACGGCTCTCGCGTTCTGGGTAGTACCCGGAATGACGGGTTTCTGTGTGACGTCGAGGTTCGGGAGGAGAATAACGCAGGTCTGGTTCACTTCCGAATCGCTTTATTTCTAGCATTTCGGTGTTGCGGCAGCTGCCGTTGCAAGGGTGATAGTGACCATTGCAACAGTGCTGATTACTGTGGTCCGAACGCGAACGCGCTGCACCCACGTTCGATGCTGATGTACTTCGACTGCGATAAACTCCTTGCTGGAATAACGGAGTCAGGGAATTAGAGTTTAATGGGGGTCTTAAGGTGCATTTTGGTCGGTTTGGGGAGCCGTGGGAAAGTAGGTTTGTGGAACTCATTGGGTATTCAAGACGGGTAGAAGAGTAATCGGGGGACATGAATATTTCATGAGTGGACGGAATTTGGAATGATTACTTGGTGGATTTTGGGGAAATTGGGGGAAATTGTTGAAGGAGGATTTTTTGGATGGTTTTGTTGAAAAACTGAGGAAATTTGAAGTGGAAAACATGGGTGAAAATTTATTTTTTGAGATTTTTAGGAAATTTGAGTTTTTTTGGAGGGAAGTTGAAGGGGTTTAATTGTCGATTTTTGGGGATTTTCAGTTTTTTGAGGATATTGACAGTTCTATTGGTCGTAGCGTGGAAATTCTGGATGGAGGTGAAAGGTGAGATCATTTGCCATCGATTTATGGGGTTTTGAATCAAAAAACAAGGTTTTGCAAGGTTTTTTGAGATATTTATGTGTACCCTTATGAATATCAGTTTTTGCTTGATAAAAGCCTTAAAAATTGATATTGTTGAATTCAAAACCCCATAAATCGATGGCAAATGATCTCACCTTTCACCTCTATTCGGAATTTTTACGATACGACCAATAGAATCAGAAATATCTTCAAAAAACTAAAATTTTCCGAAAATCGGCTAGTAAACTTCGATTTTAACCCAAAAGATTAGAACTTTCTAAAAAATTAAAAAAAATTAAATCTCATGAGTGTTTTCCATCCCAAATTTTCTCAGCTTTTCAATGGAATCATCAAAAAATCCCCACCTCTCACCCCTTCACCAAAACTCCCATTTTCCCCTCTCGAAACTAACAAAAATCACGAAATTTGTGCAACAATAATTTGAAATAATTCCACAAGTTTGAAGCTTGTTCTCCAGCAAATTCAAAATGCTAAAAAAAAAATATAAAAAAAAGAAGCAACAACTCCCAGTCGGCGATCAAGTGACGATGGTGATGCATTGATAGTATACCTTGTTAAGATCGTGCGGCAACGTCAAAGCTGATGGTCTTCGGCCGCTTATGGTTCCACCGTTGTGAATGATACTACCATTATTGGTAGCACGTAACCGCTGATTGGGTGGCTCTGGTAGGACCTTGTGCCCCGGGGGTTGTGATTGGTGTCTCGTCAATTCACGTGGAAACGACTGTGTCCAACCGCGTCCCATCTCCTGTGCAGCTAAATTGGTGGGACAGTGTTGATGGGAGCTGCTGTTTCCCATCTTGAGATTCCTTTTGGTACAATTATTCTTGTCCTTCTACTCCTTCATGGGCATTGGATTCGTGTGATCGGTCATTTTTCATGCATCTGTTGATTAGAGAAGGGCAAAATAAGATTAGGGACCATGCGCTATATTCAAAAAATCATCTTTTCGAAAAAGATGATCATCCTAGGATCCATATATGGATGCTAACATTCATCTAATAAGCAAAAAACATGCAAGTTTCCTACTTCATTGAGTAAAATTTTGTCGAGAATCAAAAATAGAGGAAAATTCGCTAGATCCAGTGTCTGGGACGATCCGGATAGGCCGGTTATCTTACAGTTAGACACGGATTAACCTTCTCGTCTCGTGCACTCCCCGCAGAGCATATCCGATGCGCGCCTTCTACCAAAGTAACCTCTCACAACATTCATTTCTATCGTTCTCTTTCTTGTTTCGTGCATTTTACTCTCTCTTTATCTCTCTTTCTGTTGCTTGTTCATTGAGGAAGACGAGTGTGGTAAGGAGCACCTGCACTCGCCCAGCCCCAACCAGGCGAATGTTCTGTGTGGACTCGTAAAGAGAGAATCGACGAGAAGTACCGCTAACCGATGAAATGCCCCTCTTCTTCTTCTACGGATCTCTCTCTCTCTCTCTCTCTCTCTCTCTCTCTCTCCGCGGGACTTACCTCGTGACCACGGTTAAACGATGGAAAAACTCAAATAAAAAGGATTTTAAGAGAAAACGAGGGAAGAAAAGATATTTGTATCGCAAAAGGGGAGAATGAGAAGAAAAAAGAAAAAAAACGACATTAACTGGTCGTGCACTACAACCATTGAGATCTAGGAAGGTTCAAACGGTCTAGGGGAATTTCACCAACAGTTATACCAAACTGTGTTTGCTGTTTCTATATTGGTGCCTTTTTTTTTGAAGACAAATGAGAGGTAGAGAATTATTACTATTTTTTGCTAGTTTTTTTTAGAGAATATCTTGGAAACTAATGGAGATACGCCCCTTTTTGCCATAAGCTTCCTTGTAGCTGAAAAAATGACTTGGGCAAAACTGCTCTATCTCGCTTCCTCTCCGAAATATTTCTAAAGCAAGCGAAAAAACGGTCATAAAAAAACAAAATTAAAGGAAGCAAGAAAATTGTCATTTTTCTCGAATATATTAGCAAAGTTTCTTCGGAAGAGAATTTGAGCAGCTGAAGAAGGATTAGAACAAGACTGCTTTATCTCGCTTACTTTCCGAGATATTTCTAAAAAAGCATGGAAATTCTAATGTTTCTTAGATGTTTAGGAACCCAATGGAGATACACCCTTCTTATCCTAATCCATATGGATGTTCTTCGAATTAGCTACAAACCAATGCTATAGCAAAAAAGGTGTATTTCCATTAGTTTTCAATAGATTTGACTAAAAATGATCATAAAAGGATATTTGTTCTATTTTACCTCTTCCCTACTGAATTAAATTGTTGAAAAAAAAAATTGAAATAAAATGATCGATATCGATCTCGTCGATTTTGGAACATTTTCAGTTTTTTGAGGATATTGACGATTCTATTGGTCGGAGTGGGGAACTTTCGAATGGAGGTGAAAGGTGAGATCATTTGCCATCGATTTATAGGGTTTTGAATCAAAAAACGAGGTTTTGCAAGGATTTTTAAGGTATCTATGGATACTTGAATGAACATCAGTTTTTGCTTGATAAAAGCCTTGAAAATTGACATTTTTTAATTCAAAACCCCATAAATCGATAGCAAATGATCTCACCTCTCACATCCATTAAGCATTTTTTAGAATAAAAAAAGGCATATCTCCATTAGTTTCCAACATATTTGACTAAAGATGATCATAAAAGGATATTTGTCCTATTTCACTTCAAATTGAAATAAAATGATCGATATCCTGGGAATATTTTAACGACAAGATACATAATCAAGGTAACATTGCAGTGTCACTTGGTGTGTTCGGCCTTGCCACGCTTCATCAAGCCTTCCCAAAGCCTATTCGTAATACAAAACTGAGATAGAGCTCACTGACCAGTGAATGTTGGAATTTAAGAGGACGTTAGTTTGATATCCTTTTGCCAAGAGTTCATCGTCATTCATGTGGAACGTACACGATGATATTCCATAGCCTTACGTTTTTCCCCTCCGGTTGTTATTATACCAACAATTTCAACGCGCGTATTTCTCAAAATACACTTTAATAATCCATTATTGTCCATGATAATCTTTCCTCATAGTTTTCAACTGAGAAAAGATATGAAAAAATAAAAAATCCTGGGATTTGTGTTATATTTTATGCTGTTTTGGATGCTTATTTCTATTTTTTTCATCGTTGAATTGTTGGTGCCTTTCATGTGGCAGATGTTTGAGGTCGAAGATTAAGTGAGTAGATACAGGCAGAGAAAATCCATGTACCAAACGAAGTACATACACCTTCGACTATCTTCGTTGTAACTGATCCACGAGGCGTTTTTCGCGCTCTTAACGATCTTTCGGATTACGAGATCTCTTCAGCAACATTGTAATGGCAATGATGCGTTACCAAGTACAGAGCATGAAAAGACAAGGATAATAGAAACGAATCAGTGAAGGCTCTCTTTTAGTTGTGTCTCAACACATTGGGATACCGTAAATACAAACTATATGAGGATAATGTCTCTTTGGTAGTGTATAGTGGTTTGCAAGTCTATTATATATATATATATATAGGATACCAATGAGAAGAGACCCGTTGAAGTTTCCCGATTGCCCAGTGAATCGTTTTAATTTCTTGGAATTTTGTCTGACTCGTGCTTTACGACTTTACTGACTTGTTTTGTATTTTTATCCAAGAGTTCCTTCTTCTTCTAATCATTGAGGTCTTTCTTTATTTGAAGTCAATTTTGGGATACATTCAGAAACATGAATGAATCGATGTTTAATGTAAGAGTTAGAATGTAAATCTCTTCAATAATGAAGAGATTTACATTTTGATTCGACAGGTTTTCGAGAACTTAGATATATCTTTGCTTTAGAATCAAAGATGCTTGAGTGATATGCTTATATATAGCACTTGCGCCACTTCTAAAGCAACAATTATGATCTTTCCTCATTTGAAACTAATTTCTGGAAGATACATTTAAATATATTAATGAATGAAAGAATTTGCATTTCAATATTAGAAATTTCTAAAAATTTGAATATGTGGTTCGCTTTAGAAGCAAAGTTTCTTAAGTGCTATATATAAGTATAGCACTTACGCCCCTTTGTTTCTAAGGCAATGATATATAAGACATCTTCCAGCTTATCTAAAAACCCATCTTTATGATCATCTTCTTCAGATTTCTTCAATAACATAATTCTCGGTGGGTCTAGAATTGACCATTGCTATATTACATGATTCGGGTCCTTCTCCCCTTCACCACTAATTAATGAAGAATAATTTTGGGATAAATCAATAAATAGAAAGTTCCGATTAAATTAGGCTTAATAAGACTTTCCATCACTTTCTCGTGTTACATCATTTGCTAATATTGTGATATTAATGAAAAATATTAACTTCAGACTTCACTGCTCGAGGACAAAGTAACAAGTGATGCGTGAATCAAGTCATCGAACTTGGGACAAAGACAATTTGAAGAATAGGATAGAACTGGATCTATAAAAGACAATCTTTGTTTTTATGAAAGTTATTAATTGAGGATGTATGATCATGACAAAAATTTCCGATTTGGGGCTCCAAAATATTTTTATAGTCAGATTATTTCTTGAAGAATTTTACTATAAAAAGTCCGGGGTAGATAACCATTCATATGAGAAAGAAAAAAATTATTGAAAATTGACAGAAAATATATGGGTTCTTATGGAGAAATGGATATGATCGTAAATTGATAAATATCCAATTTTCAAGCTCCCGAAGTACAAAGAACAAATATTCATAATAAAGATGGATATTGTAGTAATTCGACAATATTTCAAAAATCCTATGTATTCATTCATCCTGAAGGGAAAAATAGAATTGAAATTCGAATAACTTGAAGGAATGGTGGCGAAAATAGAAAAAAAAGGGAAACAAATTGCCTTTTTCTCGCCGTTTTTTGCAACAAAAAATTAGTAAAAATCCAAATTTTATCATCCTAGTTCAGGCGGTTGTTGGAGATATATGGAAAGTACATAAAATCCATGAAATTTTTATAAAATGTTTTTCAAGAGTGTATTTGAACCTCACAAACCCTAAACGAATACCCTTATCAATACTCTCACAAAAAAATTTCCAAAAATAGCCTTTTTTCATAAAGTTTCAAAGTAGAATCCTGCCTCAAGTGATATACTTTTTCAATTTTCAATTTTAATAAATTTTATGTCATCAGAATTGATAATGATGGATTCAATGCAGACATTAATCGATTAATTTCATCCTTGGCGCCATCGTCAACATTCATCCTTCTCGCCTACGTCTGCTCTTCACACGTGTCTTGATATTCTCTTGATATTCTGACTGAAGACACAAACATCCGAGATACATTTGGCGTGGGTTTACATGTTCATACTTCGATGAACTCTTGTCAAAATTATCATGTACATTCTCTAAAGAGAATAAAGTTTGTTACTTTTTTTGTTAACATTTTTCTCTTCTTTATGATGTTCTACTTTCGAACAATTTCGTATTTCTAATTGCGTAATTTGTGGGCAATCCTGAGTTGTGCCATCAAGATGAAATTCGTGATGATAAAATTATTCAAGTAGTGAAGAGGCAAAAAATAGGATGAGTCAATTTGAAGTGCTTTTTTTTTGTAAGTACCTTGGAAATTAGTGGAGATACGCCCTTTTTGTTCTAAGATATTTTTGGAGATAATTTCAAGAATTACAGAATGGATCAAGATAAAAAAGGCGTATGCCCATCAATTTTCAAGATATTTGAACAAATGAAAATTGGGTCATTTGGACATCTTTTTTAGGTCTTTTTTTGTTTTTTTGTAAATATTTTGGAAAATAAGCGAGATAGAGCGATTTTATCCTAATCTTCTTCTGTAACAAATTTCAAGAGTTACACAATGAGTTAGAAGAGAAAGGGCGTATGTTCATGAATTTGCGAGATATTCAAGAAAATGGAAATTAACTCATTTGGACATCAATTTTAGTTAATTTGGGTTTTTTTGTAAATATCTGGGAAAATAAGCGAGATAGAGTGATTTTACCCGAATCTTCTTTTGTAGCAAATTTCAAGAGCTACAAAATAGATTGGAGGAAAAAGGGCGTATCTTCATAAAAATCCGAAGAATATTTAAAGAAGTCAAAATTGACTCATTTGGACGTCTATTTCAGTCAATTTGAGTTTTTTCAAAATATCTTGGAGAATAAGCGAGATAGTGCAAATTTGCCCTGATATTTTTTTGTAGCAAATTTCGAGACTTACAGAATGCATTAGAGGAAAAAGGGCATATCTCCATTAATCTCCAAGAATATTTAAAAAATCAAAATGAACTCATTTGGACATCTATTCTAATCATTTTCAGCTTTTTGTAAATATCTTGGAAAATAAGTGAGATGGAGAAAATTCGCCCTAATCTTTTTTTGTAGCAAATTTCAAGAGCTGTATAATGGATCAGGATAAAAAGGGCGTATCTCTATCAATTTCCAAGAAATTTGAGAAAATCCAAAATTAGCTCATTTGGACATCGATTTCAGTTTATTCAGTTTTTTGAAAATATCTTGGAAAATAAGCGAGATAGAGCGATTTTGCTCTAATCTTTTTGCAATAGCAAATTTCATGAGTTACAGAACAGATTAAGATAAAAAGGGCGTATCTCCATTATTTACAAAGAAGATAGAAACTGTTCAATTCATACATTTCCCTTTCGTAAAAATGGAAAAAAAAAATATATAAAAAAATAAAAAAAAAAGTGGTAATGGACGGTTATGTCTGAGACACACGCGTGTACGCAATATCTCGTAAATGCTGATGTTGCACAGGCTTTACGGGCTGTGAGCATGCAAGATGACGCAAGGTGATGATGAGTGATAATAGAATGTATATAACGGTGCACTTTTTTTCTTCAATTATCGCCAAATATAATAAGTACAAGATCCGAAGAGTTTTCACTTCGTAAAAAAAAAGTCGACGAATCAAAAGGGGGAAAAGAGCAAAATACGCTCTAAAACTTTGATTCCTGGATAGACTTTAAGGGGGATAGAAAGAAGAGGAGTGAGAGGGGGGAGGGGGGGGGGGAGGGAGGCACGTCCATGCACTGGCGCGGATGTGATGTGACTTCAAAGTGAATGAATCCAGGAAGGTAACCCGATGCAGTGTAAAGGCCTCGCTTGGCCTCGCTCTCTTTCTCTCTCTCTCTCTCTTTCTTTTTTGCGCACGTGTGTGTGTGCACCTAAAGATTACAGACTCTCTCTCTCTCTCTCTCTTGTACGTATCGCGATGACAAATACTCCCGGAAATACCGTTCGACCAGAACGGACAGTATTTTAATTCCCCGTCATCAATAGTTTATAGAATATATTGAAAATTCAGAGGATAAAAAGAAATCATTGGAGAGATGTTTCTTTTTTTTTTACGAGAAATTGTGCTTCTTCATTTTTTTTTTTTTTTTTTTTTTCAAGTCTATGATTCGTTGTTACTGACCATAGCAGTCGTAATAACGTGAAATGTTAAGAGAATTATAATTTCTATTACTCATCATAAATAATTCTATAAAATTATGGTTAGACGGATAATTACGTATTCATTCGTATATAACGTTAAATTTTAATACTTGAGAGAAAGATGGCTGTGCTTTATTATTAATAATACTTGAAAAGAATGAAAAAAAAGATTTACATGTTAATTGCCTGTGAAAATTGAGAAGAACCGTTTTAAATATAATATCAGTAGCAAAAACGTCAAAAACTAGGAAATATTGATTTTTAATCATTTTTTTTGCAAATATCGTGGGAACTAATGGACATACGACCTTTATGCGCCAATCTTCTTTTTTTAGGGCCCTTCAATAATTACAAAAATGTATCAGGGCAAGAATGGCGAATCCCTATTAAAAGTAATGATAAAAATGACGAAAATTGAATCAATTCAATATTTTGAAAAAATCTTGGAAATCAAGCGAGATAGCGCAATTTCTTGAGACTTTTTTTTGTGGAGAATTGAATTTGCTACAAAAAAGGTTCCTCGATGAATTTTCCCAAATCTAATGGTTTTCGAGATACTCATTGAATTGTGGAAATCATGGAATAATCGAAAATTCGAGGAATTCAATTTTTTAGTCAACTTATTTGAAGAGTATCTTGGAAACTGTTGAGTTTAGGAGGAAATGTCAAGAAACCTTTTTTGTAGCTCTTGAAATTCTCTACAAAAAAGGTATCTTGATATTTTTCTCTAAACTCATTATTTTCCGAGATCCTTTCAATTTAATCTCGAAAATCTGGAATGAACTAGAAGTTTTGGGATTTAATTGTTCAATCGAGACAATTACTCTCGAAGTTGTATCAGTTAGATGCCTGTTAATTTTGATCTTATTTGCATGATTAGTTCTCGAGTTATTGGCGTTTTGATGAATTTTTCAAAATTTGATATTTTGATGATGGTTTGAAAAAAGTTGTATCACTTCCATTCGGAAGCATATTGCTAAAGTATCAGCAGAAAAAGCTATATCACCTGGAAAGCAATACTATTATCCACTTTTTTTTTCAAATCCATGGAATTTATTAAATTATGAAAAATTATGATAAAATAGAATGAGCGGAAAAGGAAATACGATAGAATAAAAGTAGTCAAGTTGGAAAAGAGGACGAATGGACTTCTCTTTCAAGTGCTCGGCACGACCGAGAGAGGTAAAATGGAGATTGCGCGAGTATACGTCCTAGGCCTGTCTCGCAACTCTTGCTTAATTGACGCTGAGATCCTCTTCTTGGATGCCTACTATACTTTGCCGATCCAGTGTGTAATGCTTTTGCTTAGCTCTTTTGCTAGTATTATCCCATGAGGGTTACACACCAAGACTCCCTCTTCTCTCTCTCTCAAACCACCTCTCTTCGACGTTATGGAATACTTTGTGCGAGTAATATATATATCGCGTTACGAGAACAACATTCGAGAGCCCTTTATCCTCATCTTTTTTTTTTTTTTTATTATCTCTAAAGAGCCTTTAATTAGTTTGGAATCGTAGCTCTTGATCTAATTGACGTTTATTGATTATGCATTTTTCTGGTGAACTTTGAGGATTTTCCTTTGGATTAATTTAGGTTTACTCACTTGTATATAAGGAGGCTTGGGCTAATTGGAGGGCGACAATGGCATTCTCTCCATCCTCTGTAACAAATGAAGAAAATTAATTAGTCAAGTAGGGGAAAATAGAGATTTTGATGCAATGGTGAGAGATAGATCTTTTGTGATGATTCCATTGAAAAGCTGAGGAGATTTTAGCTGAAAAATATGGGTCAAAATTTATTTTTCAAAATTTTTAGAAAATTCCATTTTTTTTCTGATCAAATTGAAAGGGTTAACTCGTCGATTCTTGAAAAATTTCAGTTTTTTGAAAATATTTCTGGTTCTATTGGTCGTAGCGTTAAAATTCCGAATGGAGGTGAAAGGTGAGATCATTTGCCATCAATTTATGGGGTTTTAAGTCCAAAAATATCGATTTATAAGGTAATTATCAAGCAAAAACTGATATTCATAAAAGTACCCATAAATGCCTCGAAAATCCTTGCAAAACCTTATTTTTTCATCCAAAACCTCATAAATCGATGGCAAATGATCTCACCTTTCACCTCCATTCGGAATTTTTACGCTAGGATCAATAGAACCGAAAATATTGTCAGAAAACAGAAATTTTTCAAAAATCGACGAGTAATCTCTTCGATTTCGACTCAAAAAGTTATCATTTTCTAAAATTTCTAAAAAATGAATTTTGAAAAATGTTTTCCACCCAAAATTTCCTCAGCTTTCCAGTGAAATGATCGAAAAAATTCTATTCCAAAAATTTCCCCTCATTTCTCCCAATTTTCATAATATAAACTCTCTTAATTAAAAACTATGAAAAGAAAAAAATTCTTTCTCTCTCACGTGCGTGATTAAACTACGTAAATCACTCGGGTCATTCTCCTCTTCTCCGACATCCCTTAATTAATCATTAAACGCCACTTTGTCGCGCGAAATCTCCGTCTCCGGTTACAACTCATAAATACTAGTACCACAACAGTAACTCCTCCGAATTCTCCAAATAGAATTATTATTCTTATTCTCTCCTGTTAAAAATTCCACAATTTTTTCCTTCAGTCATTAATTCTCATTCAAAAGAAAGAGAAACTATATAAATAAATGAATAATTGCGTTCATTATTATATCGTTATTTCAGAAACAAAGTGATGTAAGTGCTACGTATGAGCATAGCACTTAAATCACTTTATTTCTTAGTCTTAGGAAGAAAGAGGCGTAAGTGCTATGTATAACCATAGCACTTAAAAACACTTAGAAACAAAAAGGCGTAAGTGCAATGTATAAACATAGCACTTAAGAACACTTAGAAACAGAGAGGCGTAAGTGTCATGTATAAGCATAGCACTTAAGAACACTTAGAAACAAAGAGACGTAAACGCCATGTATAAACATAGCACTTAAGAACACTTAGAAACAAAGAGGCGTAAGTGCCATGTATAAGCATAGCACTTAAGGACACTTAGAAACAAAGAGATGTGAGTATTATGTGTAAGTGTAGCACTTAAAACACTTAGAAACAAAGGGACGTAAACGCCATGTATAAACATGGCACTTAAGAACGCTTAGAAACAAAGAAGCTTAAGTGCTATGTATCAAGATAGCACTTAATTGCTCTTAGAAATAAAGGGGAGCAAGTGCTACGCAGAATCATAGCACTTAAAAGCACTTAGATACATATAAGCACAAGTTCTATGTATGAAAATAGCACTTAAGTGCACTCAGAAGTAAAGGGGTTTAAGTGCTATGTATAAGCATATCACTTAGAAGCACTTAAAAACCAAAAAAAGCGTAAATTCTAGAGGAAAAAATTGCACTTAAGAACACTTAAGGCACTTAAGTCCCTTTGCATCTGAAGCTCAGAAACAAAATGGCGTAAGTGCTATACTCATACATAGCACTTAAGCCACTTTCTTTCCAAAGCAATGATATAATTAATTTGAATATTTATACACAAGGAAATATCACGGAGAATTAACGCGCTGTAGAACAGCAGCTACCACCCCTGAGGCGAAAATCCTCCTCTAATTCATTTGCACATATTCCCATAGCCAATATTCAAGTACCTCGTTTTTCTTCACTCAATTTCTATCCTCCTTTTCCCCCATCAAACTGGCAGGTGCATTGGCTTAAGCTACTAGCTACTCTACTCGCTTCTTCATCATCTTCTTCTTCTTCTACAGTTTGGTAGCACGTAAGCCTGCGGCGTTATTACGCCGCAAATGCGTCGCAAGCATAATTAATATGCACAAACCAATAAATCGGGTATTTACGTTTAAAAACGTTTATAGCAGATACACCGATTCTTTTCTCTATTCATCATTTACTCTCTGTCTCTCTCATTGATTCACTGAGGAATTTCCTTTGGGCTATTTTCATCCTTTCCTCTCCCTGAATATCAATGATTTTTTTTTGGATTTAAACGTTACGACAACTTTGCACACTTTTGAATTACGGTAATTATGGAGAACCTTTTTTTTTTGCTTTTTTGAATAGATATTTTCGCGACATTGTGTCTAGCTCTATTCGTTATGAATAGGAACAAAGGAAGTGTCGTGAGGATGGTCAGCGACCCTGAGAATCATAAAGCAACAGTTTTCTACTTGGCCATTATTATGACACATTGTGGTATACAATTGTTCAGGGACAGTTTTAACGAAAAAATGTTGAAAAAAAAAAAAATGTTGAAGACTGATGGAAGTATCCGAGAATCGTCTAATAAGCACGATTATATCGGTAATTATTTCATGCATCTACTTCAATCGCCTTTTATTACTTTTATTATTATTTCATATTGTGTTTTTATTAGGACTTTAAAAGAAACAATATATAAATAAATGAGCTTGATGCTGTATATTATTTGTTAATTGTCTATTAATGAAAGACAGAAATACTGATATTTCTTTATTTGCAATGACATTCAACTGAGAATGAAATCCTTGTCTAACAATTTTGATAAGAAGAAACTGACAAATGACAAGGAGAAAAATAGTAACCAAATTATAAACAAATAGTGATAAAAAAATTCACATTAAAATTCAATTTTCAGTTGAGAAAAATCCCCTTTAGCTTTTGAAAATCGAAGTGTTTTATAGATCTTGAAAAAAAAAATTTAATCGCCTTTTATTTATTCATTGAGGCGTCAAACAGGAAGAGTCTTTTTTTTTAGCTTTTTCACTTGAATATCTCGGAAACTAATGAAGATACACCTTTTTTATTAAAATCTTTTTTTGGAGAGAATTTTGAGAGCTACAAAAAAAGGATCAAAGCAAAATCGCTCTATCTCGCTTATTCTCCAGAATATTCTCCAAATAAAAAGTAAAATTATGAATATAAAGAAAACTGAAGCAAAATGGACCTTTGCGGCAAAAATAGTTTAGAATTTTTTTTCGATTCGAAGGACTTTATGAAAAAATCTGAAAAAATTTGAGAAGATGCTCCAATTTGTCTCTATTATTGTCAAATTTTTTCCGAATTTTTAATAAAGGCCTTCACTCTTGAAAAAAATCACAGATTATTTAGCCTCGCTGGTCCATTTTGCCCCGCTCTCCCTTAATAGAAATCTATGACTTAATTTTGTTTTTCTAAAACATTTTTTTAGACTAATGGATATACGCCCTTTTAGTTCTAATCCATTTTTTAACTCTTGAAATTCTCTGCAAAAAAGGCGTATCTCCATTAATTTCCAATATATTTAAAAGCAAAAGATGATAAAGATAGACTTCAGAAGTTATTTAATATTTAAACATTCCTTATTTTTTCTCTAATTATTTTACGAAATGGAATTTCTCAATTACATGATCTTCCGTTAAAAAATACACCTAATGTACAAAGTGTAATTGTAAATTTTCCACTGACTGATTCTCGAATGTGAAAATGAAAGTAATCATTCAGAGACTCAGGCAAATAGTTCAAAATTGATGTGATTTTTATAGAAGTCAGGAGTGTAATGAAATTAGTTTTTCTTAATCGTAGTAACGATGGATATATAAAATTGATGGATACGTGAGTAGATAGAGATTTACAGTGGTAATTGTTGACTGATGTGAGTTTATTCGATCGATCATTTCCTCGTGCCTCTTCGCCTTCAATC
Source organism: Aleiodes leptofemur (assembly GCA_963942555.1). NCBI lineage: Eukaryota > Metazoa > Arthropoda > Insecta > Hymenoptera > Braconidae > Aleiodes > Aleiodes leptofemur. The sequence goes on along the minus strand of OZ012619.1, from coordinate 725,283 downwards.
AGTACTGTGGTATATAATAATTTTTGAAATCATGCCGAACAGAAGAGACACATACACACAAAGAGAGGCAAGAGTGAGGAAAAAAAAAAAGAAAGGCGTATATAGCAAAACTATTCGTATATACGTCTAGTAATGTACGTGACAGATTCAACGACGAGATTCTACGTTCAGTTTCCTGGCCGTAAATAATAACCCCTGGTGGAGATTTTCTCAGATGATTCGACCCGCAGCCAAGACCTCACTACAACAACTTACATTATACACAAAACCACTACCTTTTACACCCCGACGTTTCTATCAACATCGCAGATTAGAAAGAATTTTTATTCAATGACTTCAGGCAAACTCTATCTGTGTAATTAATTATAATAGTTTTGTAGTTTAGATGAATTTTGAAAATAAAGGATGGATCAATTTTTATTCATTTTTTTTTAGAATAACTAATTTTAAGAGTAACTAATATAGATACAGAAAAAAATTTCACTTATTAGTTCACCTACTAATTTACCTATTAATTGAACTACGAGTTTACCTATTAATTCAACTACTAATTCACATAAGGGTTCATCTTATTAAGACTGTTCATCATGTAGCCTTTCAAATCAGTTTTACCTATTAGGTCACCTACTAGTTTACCTATTAGTCCAACTACTGATTAATCTATCAGATCGACTATAATTTAAGAGTAACTAATGGAGATACGCCCTTTTTATTCAGCCATTCAAAATAGTTTTACCTATTAGGTCGCCTACTAGTTTACCTACTAATTCCTCTATTAGTTTACCTATTAATTCAACTACTAGTTTATCTATTAATTGACCTACTAGATCAACTATTAGTTTACCTATTGATTCAACTACTAGTTTGCCTATTAGTTCATCTACTAGTTTACCTATTAAAAAAATGATTAGTTCACCTACTAAATCAATTATCAGTTTACCTATTAGTTTACCTATTAGTTCAACTATTAGTTTACTTACTAGTTCGCCTATTAGTTCACCTATTAGTTCAACTATTAGTTTACTGACTATTTTACCTATTATTAGTTTACCTATTAGTTTGCCTACTAGTTTACCTACTAATTCTACTATAATTTAAAAGTAACTAATGGAGATACACCCTTTTTGTTCCGCCTTCCAGAACAATTTTACCTATTAGTTGACCTATTATTCCAATTGCAGTTCACCTACTCGTTCAACTACTAATTTACCGACTCATTTCAACTATGATTCAAGATTAACTGTTGGAGATTCGCTCTTTTCGTTCTAATCCTTAATGTATAGAATTTCAAGAGCTTCAAAAGAGGATTCGTTTAAAAGAGGCGTATCTCCATTAGTTTCCGAGATATTTTTAAAAAACTAAAAATGTGATAAAAAAATGAGTTCATTTGGTTTTTTGGAAATATCTTGGAAAGTAAGCGAGATAAGGCGATTTTGCCCTAATTCATTATTATAGCGAATTTCAAGAGCTACTATTGCCTTATTTCGCTTATTTTTCAAGTTATTCTCATGAGAGCAGAAGAATGATGAAGATCATATAATTGCGAAATTCGATTTCGTAAAATAATGAAGGAAAAAAAAAATGATTAAAGATAAAAGAGGTGCATGAGGAAAAAGGAGGACATGACTCGCGGAATATCTTCTGTCGCTGTGTGAAAAAGAAAGTAGTCCTCTCAAAGCATATAAGTGGAAGTGGATTTGGCCCTGAGGTGGTGTAACGACCGAAATTTCCCAGAGAACTTTCATCCAAAAATTTCTTTTCATCCTTATTATTCTCATCTTTTTTTTTTTTGCTTTAATAACGAAAATTATTCATGTAATTGTTTACCAGGTAAAATAATGCAGAGGGAACGTGTCGGTAGAGATTAAATAAATGAGTGTGTGTTGGAGGCACGCAAAGTAGAGTGCATTTACTAAGTGGTAAATTATACACATGAGCCACGAACGTTAATTTTCGATATAGAAAATTTTAGTGATATCTCTGTTTTTTTTTTTTTTCATCAATTTTAATTTCTACTAACAAAAGGAGAAAGATGCGGGAGAGCTACTGTAATATAGGAAGCATTTCGAGATACAGGAAAGCATTAAACACGATATCTATCAGATGAGATAGCACACGCTCACTTGAATATATCATCTCAAAATGAAAGTGGCGTAAGTACCGTTGCAAAAGGATATAGAGAATTCTCACGGAAAGATGCCGTTGTTATTTTTTTTATGATCAATTGGTTGAGCGAAAAATTCTGAAAAAATTAGAACTTCATTCATTGAAGTGTTTAACAAACTATCATATTTTTTGAATGACATCCTGCGGAATTGATGAAGAAGTAAAATAAATTCTAGTAGTTAGCGAATTTTTTCTCATGCTAAACGAAGTTATCCGGTGAGCGACGTTGCCGAAAACTCGGTAAACGCGCACGGCCAGTGTAGAGTGAATTCGGCAACGTCGCAGCCGAAATAACGCGCCGGGGAATCCCTCATCAGCCAAATGCGTCTCCTTTGTCCTAAACTCGTCAATTCTCAATAGCCAGAAAACCCTAGACTAGTCCCCCCTATGAGGGAATCTCCGAGTTCCGCGGTTTTTATTTTTTTATGATCAATCGGCTGAGCGGAAAATTCTGAAAAAATTTGACATTATTCATTGAAGTGTTTAACAAACTATCATATTTTTTAAATGACATTCTGCAAAGTTGATGAAGAAATAAAATAAATTCTAGTAGCTATCAGGATTTTTCTCATGCGCTATGAAGTCATCCGGTGTGCGGCGTTGCCGAAAACTCGGTAAACACGCACGCAAGCTGGCAGTCTAGAGTAGATTCGGCAACATCCCAGATAAAAAATCCCTTATCACCCGCAATCGAGTTGATCCCTACCGTTATCTTGCCGCACTTTTTCAATCCACAATACAAAAAAAACAGTAATAAAAACCAAAGAAAACGGATACAAATACTAATAAGATAACTCAGAATTTCAAGATAAAAAAAGATAAAAAATAGCAAAAAAAAATGTTAAACGTAATGCCGGTATAACCGAGCGATGCCGTATATCTCATTACGTTAGAGGCTATAGTGCTTAACCAGTGGTATATAACTGACGTTGTATATACTCGCGGAAAATACTGTATTGACGTACGAAAATATGGTGGTAATAATAACGTACATGGATTTATCTACTAGCAGATTGAGATCAAACTAATGCCACTGTTAATGCACCTGATGCTGGTGTAAACAATATTTGATGCCATAAGGTGTTCTCACAGCAACTGAGTCATCGAGGTTATCTATTTTCAAGTTATTTCCCCTTTCTTTTTCCATTTATTTTTCTTTATATATTTATCAGCAAGAAGACATTAGTAATGATCGACTCGGCTCGTTCTATTCTTCTTCCGTATTCTCGTTTGTAGATAAAGAAACCATACAGATTCATAGGATAACAAGTTGAAGTAAAGTTATGTTTGAACGAACAAAGGATCATTTTGCATTGAATTTTTGTCACGCCCTCGTAAGTTCACGCGCGATACGAGATAGTACAAAATGTAATTTCATTGCGTAAGCTCATCGACCTACACTCAAAGTGTTATTAATGGAAATGATTCTGTATTTACACCTGAATTGTTTATGATAACCTACGCAGTTTTTTCTGTCCTACGCAATTTTACGTTTAAAAAAAAAACTGCTTCCAAAGTTATCATGGATTTATTGATGGAAGTTGGATGTTAACGATTCAACTCGATGCCTGTTGTCGATGCCCCGCTATTCAGTAGAATGATTCTGAGAAGTGATTCTACTTGTTCTCGATCGATCCGCGAAAGTGAAGACGCGCGCGCACATACCGACCTGCGAAGACCTTTTGGTTCGTGCTTCTGAGAAACATTACAAGGAAAACCGCGCCACGCACTCCAGGAAACCGATCATTGTCGCTGATTATCTTTTTAATCATGTTAAAACAAGTCGTTCATATTTTTATTAAATGTTATTCAATGTTTTTTCCCTTTCGATGATCATAAAATTGCTATGAGTTGTTATGAGGGAGCTAACGAATTTGGTTGGATGAGGAGTTGACGTGTGTTTTTTTGGGGGGAGCGACGTTGCCGAATCTGCTCTAGACTGCCCGCTTGCGTGCGTGTTTACCGAGTTTTCGGCAACGCCGCACACCGGATGACTTCATTGCGCATGAGAAAAATCCTGATAGCTACTAGAATTTATTTTATTTCTTCATCAACTTTGCAGAATGTCATTTAAAAAATATGATAGTTTGTTAAACACTTCAATGAATAATGTCAAATTTTTTCAGAATTTTTCGCTCAACCGATTGATCATAAAAAAATAAAAACAGCGGAACTCGGGGATTCCCTCATAGGGAGGACTAGTCTAGGGTTTTCTGGCTATTGAGAATTGACGAGTTTAGGACAAAGGAGACGCATTTGGCTGATGAGGGATTCCCCGGCGCGTTATTTCGGCTGCAACGTTGCCGAATTCACTCTACACTGGCCGTGCGCGTTTACCGAGTTTTCGGCAACGTCGCTCACCGGATAACTTCGTTTAGCATGAGAAAAAATTCGCTAGCTACTAAAATTTATTTTACTTCTTCATCAATTCCGCAGGATGTCATTCAAAAAATATGATAGTTTGTTGAACACTTCAATGAACAAAGTTCTAATTTTTTCAGAATTTTCCGGTCAACCGATTGATCATGAAAGAATAAAATCAACCAAATCTAATGAAAAATATATTTAGCACAGAAAAGTAGCAGGACAAATGTACGTAGAAATGAGTTTAAAAAATGGCAGTAGTGGGGAAAAAAAATAAAGATCGTCACTGCGGATAAAACAATCCAACGAAGGACAAAGTCTGCAGTATTAACTGCTGCACAGGGGGACTACGAAAAATAAGGAGACCGAGAAAATACTCCTGTAGAAGTAATCTTGTGTGCGCGTAGAAGTCGCGCATTCGTAGGAAGGCGCTAATTAGCGCTAATGCGCGACGAGGCAAACATAGGTAGGGCCTCCCCCCCTCCCCCTCTCTGTAAAAGACACTGTGTGCAAGGACATTGACATTATCGTTACTCGACAGTTAATGCATGTGTCGTCAGATGTCCAAAACCACTTGTAAAATACCACTTTCACGTATTACACTATTAGAAGAAAAAAAATTGGAAATTTCATAGACAATTTGATGGGAAATTTGATCAAAATGTGACTTGTTTGAAATTTCTAGGATTTTGCACGGAAAATTTAGACGGAAATTTTTAAAATATTTCGTAAAAAAATGATATGAATTGTGTGATGCGCACAAATTCTCCTCATTTTTCCATCATCAACATACAATTGTGCACGTGTTAAATTTGTAACACGAGAACTCGTGATAAATACACAAATGCAATTATTGGAAATAAAGAGTGTGTAAAAATAAAAGATATTACGAGTTATCTTGCTGTGCAGTGGCAATTGCCGCAATGTTTGCGACCCACATGCGTGTTTGCAAGGATCTATATCGTTTTCTCTGTTTCTCTCTCATTTTGCATCTTTTTCTCAATGTCTTTGCAATGCAATGGTGAGCCTTCTAATTAAGAGTAGAAGTTGGCTACTGGAAAGAAGCGAGTAATATTTTTTTAAAAGAAATGAAGAATATTGTGGCGCCAGTGAGGCTAGACGACCAAATATATCTTTACACTATATTTTCAACAATTATTTTAAATTCTTCTCAAGGATTCGCATGATGAACAAACATCTACCTTTCATTTCCAAGACATCTTGAAATCATCAATTTCAGTAGCAAAATCGTAAAACAGAATAATTTGATTTTTTTTCTTTTAAGGATTTTTTTTTTCGATTATTCGAGATAAATAATGTAAATGCGCTTTTTTTAGCAAAATGCATATATTGCAGAGAATTTCAAGAGTTTTTGTAAGAGAATCAGGGAAAAAAGGACGTATCTCCATTAATTTTAGTAATTTTAGAGAAAAATTATTAAAATAAATATTTTGGAAAATAATGGAGATACGCCCTTTTTTCGTTCTAAAATCCCTTCTTTTGGCTCTCAAAAAAATTCTCTAAAAACAAATATTTTAGGATCAAAAGGGCGTATTTCCATTATTTTATCGATACATCTGTTAAAAAATTATTGCAAAAATAATCGATTTATTCAATTTGACCTCTCTTCACTACCTGATTTCATAGTTTGAAACTTCCTCATTCCATTTACCATATAAAAATTTTTTTTTATTCTCTTTTACGATGAGAAAGAGAAGTTACTCCTGAGAGTACATAAGTTTTAACGATAAACTATCACATCTGTAGGATTCCTCGTGTATTACAGATCGCCGTGGGTCAGTGGATCGATGAGACTGATTATTTTTCCCCTCTTCTCCTCTCTTTCTTCCTTCTCTCCCTAGAATTCCGTTAATTTACCTCTTCATATCTATCTCTCTTTATTTTCCACGTGCACTGACCTACACGACGAAAAATCGCAGAGATATACCACAGGGGGTTTCAACGATAAACAGCGTAATATCAATGGAATGTGAATGAGAGGAACGAGGAAACGCCCTGGAGCACAGTTGAACTTATTTCTGAGTTTAAAACACACGCGCACCTTTCGTGTGTCTCTGTATATGCACACATATATATATATATATATGTATATTCATGATGCAACATAGTTGCAGATAATATGCGGTTTTTATTTGTAGGAAAATAAAATATACGGATGCTGGACTCTTTTCCTTCGTAGAAAAAAAAAACATATGTATATAGTTAATCTTAGTCAGAGGAGCGTAAGTGCTATGTTTATACATAGCACTTACGCCCCTTTGATTCTCAGGTGATGATAGTTTCTGCATATTTTATTGAGAAAAAAAAATAATTCGAATATAGAAATTGTTTAAACAAAATTAATATCATCATAATTATATGAATTTGCTAAAATTCTATTAAATAGAGTGTTTATTTCTTTTTATATCGTTGATATATATATTTTTTTCGTAAAGAGCCAAAAGGGCGTATCTCCACTAATTTCCGAGATATTTTTTCTATTTTTTTGTAAAAAAAAATTGAAAAATTCTGTTTTATCTTTTCTGATGAATTTTTTTAAGAGTGAAGACCTTTTTGAAAAATCTGAAAAAATTCGAGAAGATTGTCCAGCATGTCTCCATCATTGTAGAATTTTTTCAGAATTTTTGATGGAACCGCCTTTATTTGCCACTTATATTTGACTTGAAGAAACAATATATTTTTCCAATTTTTTTGTAAAAAAAAATTAAAAAATTCTGTTTTATCTTTTCTGATGAATTTTTTTAAGAGTGAAGACTTTTTCTAAAAAATCTGAAAAAATTCGAGAAGATGATCCAGCATGTCTCCATTATTGTAGAATTTTTTCAGAATTTTTGATGGAGCCGCCTTTATTTGCCACGTATATTTGATTTTCAAAAAATCATAATTGAACTAAATTTTACTTTAAATATTGTTGATAATTTTTTTTTTTTCATGGAGATTCTCACGGCCCTCTCTTTCTTTCTCTCTCTTTTTTTGTATTTGCCTGTAAATTCAGCAAATGTGTGAGAGATCGATTTAATGCTGGCGGCATTTTGACTCCGCCTTGGTCGTGTACATAATGGTTATTTTCAGGATGAATTTTTTTTTTCTGCAAGTGCAGCAATCAGGGTCCATCGGAGATTGCCGAAAAAACAAGACAAGGCCATCATTTTGTATTGCACGATTTTAAGCCTATTGGATACCAAACACACACACAAACACGTGCCCCCTCAGGGCTTTGGTTTCAATGCAATCGAGACTCAATGTCCAGTGGTGAAACGGTTTTTCTCCAGCATCCACAAAAATACACTTGATACATCCAATTTTGGTTATTCCACTTGTATACGCCCCGTTACGTAAATTGATAGGCTATGAGCCAGTAATTTGTATCGTGTTATGGAAGCATTAAAGTACTTTTCATTCACCTGTGTGGCTTCAATTAGCTCTTCCTGTCCACAAAAATACAGGCTCAAAAAGGCTTTTTAATAAAAAATAATGAAATGGAAGAGGTCAACTGTTTTTTTTTTCTGCGCATTTTCTGAAGCTAATATTTCAGCAAATTAATGGAGATACGCCCTTCTCACCCTAAGCCATTTTTACAGAGGATTTGAAGAGCTGCAGAGGAAAATCAGCATAAAAAGGGCGTATCTCCATTATTTTTTTGAAATATTTGAAAGAAAAAAAATTATAAATTTTTTTTTTAAATGAGTAGGATTTTTTTTAAGAGTGAAGACAGTTTTCAAAATTTTTGAAAAAATTACACAATAATATATATATATTGTAGCATCTTCTCAAATTTTTTCAGATTTTTTCACAAAGTCCTTCTATGAAAAAAAAAATCCCGAATTGTTTTATCTCAGTGGTCCATTTTACCCCTACTTCATATGTACCCAAGGGAAATAAACACAGTTGTACGTGTGTGCAAGCAAAGAGATATCTCTCTCTCTGCGCTTCTTGACGTATACCAGAGTGACGTGAAAAGAGGAAGAGAGAGAGAGAGAAAGGGTTACATATAAAGGTACAAAGTCAGTGCGCGTCCACAGCAAACGATAATCATCATAACGGGCATCCTTCCTCGAGACCGAACTTACCTAGCTTTACTTTCGCACTGTCCCCTACACAGAAACACACACATATACATATGTGTGTGCGTATCGTATGTGTGTGTGTGTACTCGCGGTTTACTCACGCACAATGGGTCTCTGGGAGGCCGGTGGAGTAGACGTACTTCCTCGTTTCTCAAGGCGCCAGGGTCCTTTCTTCCGATGTACTCCGTTACAATCGCCGCTCTCTAAAGTACCGGTATTACGAAGTACACAGCCATGAGAGACACACATTTAACTTTGATTAAATGAGAAAAGAGTTGTTTTGGATGTACGGAAATTGGTGAGCTAATGAATTTGGTTGGATGAGAAGTTGACGCGCGTTTTTTTTTTGGGGGGAGCAACGTTGCCGAATCTGCTCTAGACTGCCCGCTAGCGAGCGTGTTTACCGAGTTTTTGGCAACGCCGCACACCGGATGACTTCATTGCGCATGAGAAAAATCCTGATAGCTACTAGAATTAATTTTATTTCTTCATCAACTTTGCAGAATGTCATTTAAAAAATATGATAGTTTGTTAAACACTTCAATGAATAATGTCAAATTTTTTCAGAATTTTCCGCTCAACCGATTGATCATAAAAAAATAAAAACAGCGGAACTCGGGGATTCCCTCATAGGGGGGACTAGTCTAGGGTTTTCTGGCTATTGAGAATTAACGAGTTTAGGACAAAGGAGACGCATTTGGCTGATGAGGGATTCCCCGGCGCGTTATTTCGGCTGCAACGTTGCCGAATTCACTCTACACTGGCCGTGCGCGTTTACCGAGTTTTCGACAACGTCGCTCACCGAATAACTTCGTTTAGCATGAGAAAAAATTCGATAGCCACTAGAATCTATTTTACTTCTTCATCAATTCCGCAGGATGTCATTCAAAAAATATGATAGTTTGTTGAACACTTCAATGAACAAAGTTCTAATTTTTTCAGAATTTTCCGCTCAACCAATTGATCATGAAAAAAAAATAAGCGGCAAATCCTTAGTAAGAGGACCGGTTTAAGGTCTAAATCCATTGAGAATTGACGAGTTAAGGACAAAGGATATCCAAGACTATGATCCTTCCGAGTGTGTGTTCAGCCAAGCGAGTCGCTTCCTCATCGGTCAGTACAGAGAGAATATGAGCCAGGAATTACGATTAGTTTAACCGTATGCCTTGCAATATGGAAGCATAAATCGCGTTGATGCCTCAGCGTTGGCTATTAGGTACGCGCTAGTGCTACGGTATACGACCTCGGCCAATGCACTTCCACACAATCTTCATTTCCTATTGCATATGAATATTCGTTATTTTTTGATGTGTCGCTTCATTCATTCGTTATATTTCATTTGATTGAATTAAGAATTGAACCATCTAAATGTGTGCACAGAATATCCTAGTAAATACTAGGATATTCTGTGCACTATGCACATGTGAATATAGATGCTCATACAATGTATAACCCAGTTGATACTGTGGAAAAGGAGTATTATAATGGAATAGCTTGGAGAGAGGCTATTGTGTGCTGCAAGGTAATACGCTTGCGGACCGTCACTAGAAATTTACTCGGGCGTGAACACGGAAACAGAATGCTATGGGTGTTACTTTGCAGACGGCATTGCTTCTCTAGGACCGAAGGTTACTCACAGATTATCCTAAGAATCTTTCTCAACATTATCATAAAAGGAAATGAAATAATGATAATAATTCAAGGGTAATTTGTTAATTCTTTGCAAATATTTCAGAAAGTATTGGAGAAATGTCCTTTTTATCCCAAATTGTTTTTAGAAGAAAACACTTTAAGAATTGCAGAAAAGGATTAGGGCTAAAAGGATGTATCTTCTCGATCTTTTCATATGGAAATACGTCATTTTGATCCTAATTCTTTCTTTTTTGAGGATTTTGAGAGCTACAAAGAAGGATTAGGGCCAAAAAGGGCATATCTACCTTGACCCTAATTCTTATTTGCCCTTCCTAAAATGTTCTACTAAGAAACCGTTCGATGTCAAATCCATATGTTCATATTTGAATGATCACAGCCTATTCCTAAATCAATATGATGCCATAATCACAGTGACGTGAAAATAATCCAAGAATTTAACTTCTAATGTAACCTTTACTCATCATTTTGTGAACACATGCAACACCATATGTATGAATCAAATTAAATTACATAATTTGAATTACATTCAATAAAATTAGCGAACCAATGTTCGAATATTCACTAGAACCCATCAAAGTATCCTTAAATGCAATAGAAAGGATTAAGATCAAAAGGGCGTATCTCCATCAAAGTATCCTTGCATCCAATAGTGAGAATTAAGATGAAAAAGGAGCGTATGTCCATTAGTTTCCGAAATAGTTCAAAAAATAGATGAATAATCTCCTTTTTTGGAACTTTTTTTTCGGAAATATCTCCAAAATTTATGGAAAACGACCTTTTTTTATCCAGATCTACTTCGCAGCTCTTGAAATCCTTTCCAAAAGTATCCCAGAGCAAGAAGGACGTATCCCCACTAATTTGTGAGGCATTCTGAAGGCAAGATCATCAAAAAAAGACATCCTTATCGTGTTTTTATCTTCATAACAAGTGAATTATTAAAACACACACATACTCCATTCCAAGTGGATATGAATTATGTTCAATTATAATTATTTTTTTTTTTGTATTTATTTATTTATTTTTAAACGAAGAAAAGATAAGAGAAATATAATAGTTGTTGAAGAAAATTGGGTTAATTTATGACTGCATGATCCTCCAGCTAATTTACAGAGACTTGTGAATAGCGTGCATTTGTGGATTATGAGAGGTCAGGCTCATGCTCCATAACTGAAGATACGAGGAAAATAAATAAATAAATGAAAAAAAAATAAAAATTATAAAAATATATCGTGCAGTTGTAGATTCAATTATACGAAGCCCATGGTCGTAAAGGGGGAAAAAAAGGGAGAAGGGGGAAGAAGGGATATTACACGATGCGAGAGGAAGTGAGAAATGTTAACCAACGCAAGAACGCGTCTGAAGAGCGCAATATCTTTCTGCGTTTATCTCTGCGGCATCAGGGGTTACACCTCGAAAATTACTTTTCAAATCTATTTTACTGATGATTTTACCTGATTATTTTTAAGAGATTAAGGAAATTGAATTATTATGAGTTATGGAAAATCGTTGATTTAGATGAAGTATGTCATGGATTCTTCTAGGTTTTTTTTTTTTCAAAGGAATGTTGGATAAATGCGTAATTCTAGGTTTTCTCAGGCACTCGAGAGAAAAGCACTGGACACTTGTGTGTTTGCGAGCAATTGTTGATATCGAATTTGTGAAATGCCTCGGGGATTAAAGAATATCGAACGGGAGAATTCAATTGCTGAATGTATCACGTACTGACCTGCATCAAGTATCTTTCCATCATAGTCAATTATGTGCTTCGAGGATAATAGAATTTCAGGAAAATAGATAGTGTTTTCAATGTCAATCGATTTTTACATTGAGGTTAACAGAGATGAACTTCTCATGATTTTCGATCTAATTATGGAATGATCATCTTTATTGGTGATCTTCATATGGGAATTGGTTGGGAAATATTCAAGAGCTATAAAATGAGATTAGAACAAAAAGGGCGTATCTCCATTGATTTCCAGAATATCTGGGAGAATAAGCGAGATAAAGCGATTCCATCCTAATCCTTTTGCAGATTTTAAAATTCTTTACGAAAGAGGATTAGAATAAAAAGGGCGTATCTCCATTAATTTTTGAAATATTTCTGAAAGATGAAAGCTAATTTTGTTTTTTTAAAGAATTTAGGAAGATAAGCGAGATAAAGCGATTTTTTAGCAAATTCTTCTTATAGTTCTTGCAATCTCTTGGAAAACAGATCAGAGCAAAAAGGGCGTATCTCCATTAGTTTCTGAAATATTCGAAAAAACGAGTTATTTCACTTTTTTGAAAATATCTTGGAAAATAAGCGAGATAGATCGATTCTATTTGAATCCTTTTGTAGATCTATGAGATTCCGCACAAAAAAATCGAGCAAAAAGAGCGTATCTCCATTGACTTCCTGAATATTTTCAAAAAACACAATTTAATTATGTTCTTTGAAAGGATTCAGGAGAATAAGCGAGATAAAGCGATTTCGCCATAATCCTTCCAATAGCCCTTGAAATTCTCTACAAAAAAGTGTTGATACTAAAAAAGCGTATCTCCATTAGTTTCCAAGATATTTCAAAAAAACTGATTCGACTGGAAAAAAAATAGACTTAACCCCGTTTACCTCTTCGCAATTGAATTCTTCGTGCAAAACTCCTTTCGATTGGAACCTTTCACCATTCGACCTCTCCCAGCCTCGATAAATCCTCGAAGGAAAGAGAATCTGTACACTTGACGTGACTGACATACCCATAAACATAAACATACGAATAATCAGAGTTTTCAAATTTCTTTAATTTTCACCTTTAAAACCTAAATTTTTCAATGATTAATAATGAAAATTCCTAACTTCTGTTGCAGATCATCGCTATGTGTCAGATAAAAATATAATTGGCAGAGGTAGCCTAGAACACCATAAATGTTCTGAAATGTAGCGAAACAAAGAGATCATAAAAGCTGAAGGCAATAAAGACGAAACAAGGATCTGAAAATAAGAAGAAAAAAATCTAAAAAAACAATAATAATTCCACTGATCTGTGGAGAAAAAGAAGAGGGGATTAATGGTAACAGTGAGATGGTGAAAAAAAAAAATCGTGTAAAAGAGTATTATCTGCTTGGAGAGTATGGCTTCAAGTTCCATTTAGAAAATCATCGGTAGTATAGTGGTCAGTATCTTGAGAATGCGGAAGGAAAACATGGAGGGATATAGTTAGTAACATGAGAAGCTGGTCGTTCCTTTCAATACCATAATAATAATTTTTCTTTTTTTTTTTATTGATAATTCCCTATCCAAATCAAGAATTTTGCAATTACTCTCCTTACTCTCCATATGCGCATCTTTTGCTTTTCTAGGATGATTGATTGGCGTGAACTCGTTCATCTGCATAGGCACTCTTCAAGTATTATATATACCCTTTGTTATATTCAGGCTTTTATGTTTGTGTCCACCCTCTTCGGGGCATTAAAACACATCTATACTATCGTCCATTCTCTTGTCGCCATTATTTATTGTCTTATTATTTATCTTGTATCTCAGTTGTGCGCTTATCATCGATCTTCGTTCTCCAACTGACGACGTAATAGCAGTGGGGGATAGTACCGGCAATTGTGTGCCAAAGATGCAACACACACATGGAAGTGCATATCGAGTAAATGCTTTTATTTATTTTCCTAAAAATTTGGATTTCTCCAATTTTTCCTGAAGATCAAATATGATAATTTGATCTTTTTCGACCCTTTTTTGGGGGAATAGCTTGGAAATTAATGGAGATACGCCCTTTTTGTCCTCAGATGGTTGACCTAAGGAGGCTATACAAGAATTAGGGCAAAAGGACGTATCTCCATTAAATTCCACAATATTTGAGAAAAATTAGCAGTTTTCTGCTTTTTTGAAGGAATCTTAAATCGAATGAACCTCAGATTTCGAAATACTTGAAAAAAAGGGAATTCTCCTGCTTTTTTTCGGAAATGGTTTGGAGAATAAGCGAGATAGAGCGATTTTGTTCCAATCCATAGCAGAAGCTCTTGAAATTCTCTACAAAGAAGGATTAAAATATAAAAGAGGCGCATCTCCATTAGTTACATTCCGCTTTACTATTAAGATGATATTAGAATATCAATATTCATTCGATTATTATGTAATCGATAAATGAAAAATAAATCAGTAGGCATACACTAGAAGAGACATCAACTGCACCTAATGAGGAATCATTAGAAAATCGTAATGTCTATTTGATTGTTTTATTATGTGATCAGGACATTGGAATCATGTGTATGCCTGTATACTACTCGATAATCACTGTTCGATAGTTGGCAATAAACGAGTCACGGATTAAATGACTCTTCAGTCCTTTTCTTTTCCTTTTTTTTTTTTCTTTTTTTTTAATGTGTGTGTGAATATGCGCTTGTGTTTGTGTCTGTGAATCCCATCAGGATATCGGCCTACTCGCATACCAATTGCGTCTGCCATGACCTTCGCGCGAGAACAGAATATAGATTGCTGTATTAACGTTAACAATGAACCCACGATTGTGCATTATGTATTAAGGGGGGGAGAGAGGAAGAAGGGATGTGTGACGACAGTGGCACGAGTCAGTGTCTTTTCATGCCCGATTCAGCAGAAATTCAAAGAAACCTGTTAATAATGCTATTCACTTTTTATCGCTCTTTAAATTGAAATAATCAAGTGGCGATAGAAATGTGAATTACCATTGAATTCATTATTCAATTAATTGAATTGATGTGCTATAAGAATTGGGGTAGAACGCGATTTTAATATGGGACTTTGATACGTGGAGTAATTATCAAAGAGTGAATTACGTAATTAGTGATTTTTTACATGGAAATTGTGGGAAATAAGGGGAAATATTGAAGATGGAATTTTTTTGATAATTCCGTTGAAAAGCTGAGGAAATTTTAGCAGGAAAACATATGTCACAAGATATGTTTTAGAATTTCTTCATAAAAAAAGGATTTGACCTTCAATTCACCTTCAAAAAATCGAATTTTCAACAAATTCAGAAAAAATACTTGTGACACGTGTTTTCCACGTCAAATTTCCTCAGCTTTTTAATGCAATCATCAGAAAAATCCTATCTCCATGATGCACAATAAGAATTGGGGTAAAAAGGACGTATCTCCATTTTATTCCGAATTTTTTGAGGAAAAACCCATTTTTTCACCTTTTTTTTACAGATTTTTTTGCAACATTGGCTCTTTGTAAGTATTTCGGAAGATAAGCGAGGGAGAGCGATTTTGCGAACCTGAAGCTTTTTTTGCAGCTCTTAAATTAGGACAAGAAAGGCGTATCTCCATTAGTTAAATAAATCGATTGAATTAATTAATCGATTAATTAAATCACCGCTTAATAATAATTGGAGTATTTGGCTTTTTTTTAAGGAGGAAATTAAAACTGCTTCCGGTTGGATCAATTCTCGCATGTACCACCCACTCATTCCGTTATCTTGAACTACCTCTCCACTCTATTCTGTATATAACCCGACTATTTGAACGTGTATACTCGTCAAGTGTTCAGGAGATAGTTATCGCTCGTGAGGATTTATCGTCTCTCTTCTCTGTTGCCTGCACTTCACTTGGTAGGTATGTACAAAAGTCGTTGAAGCGCAAATGCAGGCAGCTTCTCTTCATTCAGACACCTCACGTATTATGACGAAAAATGTTAGTAGATTTCACCAAACGTATAATTTACGAGTGAGCATGATTGATTCTCTCTCGCACGTGCACTTGTCCACAACAACGATTATTGACTCGTTCTTACATGCACATCATTATTTGATTGTTTTTTCAACTTTTTTCTCTTTTTAATGGAATGAGTTTGAGGATTTTAATACGTGGAGTAATTATCAAAGAGTAAATTGCGTGATTAGTGATTATTTCAATGGAAATTGTGGGAAATAAGGGGAAATATTGGAGATGGAATTTTTCTGATAATTCCATTGAAAAGCTGAGGAAATTTTAGCTGGAAAACATGTGTCACAAGATATATTTTAGAATTTCTTTAAAAAAAAAGGATTTGACCTTCAATTCACCTTCAAAACATCGAATTTTCAACAAATTTAGAAAAAATACTTGTGACCCATGTTTTCCACGTGAAATTTCCTCAGCTTTTCAATGCAATCATCAGGAAAATTCTATCTCCAACCGTTCCACCAAAAACATCAATTCCTCAACTCTTTTTCCATCAATCGATCAATCGAATGACACAAGCGAATTCTCCTGTCATATCTATCTCTAAACAAGCACTTTCATTCATACGTGTCAAGGATTCTCGTGTTTGATAACATAAAATTAGAGTGTCATCATGACTTAAGAAACCAGACACGCGTGGAAAATATTTCTTAATTCTCATTCGTGACGGATTCTAAAGAATGACTTCTGCAAAATAATATTGAGCATTAAAATAAAAGTCATCGAGTTGCAGAATAGAACAATGAAGCAGATTGAAAAATAGAAAGAAAGAAAAAAAATTCACAAATGCATCGTAACTAACGAAAGAACATCGGAGCTATAGGCATAGAAGAACGTAATCACCCGCGTATTGTGCTTAACTTGGGAATAATGAAAGCCAAGATAGGAACACCCGTGAATCCAAGGTGCGGAAGACACAGAGAAGGCAATAGAATGCGCCACTGCAAACAAGCCATAATGCCCGATACACCTCGGGGTCCAAGTACTACAGGCTGTTTCACCAGGGCTCCAACAACTCCTGGTGAACCCGAGGTGAACGACACGATCATCATCTACCGATCAGCAATTCAATCCTTCATTAAATCATTTGCTCATCTCCAAAAGATCCGCATCAACTATTTTCCTTTTATTTTTCTGTGAATTGTTTCCTACACCTTTTTTTTAGCTGAATCCTTATTCGTTGAGAATTTTACTAACGAATAAATCACGTAATTACTCGTGTTTTAATGGAAATTGTGGAGAATGAGGCGAATTATTGGAGATGGAATTTTTTTGATGATTCCATTGAAAAGCTGAGGAAATTTTAGCTGGAAACCATATGTCACAAGATATTTTTTAGAATTTCTTCATAAAAAAAGGATTTGACCTTCAATTGACCCTCAAAAAATCGGATTCTCAAAGACTTCAGAATAAATACTTGCGATATATGTTTTCTGTGTAGAATTTCCTCAGCTTTTCAATGTAATCATCAGAAAAATTCTATTTCCAACCGTTCCACCAAAAACATCAATTTCTCAACTCAATAGCTCTTAAAATTCTCGTTAAAAAACAGGTGAGTAGAAAAAAGTTGTATCTCCATTAGTTTCTCAGATATTCCATTGAGAATGATGACAAAAGTCGATTTGTCCTGTTTCACCTCGTCTTTTCCCTTTCGTTGTACAAACGATGGGATGGAATAATGAAAGAAGAAGCGGATGTACACAGTGAGAGGCGAACATCACTGAGGATGAAAGGAAACGCGAAGCGGGAAATTGTCCCCTTGGACAATTGTTACCAGTGAGCAATCAACGTCGTGGCAGAGCGGCTCACCAAGATAGTCACTTCTCCTTTGGAGTTAAAACCATACAGTCACACACAGGCGTACAAAACACTATTTTAATATTTTCATCTCTCTTCTCTTCTTTGGCTTTCCACACTGCGATTTCCGTCCTCTTGGAATTGTGTATAACAGTGTTGAAAGGCAGCTCTCTCGTGGAAAAATATCATGAAAGATTCTCACGCGTCTGAAAAGTAAATTCCACTGGAGACTCTCTGTGCGCGTTTGATTGTCCCATGTTACTAGCATGGACACGCTCTCTCCTGTACCAGATTAAATGCCCGACATACCGTACGCTTTATGTGCGATCATTTGAGACATTTAAATTGTTGAAGTGATTTTAATAAATGGATCTTTGCGATTTTAGAAAAAAAAATTGAAAAATTGAACATATTGAAATGATTGATTTGATGTTATTGGTAGAACGGTTAGGAATTGATTTTTTTTGATGATTGCATCGAAAAGCTGGGGAAATTTGACATGGAAAACATGTGTCACAAGATATATTTTAGAATTACTTCATAAAAAAAGGATTTGACCTTCAATTCACCTTCAAAAAATCGAATATCCAAAAAATTCTAAGAAAATACTTCCGACACATGTTTTCAACGTGAAATTTCCTCAGCTTTTCAATGCAATCATCAGAAAAATTCCATCTCCAACCGTTCCACCAATAACATCGTATAAATCATTTAAATGAATGTAATTTCTCATAAAAATATTAAACAATTGAAATCTCTTCTTTTTGCGGTGAAAAAATAATGGAAAATCAGAGATAAGTCTTCCTGTAACCTCGAACGTCTGCTTGACTGCGAAAGTGAATATCCCCAAGTGAAAGTAAACTTATGCAAATCAGACGCCTCTCATCCTCACTTCTTTTAGCAATAGAATTTACTTTCTTCGTGTTCTCACAATTAGTAATAACTCAATCAGGATTTTTCCCCCTTTCAAATAATCAACAGGCGGTAACGACAATTGAGATAAGTTTGTTGAAAAACAAGAAGTTTATCTCTATTATCAGGTAATTTCATGCTTTGTTCTGTCGTATCGACAATCAGAGTCTGGCGCATTTCATTGAAAAGCAATTGTTCCTGTAATTAGGGCAGACACAATTCGTCTCGCTAAGAATCAAAAGAGCGTGAGTGTTTGAAACATCACTTTCCAAATACGAGGAATAATCAATGCAACTCGTGAAAAAGGTGAAACATAATAATTTGATTTTTTTTCGATATCTTTTTTAGAAAATATCGCCGAAACTAATGGAGATACGCCTCTTTATCTGAATTCTTGTTTGTTAAGAATTTCACTAATGAATAAATTACGTAATTAGTCGTTTTTTGATGAAAATTGTGGAAAATGAGGGGAATATTGAAGATGGAATTTTTTGGATGATTCCATTGAAAAGCTGAGGAAATTTGAGCTGGAAAACATATGTCACAACATATATTTTAGAATTACTTCATGAAAAAAGGATTTGACCTTCAATTCACCTTCAAAAAAATCGTATTTTCAAAAAATTCAGAAAATATACTTGCGACACATGTTTTCCATGTAAAATTTCCTCAGCTTTCCAATGGAATCATGAGAAAAATTCTATCTCTAACCCTTCACACTTTTTCCATTAGTCCAGGCTCATTTAAAATTCCAAATTTATAAATTCAGGTCTCGAAATAAATTTCACATTTACTTTATTTGTTTTTTTCTCGAATTCTTTAGCATTTTATGATTTTGCATGAAACACAGGTTTTTCCGGTGTATAAATACAGTGTTTCATACGAAACACACAGTGAAGATGATCAGACAAACATAAATGTTTCACACGCGTGTGCGCGTGCCTCTTATTTGATTTGTACGTGATGATACGACTGAAACGTGACATATTAGTGCTTCTTTGTATGCAAACAATGCTCACGCATTATGACTCTCACCACCAAATGCACACCAAAGTGTATACACCAAAGTGCATAATAAAATGGTGGATGCCTATAATTTGCTCCATAAAGTTTTAAAATAAATTTTAAACAGGCAATAATTTATCCCACTTTAATTAACACAATTTGCATGAATTTTCCATTCGTACAGGTGCAAAAAAAATTACAAGAATTGCCCCACGACTTGTTTTTTCGAATTTGACTCGAAGGTCAATCGTTATAAAATGTTGAGGATCATGAGAGAGTAAATGCGCGGCACCTTTGCAGATTTCCTCGGGCAGATTCTCTCTCTTTGCTATTGCCAGAACGAGAGAGTACAGAAAAGTAGCGGCATACTATAGAGAGTTGAATACCGCAAGAGTCTCCAACTGTTGGTGCAATAGTTGGAGATATTAGTGGTTGTAGGATTAGAACTTGGGAAATAGAGAAAGAGGATGGTGGTGATTCTTTCTTGACTAACGGAGATTTTATATTTGGAAAAAGTAGGGATTTCACCTGGAAATTTAGGATTTTTCGATGAAAATTGTTTGGAAGAAGGGGAAATATTTGGAGTAGATGATTTTCGATGATTCCATTGAAAAGCTGAGAAAATTTGAGCTGGAAACCATATGTCACAAGATATATTTTAGAATTTCTTCATGAAAAAAGGATTTGACCTTCAATTGACCTTCAAAAAAATCGTATTTTCAAAAAATTCAGAAAAAAAAGTCGTGACACATGTTTTCCGGCTCAAATTTCCTCAGCTTTTCAATGGAATCATCAGCAAATGGCTACCTCAAATATTTCCACTCCTTTCAATCAATTTTCCGCTTAAAATCCGTTTTTTTTTCAAAAACAAAGGTGACAATTTTTTTGAAAATTTGTTTTTTAAAAATATGACTTCCGACCTATGCTTTCCACCTCAAATTTCCTCAGCTTTTCAATGGAACCATCGAAAAAATTCCATCTCCAACTTTATGGAGGATTAGAACCTGAGAAATGGAGAAAGAGGATAGGAGTGAATTCTCTCTTGACTAACGGGGTATTTTATATTAGCCGCGATAGTTACTTGGGTACAGCATCTCTCTCTGTGTAAGAAACACGCGATTTGGCGTGTCGCAAATACACGGTAACCTTCGAATTTCCGATGCTTAACGAGAAACGATGGAGTTCGGGTTACCCATCGGGAAGAGGTTAATTACAACTTTAACTACCCTTGATTTATAATACCGATTCAATTGCACATGCACCTCTTATTATCACAACAATTGATCATTTTTTTTTTTTTTTTTTCTAATCATTTTTTAAATATTCGCGCGCTAGTAGCGCGCGAGAAATGGTGAGAATTTTTCACTTTATTATTTACGAGTCACTTGATAATCCATAGATTCTCTCGTGTATACGGAGGCCTTGAGGTCCTCAACAGCTGTGCGATAGGTGGAAGACTCTTTGCAACAGAGAAATTGCTATATATCTATATATATGTATACACATTGCGGTGATGTTGAGAATCACAAGAGAGTTACAGTACGTATGCCTCTGTGTGTTGTACACACCACAAGAGGTAATTTAATTTATGACCTAGGTAGCAGTCATTAGCGCGTGCCGAACGGGAGAGAAAAAGAGATGCTGCAAGGTCGCTCTCACCCTTTTTGCATTAAAATCCCAATCTTAGGTTTCAGATTTATACTTTTTAATTAAAACATTTTTCCTTCCTTTTTTTTTAGAGAAGATAGGATAACTTGGTTTTTTTAGTTGTTTTTTAATGGCATCTTGGAAAGTGATGGAGATACGCCCTTTTTGCCCTCAGATGGTTTTATAGAGAATTTTAAGAGCTATTAAAAAAGAGGCATTCAAAGGGCGTATGTCCAGTGGTTTCTGAGACATTTGAGAAAAATAATGAAAATTATGAGTAAAATAAAAATAGGAATTAATGGAGTTTTTTTAGGAATATCGCGGAAAATAAGCGAGATGGATCGATTCTTCGCCAATTTCACTTTTTGCTTATATATAGCACTCATGCCACTTTATTTCTAATGTAACTATATATATTTAGTCATAATTTTTCTTGTTTTTTGGAATATTTTATTTATTAATTCATTTTTTTAGCTCTTAAAATTCACGAAAACAATGAAATAAAGTAAAAAGGGCGTATCTCCATTATTTACTCAAATATTCCACCGAGAATTCTCACTTGCACCTTTTTTCTACTGAATTAATTAAAAATCTCTAATTGAAAAATTTATGATTAAATTTAAAAAAAAAAAACTTACCGGCAACGATTGAAATGCGGCGAAATCCCTGCGACAATATTCTGAAACAAATAATTTATTTTTCATTAAAAAAAAAAAAGAAGAAATGAAGATTCGGACACAATGCGCATTAATCAATGCCGCGAGTCCCCAGGGGGCGGAAAAGAGTCTCTCTTTAATAAAAAAGAAAGTCAAAACGTTAATAATACGCTTTCGTATTAACACAAGCATGGTCACCGAATGACTGACCTACATAGAACAACACACCCGGAGGGCTCACTTGTCTTCCCGCAATGTGCCATCGTCACTGAGTACACATGAAGATTTAAAAGAAATGAAAAAGACATATATATGTATAGGGGAAGACTCGGCTGAATGGACCTGTTGTTCAGTGTTGTTTGGGATTTTTTTTTAGAGTGAAGGCTTCTTCAGAAATATACGGAACAAGTGGATGATAGTATTGCTTTCCAACTGATATAGCTTTTTCTGCTGATACTTTAGCAATATGCTTCCGAATGGAAGTGATACAACTTTCTTCAAACCATCATCAAAATTTCAAATTCTGAAAAATTCATTAAAACGCCAATAACTCGAGAACTAATCATGCAAATAAGCTCAAAATTAACAGGCATCTAACTGATACAACTTCGAGAGTAATTGTCTCGATTGAACAATTAAATCCCAAAACTTCTAGTTTATTCCAGATTTTCGAGATTAAATTAAAAGGATCTCGAAAAATAATGAGTTTAGAGAAAAATATCAAGATACCTTTTTTGTAGAGAATTTCAAGAGCTGCCAAAAAGGTTCCCTGACATTTACTCCTAAACTCAACAGTTTCCAAGATACTCTTTAAATAAGTTGACTAAAAATTTGAATTCCTCGAATTTTCGATTATTCGATGATTTCCACAATTCAATGAGTATCTCGAAAACCATTAGATTTGGGAAAATTCATCAAGAAACCTTTTTTGGACTCCTTCGAGCCAAAAAAAATCCAGAGGTCCATTCTGCCGCATCCTTATATATAAAGATGAATTAAAATGAAATGGCCCATGACATCGTTGAAGGCTCCTGAGGTGGAGGCGAATGGACGGGATTTCTTTTTACCTTTTTGTTTTGGTGGCGATCAACACACAACCGGACCACCTGTGTCCTGTTAACTCACGTGCCGCACTCACAGATGTAACGATACTTGTTTTTTCTTTTTGTGCGATATTCGAAAGTCACTCTCTTATTTTTCATTAATTCCTCGATTTTTGCGGTTTTTTTTTTAAACGAAGAGATGCTTCTCGATCGATTTCATGCGATTCGTTCACTTCCGCATGCGATTTTGACAAATTGCCGGGTTCTTTCATTTCTTCATCACGATCTGAACAGAAATTCGCGAATCGCAGATATTTTATTTATAAAAAAATTTATGAAAAATTTATAGAAAAAAAAGGATTTTTTTTTTCGTCGATATTTTATTGAAGGGCATTCGGGAAATAATGGAGATACGCCTTTTTTGCACGAAACCGATTTTGTAGAGAATTTCAAGAGCTACAAAAATGGGTTCGGAGGAAAAGGGCGTATCTCCATTATTTTCCGCGATATTTCTAATAAACGACAAAAAAAAGACTTATTCTTGATTTTTATTTCATTTTTTTAATGAATATTTCAGAAATTAGTGAATTTTCTTCATTTTTTAAAATCCTAATTTGGACAAATTCGCGGATTGTGGAAATTTTATTTATTTATAAAAATACTACGAAATCGTTTGTGCACTGGCGTAATACGTTTTCTTTTTCGCTTTTATTGTTGGGCATTATGGTGCAGTCATTACGAATGGTAATTTACGAGGAAGTGTACAAGAGCGAAATAGAAACTGGCAACAAAAAAAAAGGGGTATAATAAATTGATTACCCTGGGATTTCGTCGTATGAAATTCGAAATTTCGTTATTACGATTTTTTTTCTAAATTACTCGATGTTACGGTAACACACAATATAGAAAATTTTCTTGGGAAAGGAGAAAAGAGGCTATTCGCATGCAGTTCCGGAGTTCTTATCCATTCGGATAGAAAGTCAAGGTGCTATTGGGAAAATGGACAATTCATTTTCACTGATACCGGTTTTCTGGGAGTTTACTGCAATTGGAAAGTGGAGAAAAATTGACTTTATGAAGGAGCAGTTTGAGATAGAATTTTTTTGATGGTTGCATTGGAAAGCTGGGGAAATTTTAGCTGGAAAGCATATGTCGGAAGGCATATTTCAAAAAATAAATTTTTTAAAGTCTTTTTTTTCGAAAAAAAAAAAAATTCAAACGGAAAATTGCTGAAAACAGGTGGAAGTATTCGAGATAGGTATTTTTTGATAATTCCATTGAAAAGCTGAGAAAATTTGAGCTGGAAAACATGTGTCGCAAGTTATTTTTCGAATTTTTCAAAAATTTCGATTTTTTCGAAATTTTGGAAATTTCGAAATAACCAAAATTTCGAAGAAAATCGAAAAAATACTTGTGACATATGCTTTCCAAGTCAAATTTTCTCAGCTTTTCAATGGAATCATCAAAAAATACCTATCTCGAATAATTCTCCTCTTTTCACCCAATTTTCCACCCAAAATCAGCTTTTTTCCTCGAAATTCATAAAAAAAACAGATCTAACCAGAACTATCTCTCTTTTTCTCTCCAGAGGATGTCTCACTGTGTGGGAAAAAATAAACAAAAAAAAGTGAAGTACAGTGAAACTCATTAAGAATAAAAATGTTTGTTTCTCTTAAAACCCACGTAAAATTTAGAGTAACGGACATTTCACCTCAAAATAGAAAAGAGGCGAATGCACCCATTCGATTTCCTCGTTGCTCCAAGTTCTCAGGGAAGTTCTTAGACTTCGTGAGACTTTGGCTCGTTAATTAAAATAAAAAAAAGGAAGAAAAAATACTCACAGCAGCGAAAGCACTGGCACAACATCTCTCGGTACATTAGTACACTCATGTTGAAAACTCCTCCCTTCTTTAACTTAATAAAAAAATTTCATTTGTTTATCATGTTCACACTTGGCATCGCGACTACCTCTGAATAAATTTAATTGTGAGAACAATTAGCGCGTGTAATAAAAAAAAAGGCGAGATCAACACAGAACATGTACACAATACGAATAGAATAAAGAAATAATAATAACAATAGAAAATGAAAAATGTAGTTTTTTTTTCTTCTTAAACACAGACGTTTTCATTTTTGCTTCCAAATGAAAGCTATGTAGTCATCAGAACTTTTGATTGTAATTTTTTTTAATAGAAGATATTATCTTTCCTCATAGTTATCTCGGAAACTAAGCGAGATAGCGCAATTTTTTAAGACTTTTTTTTTGTGGAGAATTGAATTTGCTACAAAAAAGGTTTCTTGATGAATTTTCCCAAATCTAATGGTTTTCGAGATACTCATTGAATTGTGCAAATCATGGAATAATCGAAAATTCGAAGAATTCAAATTTTTAGTCAACTTATTTAAAGAGTATCTTGAAAACTGTCGAGTTTAGGAGGAAATGTCAGGAAACCTTTTTTGTAGCTCTTGAAATTCTCTACAAAAAAGGTATCTTGATATTTTTCTCTAAACTCATTATTTTTCGAGATCCTTTTAATTTAATCTCGAAAATCTGGAATAAACTAGAAGTTTTGGGATTTAATTGTTCAATCGAGACAATTACTCTCGAAGTTGTATCAGTTAGATGCCTGTAAATTTTGAGCTTATTTGCATGATTAGTTCTCGAGTTATTGGCGTTTTAATGAATTTTTCAAAATTTGATATTTCGATGATGGTTTGAAAAAAGTTGTATCACTTCCATTCGAAAGCATATTGCTAAAGTATCAGCAGAAAAAGCTATATCAGTTGGAAAGCAATACTATTATCCACTTGTTTTTTTTCTCATACCTAATAAATACCCATTTAATAGATATGTTTAAGAATGTGGGAACAATATAATATATTAATTTAATTGCAACGATAAATCTATGAATTAGCCAAGTATTCGTAACTACATCCGGCGATTCTACATAACGCGACAGACATATATATATATATATAATTTCACAGCTTAATCTGCAAATTGAATAATTTCAAGCTTGCATACTGCAGATGTTTGTTCAAATACTATTTGTGACAAATAACAAGATAATTTTATTTCCAATGAATTCAATTAAGAGGGAAAAAGGTAAAAGACAATATTTTTTTCATAGTACTTTTTTCTTAAGGATATTTGAATAAATAATGGAGATACGCCCTTTTTGATCAAGGACATTTTTGTTGAGCATTTTCAGGAGCAAAAAGGGCGTATCTCCATCATTTTCCAAGTAAAGATATTCGAGAAAAATCGATTTTTTGAAGTCTCTTTTTTTCGAAAAAAACGAAAATTAAACGGAAAACTCCTGAAAAGAAGTGGAAGTATTCGAAAAAGGTATTTTCCAATGATTCCATTGAAAAGCTGAGGAAATTTGAGCCGGAAAGCATGTGTCGCAAGTTATTTTCAAATTTTTCAAAAATTTCGATTTTTTCAAAATTTTGGAAATTTCGAAATAACCAAAATTTCGAAGAAAATCGAAAAAACACTTGTGACATATGCTTTCCAGCTCAAATTTTCTCATAAAAATCGATTGAAAGAAAAAATTCGATTTTTTTCGGTCGATTCTTTTTTTTTTGAGAATTTCCCGGACACTAACGGAGATACGCCTTTTTTGCCCTAAAGAGGTTTTGTAAAGAATTTCAAGAGATATTCAAGAAAAATAGACAAAAAAAAAAAACACATCAACTTCTTCTGTTTTACAACTTCACTACTAAAATTATTCTCAAGGCAAAAATTGTGAAAAAAAAAAATCGACACTGCAGCACTGAAGGCAGTTACAGTATCGTGCTCAACTTCCGGAACATGAGGACTTGTTGGAGATTTCTCCGTACCAATTAATGCCACGGAAACGTACCGCCCAAGATAATCAGTCTAGCGTGTGAAGTTATGGGGCGATGCCTCTTGTTATTATTACTCCCAAACATTTTTTCAACACTTTTTTTATTTTTTATTTCTCTCATTTTTATCGGATTCCATTCATTCAATCGAGCATTGTCAGTGAAAAAGAGGATTTTTTCGAGGATTAAATAGTTTCTGGGGAAATTTCAGGCGGAAAACATATTTTGGAAGTTAATATTTTGGAAAATAATGTTCTGAAGCCTTTTTTTTTTTTAAAAAAAAAAGGATTTTTGGTGGAAAAATGCTTGGAAGAAGGAGAATTAATCGAGATACGTAATTTTTAATGATTCCATCGAAAAGCTGAGGAAATTTTGTCCGGAAAACATGTGTCGCACGTTATTTTTCAAATTTTTCAAAAATTTCGATTTTTTCGAATTTTTCAAAAATTTCGATTTTTCAAAATTTTGAAAAAATCGAAAAAACTGAAATTTCGAATAAAAATCGAAAAAATACTTCCGACATATGCTTTCCAGCTCAAATTTCCTCAGCTTTTCAATGGAATCATCAAACAATACCTATCTCAAATAATTTAACTATTTTTAACCAATTTTCCACCTAAAATCTCCTTTTCTCCTCGAAATTTCTCAAAAAATCCTTCGAAAATAAACTATTTTTTTGATATTTAAATTTTATACTGATAGAAGGATCGTGCGATAGTCAATCGTGATTTGCATCGATTCGTTCCGATTAACACATTCATTTTTTTTTCATTTTATTTAAACATTCAGTTGCTGATGAATTATAACATGAATTTTATACACACGGGATAAAATCTCACTCCCGATGAGAATTTAATTATTTTAATGATCATGCTCTATGTGTGTATATGTGTGTGTGTGTGGAAAATTCCTTTTTTTTTACTCTCTCATTCAATTAATCCGTTATTTCTAATTTCTTTTTCATACTTTCCTCGTAAATATTTTGCAATCCGATATTAATAAACTTAATGAGAAAATTTATTTTTTTAACATTCAAGATGTATTTCGAATTTACATGTTTTTTATACGTTCTGATAATTGTTAAGATTGGCTTTGCATGTGCCTTCAACAATGTATTTTTCGTGTTTTTTTTTAATGCTTGACGAAAGTCAAAAAACGACGATTTTTTAAAATTTAAAACGAAAATTTATTTTATTTTAACAGTTTTTTGAAGATATTTTGGGAAATTAATGGAGATACGCCCTTTTGGTCCTAAGATATCTTCTCAGACATCTCCATGAGCTAAAAAAAATGGATCGAGATAAAAGGGCGTATCTCTATAACTTTCCAAAATATTAGCAAAAAAAATGATCAAAAAATGGAGAAAAAATCGGATTTCACCTCTTTTGGTATTTTTTTTGGTATGAACAGCTTTACCAAAAAATCTGAAAAAATTTGGGAAGATGCTGTAGCATGTTACTGTCCTTGTAGAATTTTTTCAGAATTTTCGATGAAGTCGCCTTTTGTTTAGAAAAAAAAAATCGGTTCGTTTTGCCGATTTTATGGTTATTTTTTGGGCACTTCTTCGATAAATATCTTGAAAACTAATGGAGATACGCCCTTTTTGCCCTAAGGGAACTTTTTGGAGATTTTGGACTTATCTACAAGACCATCTTAGAGCAATAAGGGCGTATCTCCCTTATTTTCCGAAATATTTGAGAAAAAATGATTATAAAATGACAATTTTTTCAAAAAATTTCATTATTTTTCTTTAGAAAAAAGGCGAAAATTCAAAAAAAAATCGCCGATTTTTCCAATTTTATAGAAAATTATCAGCCTCCAAGGGCTAGTATCCCACGTATCCAATTGAATTTACAACACAAGTTATATTCATTCTCAACTAAAGTGTATAATAAATCTGTACACACATTGAGACTTTTAAAGTTCTTTTATTTTGCCACATGTTTTACTGGCAACTCCCGTTGCACTTTATGCATGCCCAATGCATTTGCTTTGATCCAGATAGAAGAGTAGCCATTAGGATTCATAAAAGCGCCACCAGGCTAGATCTATGATGCCTGAATGGATTCAGTAAAAAGTTGGGTTAAAATGGACTTTATCAATAAAATGGTCCAGGATTTTTTTGGGGGTGAAGGACTTTCCGGAAAAATCCGAAAAAATTCAACAAAATGGCGGACATTCCCCACCACTTTCCAGAATTTTTTCAGATTTTTCGGATGAATCTTTTATGCAAAAAAAAATTCCGGTCAGTTTCAGGAAAAAAAGGTCCATTTTTACGTGATTTTGAAGGGAAAAAAAGGAGATAGCTATATATCCACAAAGAATATTGTAGATAAAAGTCTTGAGGCGGCTTCGAGAGAGCAGTGAGACCTCTCTTCGCGTTTTTCCCCCCTTCAGTGTCCACACGCGACTTACTTTCGCTTTGTTCCTTCTGTACCGATCTCAGCCGCATTCCACGAATGGCAAGGACCTCGCGGGCGAATCGTCGATAGATCGAGGCCTATCGAGGCCGTATATACAACGTGAAAAGCTGGATATTGTCGGGATACTATAAGCTGTACTGTGTGTTTACATTCAAAAACCTATGTTTTTTCTTAATTTTGGAGGGAGGAAGTGAAAAAGTAGATTTTTTGGGTAATTGTTTGGCGAATGTCTCGGAAACTGATGGAGATACGCCCTTTCTGCCCCATCACTCTTTCATACAACCATTTAAAAAGTCTAAGGAGTGGATGAGAGGAAAAAGGGCGTATCTCCAGTAATTTCCCATACATTTGCAACAGAATGCAACAAAAAAAGGCAAAAAAATCCTGTTTTACCTTCTTCCGAATTTTTTTCTGAATGAAGACCTTTTCAAAAAAATGTGAAAAAATTTGGAAAGATGCTTCAACATGTTTCTATTATTGTAGAATTTTTTCAGATTTTTCGATAAAGGCGCCTTTATTTAAAAAAAGATCTCCTTAATTTGTTTTCAAAAGAATTTTTTTTTCCATTTCTTCACTAATGATTTTTTTTTTAATGAAGATCTTTGTGAAAAAATCTGAAAAAATTTGGAAAGATGGTCCAGCATGTTTCTATTATTGTGGAATTTTTTCAGATTTTTTAATGGAGGCGCCTTTATTTAAAAAAAGATTCGCTCAATTTGTTTGAAAAAAGGAAAAAATGTCATCTCCTCACTCTTGAATTTTTTTTTGAGTGCAGATCTTTTCCAAAAAATCTGAAAAAATTTGGAAAGATGGTCCAGCACGTCCCTATTATGGCAGAATTTTTTCAAAATTTTCTATAAAGCTGCGTTTATTTAAAAAAAAAATTGCTAAATTTTACCACTGCTACGTTCATTTACAGGTGCCATTAGTCGAAAAAATGCATACTAATGTATTCCCTTTCCCTCCAATCCCCTCATAGATGATAGATTACATGAGATATGGAAAATTCCTCCATCAAGTACATCAACTCATTAAAATCGTGAGAACATATATATTGCCGAATACATCAAGGTTGAATGCTTGCTGAGAAAGTAAAAGTTTCTAACGCCCTTTATTATTGTTTCCACTTAAACGATAAGAATTCTCCATTTAGTAAAAAAAAAGGAAAAAAAGGTGCCTGAGGTATTCACATGTACCAGAGGCTATGTATTTTCAAGAGGTCAAACCAATGAGCAATGTGGAATTCACAACTCCATATTGGTATTAGAAGCCTCGAGACACGTGACCTGAAAAACCCAAAGGTGTGTCAAAAAAAGAACCTGCACATTTTAATTTGGGTCAGCATCTGGTGAAAATTCCTTCCGGCTACAAACGCAGAGTGCAAGTTTATTTTATGTTAATGACCTGTAATCACTGGGGTCATTAAACTCCATCAAAAAAAAATTCCATGCAAATACCTGAGAATCATCTGCAATTTTTTTCAAACTACTAAAAAAAAAAAAAAATATTTAAAAAATTTAAAAAACCATAAATTCATCTTCTTTCCCGAATATCTCTGAAACTAATGGAGATACGCCCTTTTTGCCCTGAACTCGTTTTGTAGAGAATTTCAAGAGCTACAAAACGAGCTTAGGACAAAAAGGGCGTATCTCCAATAGTTTCGAAGATATTTTTAAAAAACTAAAAAAATGACAAAAATCATAAAAATTGAGTTGATTTTGTTTTTTTTGGAATTACTTTGGAAAAATCTTGGAAAATAAGAGAGATAGCGTGATTTGACATGAATCCTTTTTTGTAGAGAATTTCAAGAGCTATAAAATAGTATTAGGGCAAAATGGGCGTATCTCCATTAGTTTATGAGATCCTTTTAGAAAAAGTAGATTAATCCTGTATTTTACCTTTTTTCGCTACTGAATTTAATAGAAGCTGCGGTTACTTTCCCTGACACACATAGGCACGTACCATACACCATTGGTTAAGCTATACACAGACAATTTATGCATATGAAGCGCCTCTGCGAACACTATTTTGCCTCTCTCATAGAAGTGAACGAGTGCATGACAAGAAGCCCATTGCTCATATGTATAGAGCAATTGGTATTTTCTGTACTCTTGTGGACCGCAAAAGGTATGGTGCGTGGGGTACTTTGTGCTTATTCGAGAGAGCCACAAGAATATTTACTAGAGTGCTTAGGATATGTATACCTTCACCTTCTGTTAATACCTGAGAACTGAGAATTTCGTAATTTTCAGAGTGTACGCAATAAAATGGGAATTTTTAGCATATCGAAATGCATTGAAAAATCACGTTTTAGCTCTTTGTGAATTTTTTTAAGAGTGAAGACTTTTGTGGGAAAATCTGAAAAAATTTGAGAAGATGCTCCAACATGTCTACATTATGAGTGAATTTTTTCAAAAATTTTAGTCGAGTCGCCTTCATTTAAAAAAAAAATCAGGTTCATTTTTTCAAAAAAATGTAAAAAAAAATCATCTTATTTCACTTTTTTACTGATGATTTTTTTTTTTGAAATGAAGACTTACACGAAAAAATCTCAGAAAATTTGAGAAGATGCTCCAACATGTCTATATTATTGTAGAATTTTTTCCGAATTTTTGATGAAGCCGCCTTTATTTAAAAAAAAAAATTAGGTTCATTTTTTCCAAAAAAATGTAAAAAAAAAATAATCATCTTATTTCACTTCTGTACTGATGTTTTTTTTTTTGGAATGAAGACTTCCACGAAAAAATCTGAAAAAATTTGAGAAGATGCTCCAACATGTTTCTATTATTGTAGAATTTTTTCAGAATTTTTGATAAATGCGCCTTTTTTTGCCATTTATTTTTACACTAAAAATTCGATATTTCACTGATATTTCTCTTTCATATTGTTATATATATTTTTTGTTCATAGGGGTGAGCTCATGTAAAACAGTTTAGGTTGAGGGACGTATAGTCATGAGAAACGCGGAAAAAGGGCAGCATAGTTCCAGCATCTGAGAGCAGTGGCATAGGAGGCTCCAGGCAGCACGTAGTTATGCGCGTAAAAGCAATTGGTATGCTGGGCTCGTAGACTGGAAAAGGCATGGAGTTGCTAGAGGAAGGACGAAAGGAGAGAAACGCACTATGCGTGGGTTAGGCTCATGTGCCTTGGACAACAGAGAGAGAGAGAGAGAGAGAGGGCGAAACATTGAATGCATTTGTTTTACTTTGCTTCAAATATTTGAATTTTTTTTTATCTATCTACTGCACACACATTCGTCGATACGGAATTGCTACGAGGAATTTTAGACTCGGGGACTTTGATTGATACTCGTTTGTATTAACATTAAATTTCATGTATGATAGTCTTGTCTAATGGGATTTCATTCACGTCAATCAAACGCCAGGATTACCATGTAACCTAATCAAACTTGTGGCTTTCAAATCTTTAATTTGTGTCATAAATGTAATTTTTTTTAGAAAAAAAGTTTCTTTTGATGTCTTGTATTATGATAATCGGGAGAAATCAAGGAAAATATTGGGGATAGGATTTTTTTGATGATTCCATTGGAATTTTCTCAAATAATTTCGGCTGTTTCGGTCATTGCACAATTGTGCAATGACCGAAACAGCCGAAATTATTTGAGAAAATTAATATAACGGTCGGAGAAAAATTAAAAAAGATTCCATTGGAAAGCTGAGGAAATTTTAGATGAAAAAAATGTGTCAAATATAATTTTTTTTTAATTTTTTCGATAATTCGAATTTTTTGGAATTTGTGAAAATCAGTTTTCAAGGTATAAATACTTTGAAAATCGATATTTTTCTTCTCAAAATGGCATGAATTGATGAGAAATGATCTTACCTTTCACCTCCATTCGGAATTTTTACGCTACGACCAATAGAACCAGAGATATCCTCAAAAAACTGAAATTTTCCAAGAATGGAAAGGATTTGACCTTCAAATCACCTTCAAAAAAGCAGATTTATCCAAAATTCAAAAGAAATACTTGCGACACATGCTTTCCACGTAAAATTTCCTCAGCTTTCCAATGGAATCATCAAAAAAGTTCCATTTCTAACCAATCCAGCAAAAACATCAATTTCTCCCCTTTTTTCTCCTCAATTTTCATATAATAGCCTATAAGTTCTTCAAAAGTCAATATTTATCACTCAAAACCACATAAATCAACGGCAAATCATCTCACCTTTCACCTCCATTCGGAATTTTTACGCTACGACCAATAGAACCAGAGATATCCTCAAAAAACTGATATTTTACAAGAATGGAAAGGATTTGACCTTCAAATCACCTTCAAAAAAATCGTGTTTTCAAAAAATTCAGAACAAATACTTGCAACACATGTTTTCCACGTAAAATTTCCTCAGCTTTCCAATGGAATCATCAAAAAAATTCTATCTCCAACCGTTCCATCAGAATTCCCATTCACTCAGTTTACGTAGTCCTCAAAATTCTTTGAAATAAACGTCTTTGCGACCGGAAAGCCATATCTTCATCATTCTTCAAGATAATTCCACCAAGAATGATCACACAAATAGTTTTATCCATTTTTTACAACTGATTCCAATGATGAAAGTTATGAATTCCTCAGCACTGATGACCTCGTTAATAAAAGAATTCCAAATAATTTATGTATGACGAATTGGCTGTGTTAGTTTCACCATTGGCAGGAAGTAGCAGCAAGCAAGCAAGAGAGAGAGAGATTGCCTCATTGACACGCATATGTACAGTGAAATTTGCAAAATCAACGTATGAAAAAACATGATAGCATTAATTTGTTAAAGTGCATGATTATTATGAGTAACGAGATTTCATCTCGTTTCACATTAAAAAAAAAAAAAACATATTCAATATGAAACGTACATTCTCTCTCTATCCCATCATTTCGTGGAATTCACATTAGCAATGGGTTGATTCGTGTTTACGATTAGCCAATACTCCTTTTATGTTATCCATACGAATAAGTGGTATAAATTGCTTATTCGACTCTTCAAACGATTTACGCAAGTTCAAAACGTTAGCATACACACAGATAACGCACATATAATTACGCAATGGATAGAACCATGGGTTCTTGTATGTCCTATGATAACGATTCACCTTCTTCTTCTTCTTCTTTTTCTATTGGTGCATTTTAAACGTTAACGTTGAATATTCTACTTGACTCTATGAAATGCGCTTGTATAAAATCCACTATCACAATTTAGAATCAGTAATCAGATGCGATCATCTATTGGTGTGATGGAACCTTTTATGAAAGTATCCAACCAGAATTATTAGACTCCGGCAAAATCGTTTCCTCTACTAGTTGTGAATGTTAATACTGCGTTATTTTATATGCATCTTCTAAATTCTCTCTTTAGCATAATGCAAATAGAACGTAAAACATATGATCTCAATTTAAAAATAACATCCTTTCTCCAAATTCGATTTTGCTTTGTTTTGCAAGTTTTTTTAAATTAAAATGATCGGCTTATAAAAGCAAGTGATTTCTATTGGAATTTATCTTTATTAATTAAAAAAGAAATTTGAACATTTCACGGTTGTTAATTATTCGATACCTTTCTCCGTGATATCTCGAGAATGGATCTTTTCGAGAGGTGTGTGAGGATTTTTTTATGAGTGAAGGGGTCAAGCAAAAAATCTGAAAAAATTCAGATACGTGCACTAATATATATGTAATATTCTTGAATTTTTTCAGATTTTTCTGGAGAAAGCTTCATGCCGGAAAAAAATCCCCATCTTTTCGATCTTAAAGTTCGTTCTTTCTTGTCAGAAAGTTTCGCCTTTTTTTTTTTGGATGAAGGGTTCATTTGAAAAATCTGAAAAAATTCAGAGAGGTGGACTGATATGTCCGCCATATTCTCAATTTTTTCAGATTTTTCAGAAGAGGTCTTGATATTTAAAAAAAATTCGAATCTCCTCCATTTTAGCTTTTCTTATCTCCTATCAGATTATTCGACACTGATTCAGATGAGATTCACCGGAGAAAATAGGATAGTTCAATATTCCACATATAGGATTAGTTTTCTGTGTAGTTAGATCGTAACAATAATTCTAGGCTTCCAGGAGAATTGTTATCTCGTGATAATCTAAGTATTGCCATTACGCCTATTTGAAAAATCTTAACGAGCAGTTTAGATATCCCCAACAATAAATACGTATAAGCTTGCCTGATGTTAATTCTCGAATCCTCTCTAATAAAATCGAGTCATCAATCAAATCCCCATAAAAAAAAACATTTCACAAGTTAACAGAATATTAATTAATGCCTTTTTTAAAATCAATTGCATCAATTCTTTGCGTAACTGCATCATCTTAATTCATCAATTTCACAAGAGTATGTATCTCTGAATGTCAGTAATGGAAATCGATCAAATTTATTGGCACATACATTATTAATCACTCCTCGAATGAAACAAGAACAAGTCTCTGCCATTTACCTCAATTAAATTAATACTATTAGACAAGTTTTATCATAATTGGAATGAAATTTCATCTAAATGTCTATAAATTTCATGTTTTCAAAGTAAATCGAGGAATTACAGGATCAATTAAATAAAGCGCGAAAGTATGTATGGATTGGAAAAAATAGGCAGACTCGAAAAAAATATAGAATTTTAGTGGAAATAAATTATAGTGGAAGTTTAAACCTTCATATTCATTTAAATACAGAAAAAAATATTAAAATTAATTTTTAGATTTTTTTGAAAATTCAAATCTTTTAGGGAATAAGTGGAAAAATTCATTTTTTGAGATATTGACTGTTTTATTGGTTTTTGCACACAAATTCTGAATGGAAGTAAGAGATGAGATCGTTCGTCATTGAATTATAGGCTTTTCAATAAAATAATATAAAATTTCAAGGTATTTATAGGCATTTTTTTCATGAAAAATCAGATT
The DNA here is from genome assembly GCA_963942555.1 of Aleiodes leptofemur. Lineage (NCBI taxonomy): Eukaryota > Metazoa > Arthropoda > Insecta > Hymenoptera > Braconidae > Aleiodes > Aleiodes leptofemur. The sequence goes on along the minus strand of OZ012619.1, from coordinate 689,083 downwards.
TTGAGCTAGAAGTATCGCAAAAATCGATACTTTCCATTTCAAAACCTCATATATCGATGGGCAATGATCTCACCTTTCCCCCCCAATTCGGAATTTTTACGCTACGACCAATAGAACCAGAGATATCCTCGAAAAACTGAAGTTTTTCGAAAAGCAAAACGATCTGACCTTCAAATGACCTTCAAAAAAATAGGATTTTCAATAAATTCAAAACAAATACTTGCGACACATGTTTTCAGCGTGAAATTTTCTCAGCTTTTCAATGGAATTATCAGAAAAATTTAATCTGTAACCGTTCCACCAAAAAACATCAATTTTTCACCTCTCTTTCTTCCTAAGAAGGCATAAGTACGTGAAAAATCGACATTTTTCTTCTCAAACCCCCATAAATCGATAGCAAATGATCTCACCTTTCACCTCCATTCGGAATTTTTACGCTAAGACCAATAGAACAGGAAATATCCTCGAAAAACTGAAATTTTTCGAAAAGCGAAAGGATCTGACCTTCAAATCACCTTCAAAAAAGTCGGATTTTCAATAAATTCGAAACAAATACTTGCGACACATGTTTTCCGCCTAAAATTTCCTCAGCTTTCTAATGCAATCATCAAATTCCATCTAAATCTCCATAAATCCATGTTTCTAAAGTAAATCAAGTAATTAAAATCTCAATTAAATAAATCACCAAAATATGCAGATATGAAAAGAAATATTCAGACTCTAAAAAAACGTTGGAATTTTAGTGAAAATAAATTACAGAAAGTTTAAACCTCCAAAAGGTTAACACGTTCATAATTTCACATTGTTTATAGTCATTTAAATTGTAGGAAAAGAAAAAAACCTATTAAATGATGACATTCAATTTCTCCTGACTAGTTTCATCGAGTATAATATCATATTTTTACCTCAAGATATTAAATTAATGAGCACAAAAAAAAACATAAGAGCCAAAAAAATTTCATATGCAAATAAGTTTTCAAGTGCCAACACACAAAAGGGATTGTGTTATTCAAAACCATTAAAAATTTATTTATATCACCCAAATTCTAAAGAATATCATTGGCATAATCGTTGATTAATGATCATGATATAAAATCGGCAATAAAAGAACCAATTCTAAATTTTTTTAAAAATTCTCCATTTGAAAGCATTCAAAGAATAAAAATACAATTAATCATGTAACTTTTTAAGGAACAAAATAAATAAAATGAGAAATTTCGAATTGACAAATTACTGAAGAGGTGTTGTTTAAACAGGTTGAGTCAATTCTCTGAATCCAGAGTCTTAACAGAATGAGGGGAAGGGGGGAGGGGGTATTGAAATAAGGCCAGGGCGTGTGACACCGATGATAACGCACCAAGAATTTACACCGACAGACCGAGTCATGTGTCTTTGCGCAATTAGGTAAATACCATTCTATCTCTCGCGCCTTCTGAGCAGTGAATTATAGATTGCACTCGTGAATAAATCCACCTTTCGTACATCGTAAAGTCAATTTTCACATGAAAATAAACAGAGAATTAAAAAAAATTGGCAAATGATTGACTTTATCTGATGATTTACTGCGGATTCTCTCCAAAGTTGCGTTTGATGGTTACCCCCACTCTTTGCGAGAAGGGTTCCCCTCTGCGCAGATCGCTGCGCAGTAGTCTTCCCCTATGCGCAGTGCAGTGCGCGTTACGCTAAAATTGGTCGACAAGTACGTTTCTTTGTCCTTTCAATAGTTTTTTGAGAATATCTCGGAAAATAATGGAGATACGCCCTTTTTGGTGGATAATATTTTGGTAGCTCTTGAAATTTGAGACAAAGGGGACGGATTAAAAAAGGCGCATCTCCATTATGTCGTAAGATCTTTAGAAAAATATGAAAATCATCATTAAATCATGAAGTAAAACTAGTCAATTACATTTTTTTGAGATTATTTCGGAAATTAAGCGAGATAGAGCGATTTTTCCTGAGTTCTTTTTTGTAGTTGTTGGAATTCTCGACAAAAAAGGATCAGGATTCTCAGTCTAAAAAGGGCGTATCTCCATTAGTTTCCAAAATATTTGAAAAATACATGAAAAATTATCTCTAAGATATGAAATTACGTGAGTTAATTGAGTTTTCTGAAATTATATTGGAACCTAAGCGAGATAGAGCTATTTTGTCCTGATATTTCTTTGCAGTTCTTTAAATTCTCGACAAAGAAGGATTAGAATCAATAAAAGCGTATTTTAATTTCCGAGATATTTCATTTAGAATAATGACAAAAATTATTAGATTTTTCCTGTTTTATCTGCACTTAATTCTGATTGGTCCACAAAGTGATCCAAGTGGTAGAGAGATCATAAATGACTCTCTCCCGAGATAGTCCAAAGCCTGTTAAAGTCCTCGATTCTACCACAAGATGTACACACACACACACACACACCACAGTACCATCAAATGATACGATCAGACCTTTTATCTTGAGAGAATTGTTGAGATTGTAATACTTCCGGCATAAACATGAGAAACTCACCTCCAAGATAAGTTTTTTTTTTTCTGGGATACACACAACAAATACAGCGCAGACGGCATGGCGGCATGTATCTTTACTGGGATACATCTCTACAACAAGGTTAATTATATCATCATCCCAATTACTTATACCGCATAATTTCGTATATACTCACTCGGTTGCATCATAAATCGTTTTAAAAACCGTATATATACACTTTCCTAGATAATTAAAATGTTTCTCATTTCTCGTACAGTGTAGAAGAGAGATAGATATATATATATATAAGTACAAGGAGAGGTAATCCAGAACATAACCTTGACTATACTCTCATGAATGATTTATCACTAATTTTTTTTCCTCCCTTTTTTTTTTCTTCTCGCCTATTTCACAGAAATATTTGTTTGCTATTCGAGAACGTGCTCATCAATTAACTCTTTTTAAGTGTCTAAACGATTAAATCAATGACGTCACTCCCCTTCATTCTTTTTTTTTTTTTTATGGGTTCTAGGGGAAATGAAATAACACAATTTGTAGGAAATTAAAGGCGAATTTCTTTGTTGAAAAGATTATTCGTGAGATTGGGCAAGCCTTGAAAAAAAAAACATTAAGAATTAGAGAGATTGCTTGAAATCTAATTGTATCTAACGGAGCATTAGGTCTTGTGGGGTTAATGCTCCCCCTGAAGGCTTCCACGATTTCATTTGTTGTTAGATTTTACTCTGCTCAATGGTTTTTATCCTACTTCATTTGAATATAATGTATGGAAAGAGAAAAAAAAGCAGGATGAGTCTATTTTTTTTTTGGTAATGCTTACTTAAATATTGAGGAATACTAATAGAGATACGCCCTTTTTACCATTTTTAAAACATTTTGGGAGAGAATTTTAAGAGCTAGGAAAATGAATTAGAGTCAAAAGGGATTTAAAGATTTAAATTTTGGTGTATTTAAATTTAAATGATTGAATTCAAATGTTCATGAAAAAGGGTTCGAAGAAGAAGGGCGTATCTCCATTATATTTCGAGTGATTAAAAAAGAAATTCAGTCATAATTTTTCTTGTTTTTTGCATATATTTCGGAAACTAAGCGAGATAGAGCTGCTAATAAAAGTCATTTTTCCCGTTTAATTTCTTCAAAAATCTCCTTTTTTTCCTCTATTTTTTTTCTAAAAATACCAGCAACTCATATCTCTCAGGAATTGTTTGGATTTATCCCATTGATGGCTCTCTGTACATTTCCCATTCGATATGGCAATGTGAAAGTGGCTCAGTGCCTCTATATATCCAAAGTCTCTCTCTCTCCTTTCCCGCGTGAGTCATAAAAATTACGCATTGTCTTTGGTTGCCAGCGGAAAGATGCACTCCAACCATTCGGCACTTATATATCCATTGTTCTTGGAATTGTCTAGTTTTCACAGATCTAGCCGTTATAGTGTCTTGCACACATGTGCCTATCCTTTTTCCCTTTTTTTTCCCATTTTTTTTTTTGCATATCTAAATATGTGGAAAATCGTTTCGACTCTTTTTATCCCGAATGTGCGATCGCAAATTTCCATAAATGGAAAATTTACGCTATTTTGAAGAATTTTCATGAATTAATTGAATGCAATTATTCAATTCCTCCGGGGAATATTGATTTCAACATAATAACAATCGAGATTATTCGTTGTAACAGTTCCTCAATTCCCACGCATTCATAAATTTTTCAATACAACAACAGAATATGAAACCTTCTCTCTCGCGAATTTTTATTTTTTTTATTTATTTATTATTATTTTCACATATAATCGACAAACACCTTGCATATTCTCGAAGAGAGTTATACTGTTAAATATATGAGAGGCGGTGTGGGAAATGTCTCGAAAGGGTTGTATACGTTAATGATAAACGTTCGCATTGATTCGATGAACCGTTATTGAAGTCTGCTGGGGGAGTATATAATAAATGCGTCAATTAATATGGCTTCGGCAATATCCTGCAGCCTTAGGGAGTAAAAAGGAAGAGGAAACTTTGGCTTCTGTCAAACGAGTGATTGGACTTTTGTCGGATATTTTGGGTTTGATGAGTTTTTATTATGAAAATCTGGAGGAATTGAGAAAAATATTTGAGTTAGGATTTCTCTGATGATTTCATTGAAAAGCTGAGGAAATTTGCGGTGGAAAACATATGTAAGAATTAATTTTTCTGAATTTTTTTGGAAATTTGATGTTTTGGGGTGAAATTAAAGGGTTTACGAGTCGATTTTTGAAAAATTTCTGTTTTTTGAGGATATTGGAGATTCTATTGGTCGTAGGGTTAAAAATCCGAATGGAGGTGAAAGGTGAGATCATTTGCCATTTTTTTATGGGGTTTTGAAATAAAAAATATTGATTTTTGAGGTATTTATGAACACTTTTATGAAAATCAGTTTTTGCTCAATAAATACCTTAAAAATCGGGATTTTTTAATTCGAAACCCTATGAATCTGTTGCAAATGATTTCACCTTTCACCTCCATTCGGAATTTTTGAGCTACGAGCAATAGAACCCGAGATATCCTGAAAAAACTGGAATTTTCCAAGAATGGAAAGGATTTGACCTTCAAATCACCTTCAAAAAATCGAATTTTCAAAAAATTCTAAACAAATACTTGCGATACATGTTTTCTGCATAGAATTTCCTCAGCTTTGCAATGGAATCATCCAAAACAATCTATCTCGAACCCTTCCATCAGAATCCCCCATTTTACCCCATTTTCCGTCCCTCAACGGAATAAATCTATGTTCTTGTGATTTACTCGTTCTCAAATATCGCTGAAAATAACGGAGATACGTCTTTTCTGATCAAACATCTATTTCAGTAGCTCTTGAAATTGTCTACAAAAAATATCAGCCCAAAAGGGGCGTAACTCCATTATTTTCTTCGAAATTCTCAAAAAATAATTTATAGCAAATTATAAGTTATCTCATTTTTTAAATATTCATTCGAGGTTCTGGATTTTCCATAAAGTGGAAGTATACATAACCGATTGCCTCATTCTATAAACACAGGATCATTAAATCTAAGGAATTCGATTAAACCATTAGTGTAATCAGCCATTCGACCTCGTAAATAATGCAAAACCGTTTTTTCCTACATTGTTTGAACTAAGAAACAATAATAAGTGCAGAAAAACATAGTTTACATGGAAAAAGGAAAAAATATAATCAAGTCTAAATGGCTATGAGATTCAGACTAAAGCCTAAACACAATGAGATGTTTGAAGAATGTAATGAGAAACAAAAAAAGCCATAGAAACTAAAAATTGATTGATAATTGAAAAATTGGCTGCATTTTCTTTACATTTTTTGAATCTGGAGAAATTTGAAATATGTAGAAAATGCAGCCAATTTTTCAATTTTCAATCGATTTTTAGCTTCTTCGGCTTATTTTGTTTCTCATTACATTCTTCAAACATTAGGAAAATGATTTTTGAGACATTTATTGTGTATGCATTGTTATTAATGATTTTATACAAAAAATTAAGGTTATGTCCAACCACCTCGCCCTAACATCCTTTAAAAGTGCAATTCACTAACAATAGTATCCTCAAAGTGTTTTAAAAGTGTCTACAAGAGTGTCTTAATTTCAAACACTTGTTTTTACAGTGAAGTTTCAAACACAATAGGATCCTTTATGGATGCTATTCAAGGATCCTTCATGTGGATCCTTTATAGATCCTATTCAAGAATCCTTCATGGATCCTATTCGAGGATCCCTTATGGATCCTATTCAAGGATCCTTTATGAATCCTTCATGGATCCTATTCAAGGATCCTTCATGGATCCCATTCAAGAATCCTTTATGGATTCTATTCAAGAATCCTATTCAAGGATCCTATTCAAGGATCCTATTGAAGGATCCTATTCAATGATCCTTTATGGATCCTATTCAATGATCCTTTATGGATCCTATTGAAGGATCCTATTCAAGGATCCTTTATGGATCCTATTGAAGGATCCTATTCAATGATCCTTTATGGATCCTATTGAAGGATCCTATTCAATGATCCTTTATGGATCCTATTCAAGGATCCTCCATATGGATCCTATTCAAGGATCCATCATGGATCCTATTCAATGATCCTTCATGGATCCTATTCAAGGATCCTTCCTGTGGATCCTATTCAAGTTTAGATGAGTTGCTTGATTTTTAAATCAATCAACTCATCCAAACTTGAAGTCTCGAGAGAGAAATGGGCAAAAGTACGAGGGGGAAATAAATAAAATTGTGTGGAACTACGTCGCACCTCGATCGATTTATCTATGCGTCCGGTACGTAGGAATGTATGTAATCCGGCCGACTCATGCACAGGGCTTGTGTATATATATATATATGTCCCGCCTCAAACGTTCAGCAAAACGAGAAAATCCTATAACGAGCCTTACCACGGCCATAACTAAATACCGATTCAGGTGAGAGTATATATAGTGGCTGAGAGTATCGTCGTACTTACGTTGCGAGAGTTTGCGAAATTTATGGTCACGACGATCGATAGGAAACCGGGTGAATACCGCGGTGGAGGAGGGGTGTTTGCTTTTTTAAAATTGTTTTCAATTTCCAATAGCACTCGGGTTAATTCGATCAATTGGCTTTCAGTTATTTTAAATTTCGATTTTTTTTCTCTTGGGGACGATCGGCTGATCAAGACGACAAGTGGTGGAGAAAGAGAGAGAGGAGCTTTGGCGACTGTCGAGATTTCTCAATATGGCACAAAAAGATGCCGAGAAATCGAGAATACCGTATACGTGAAGGCTTGAGAGTGCGTTTACGAGTTTATTGCGATTTTTCATTTTTTTTGTGGAGAAAAAATGAAGGGAATTGCGAAAAAGACGCGGAATGATTGAAGGGAGGTGAGGAGAAACTTTTTCGATGGTTTCATTGGGAAGCTGGGAAAATTTTAGGTGGAAAGCATGTTTCACAAGTTTTTTTGAGAATTTTTCAAAAATTTCCTTTTTTTTTTAGTCAAAATTGAAATCTTTGAAAAAAAAATTAAAAAATGCTTCCCATACATGTTTTCTATGTCAAATTTTCTCAGCTTTTCAATGAAATCATCAGAAAAATTCTATCTTCAATAATCGACCCAGAATCTCCATTTTCCCGTAAAAAGTAATCGAAATGTCCTTAAAATTGTGAAAATGAAGCGAAATAATTCAAAGGAGTTGAGATATAATTTTTTTGATGATTCCACTGAAAAGCTGAGGAAATTTCATGCGGAAAACATGTGCCACAAGTTATTTTTTGCAATTTCCCAAAAATCCCATTTTTTAAAGTGAAAATTCAAAATTTTCAAAAATTTCCAAACTTCCAAAAAACTCAAAATTTTTCAGAAAATTCCAAAAACACTTCCGACCTATGTTTTCCACGTCAAATTTCCCCAGCTTTCCAACGAAACCATCAAAAAAACTCTATCTCCAATAATTACCCCAAAACCCCCATAAATAAGCAATCAATCACTATAAAACAACCACCTAAATTCCAATAAAAACATGCATGTACTCCGATTAATATCCAGTGAGATGTGCATGTCCAATTGTAAGCAGGTACAGTTGTATAGAGATCGAGTGTAAATAGGGCGTGCGACCTGGCTTCACGTCTCGCCAACCACGAGCACGTGTATGTTATATATATAGGTGTGCAATACTCTGCGAAAAGCAAAAATCTCGATACTTAAATCCGAATAATGAGTGCGTATCCCCGATACCCACCCAGAGAATTCTACCACGATACTCTCTGAATGAATGCGAACCTCCATATTCCCACTAATTCACACATGCACTCGTATTAAACACGTTTTTCCTCACTTTTTATCGAAAGAAATCGGCAAGTCAGCTTTCTGAGTGCACTGGAAAAGGTTGGAAAGTGTTCGGTCCTATATTTTTTCATCACCTGATTTCTAGCTAAAAGAGAAACCCTAATCCAGATAACTGCGAGCAATTAAATGATTTCTCAAAAAAAAAAAAAAAAGGAGAGGAAAAATTTCACATATTAAGCCTTGACTCGATTATTTATGACTTTGATTGTATGAGTCAGTGCAACAATTGGAAATATTGGTTTTGGAAAAGCCTTGCGCCTATTTTCAAACCATATAACCTCAAAAATCGACATTTTCCTCGAGGCCGCCATTTTGGAGAACAAGGTTAATGATGATTAATGGAAGAAAAATAGGATAACCTTTTAAAAAAGCTATTTTTAAAGTAGTTTTTTGGATTATGGTCGATAAAAGGGAGAAAAATGGGGATTTGTAGGTTATTTTCCAGTTAATTACTGATAATTTGGGGAAATGCGGTTTAATCTAGCCGGAAAAGTGATTAACCTATTCGAAAGTCATATTGAAGATTGTAAAAAATTGGAGATAATCATTTTGCTCAATCTATCATCTTCCAGAATTTCTCCCAAAGGGGCAGCTCTACAAAAAAATCTGAAAAAATTCACCAACAATGTAGACATGCCAGAGCATCTCTTCAAATTTTTTCAGATTTTTTTATAAAGTCCTTGGCTCTAAAAAAAATCCTTATATATTATTCAAAAATTTCTCTTTATTAGATTCATTTTTTCCCAGAATTTTTTCCACAGACAAGTTCATCCAGAAAAAATCAGAAAAAATTCAACAATAATGCAGACATATTGGTGGCATTATCTCAATTATTTCCAGATTTTTCTTGATCACATGCATGTGATAGAGAGAGAGAGGCAAATAGTTACGACTACCTTCTAATTAAAATTTCTCAATAACTATACGATGAATTGAGTATTTTTTTCTTCTATTATTTAGTTAAAATGCTGTTCTCTTCGCCAATTGTTTTTAAATAATGGGTCAATCCTGTGGTTTTTTGGTAATTTCGTTATTTCCGTCCGATTTAGGGCATTTCATCCCCACCACCGCTATTTCCACTAACTTCAATGATTCATAACCCACAAACACGGTCAAAAATTACAAAAAAATTCAGAAAAATATAATCTTTGCCACGTCATCAAAAAAATGAGTCAACCATTCACTAGAACACTACCTTAAACACTGTGACTTTATCCCTGATGAATGATTGTATTTGCCTCAACAAAAAAAACCTCGTGTGAATAAACTTAAAATAAATATACAGTACAATGTGAGAAAAGGTGAGAAAGCCTTGAGGGGAATGGATCTGCGAGATTTTGTCAATCTCGAAAGTCCACGTTAATGCATATACATATATACACATCTACATATATGAGAACCATTCACAATTTACACCTGTGTGTATGTTGAACGAGGAAGTATTGCTCTACTTGTAAAACTCCAGTACATGTCATTATCGTGCACGAGGGGAATGCGCCTAATTTGAAATGAAGGCGGTGGCATGGAATTGCCTTATGTGAGCACACGTAGATAGATATGAGCAATGTGTATACATACATATATATATATATATATATAAACACAAACATAATACAAGTGAGCGCGTTAATCATCGTCAAACCTTAACGAGTACCACGTAAAATGGCACTTATATCGCCTCGCCCCAAGGTAGACCGCCAGTCGTTAGATCCTCTTCAGGTAAAGAATCTCAGACAGTAGGTATTATGAAGAGAGGAGAAAAGGTGCTAAAGCTGTTGCTAGGATACCAATGGTAGTAGAGAAAAGGCCAATAGAAATAGCTCAAGATCCTGGAGATTATGTCGAATTTTACTGAGTACTTTTCAAAGGAGAAAAAAAAAAGGGAGAGAGAGGGTCCAGCGTGGAGGAGGAAGAACAAATTCTTCTGTTACAATGCGAAAAAGAGAAAAGTTATTGCCAGTGAAATTCAATCGTTAAATAATATATTGACACGGAATAACGCGATTATTTTTAGATTTTTCTCCCAATTTTTTTTTTAATATCTTGAAAATACCTTAAAAAAAAGGAAAATGTGTCAGGAGAAAAAGGGCGTATGTCCATTATTTTTGGAAAAAAGAAATTAATTCATTTTCTTTTATTTTGGTCATAATTTTCTTGTTTTTTAAGAAAATATTGTGGAAATTAAGCGAGATAAAAGTAATTTTAGCTATTTTTTTTTTGGAGCTCTTGAAATTATCGTGAAAATGGATTGAGATAAATTTTTATTATTATTATTATATTAATTCGCGGTTTTTTTTCAATTTTAGTTATAATTTTCTGATTTTTTTGTAGCTTTTAAAATTCTTGTAAAAATGAATTGAGACAAAAAAAGGCGTATCTCCATCAATTTCTGGGATATTTCCAAAAAAAACAATATTAATTCACGTTTTTTTCATTTTCAATGATAATTTCCTTATTTTTTGGGGAAAATAATGGACATTCGCCCTTTTTGACCCAATTTCCTTTAATAGATCTTAAAATTTTTCATAAAAAACAACAATTAGAGCAAAAAAAAGTGCATCTCCATCAATTTATGAGATATTTCCCGAAAAAAGGGGAAATATTCACTTTTTCTTATTTTTCATGATTTTATTATTTTTGTAAAAATATTTTGGAAAGTAATGGAGATACGCCCTTTTTACCCTAATCCATTTTTGTAGCTCTGGCAATTTTTTGTGAAAGAATTACGTAAAAAAAGGGCGTATCTCCATTTTTTTTTGGTAATTTTTCTTTTGCCAATTAAAAGAGAAAATGTATTTTATCAGTGAAATTAAATAAATAAAATAATATTAAATAAATTTTTCTCGACTATTTAATGGTGTAAATATTTCCTGTACACTGAGAATATTGAATGACACTTTCTCAGAATAAATCGAGAGATTTCGTAATTTTTGTGTTTGTTCATGGTGAAAGTCATTTATTTGTCATTAAATTAAAAGAATGTACGTTTATTTTAACGATATATATCCAAGATATTCAGACACACCCAAAATAATATCATTTAAATAATGATAAAGAGAGAATGAGAAATAGAAAATAATAACAAACAAGAAAAATGATTGAAATTGTGTGGTTAGTCAAGGTCAGTGACGCGACAAAATCCAAAGTGAAATACCACTGTCAAATCCATTTCACTTTGTACGTCAATGAAAATATTATTTAATGACCCTTGATAATCACGAAAGTGCAATTTCATTTTTATGATTGCTTGAAATATTTTTTCACGAAAAAAATAATCAAAATTTTTTTCAAAAAATATTTTTTAAAGTAGTTTGATCATATATTGCACTAATTTTTGAGTGTATTGTGCGAAACAAACGAAAAAAACACCCAAAAATTAATATTTATGATCAAAAAACCTATTTCGTGGGATTAAAAACGAATTTAAAGAAGAATTGCTGAATTATATCAATTATTTGTAATTTATTAATTAATTAAATCAATAAAAAGTGCTCAATCGACTTGAAATTTCAACGAAATCATTCAGATTTTTATGAACTTTAATTTGAAAAAATTCATTTCATGGATCATTGCCTTAGAAGCAAAGGGGCGTAAGTGCTTATGTATTTATTAAATACATAAGCACTTACGCCCCTTTGTTTCTGAGGCAACAATATTAAATAATTATAGAGAAAAAAGGAACGAAATGGACTTATTAGTCAGAATGATTTGGGATTTTTTTTTGAGAGTAAAGATCTCCACAAAAAAATTTGAAAAAAATCACCGAAAATTTCTACATTTTGGAGCATTTTCTCAATTTTTTTTAGATTTTTTCATGAAGTCCTTCACTCCGAAAAAAATTCCTGAATTATGTTGCTTTGGTGGTCCATTTTGCCCCATTCTCTCCTATATATAAATAAAAATATTCTTTGCCTCAGAAACAAAAGGGCGTAAGTCCTATTCTCATAGATAAGTACTTACGCCCTTTTGTTCCTAAGGCAATGAATCTTCAAATCATTAAATTTTCTATAAACTTTTCATTAAAAGTTTATTTCAGTAAATTAAGTTTCTATGTTTATAAACAGCACTAAGGCCCCTTTGTTTCTCAGGCAACAAATATCTTCTTGATCTTCAAAATTCGTGCAGTTATAAAACTACATTAACTCGTGTTTTGTCGGTTTTTTAATGATAGGAAAATGACTAAGTCAAATAAAAGGGGAATAAAAGCCTAGACCCACAATTTTCACTCTAATCCTATTGTTGTGTTGAAAGAATTGACTAAAAATCAACACTTACCGATAAATGCCTCAGTAAAGTCTCTTCTCCTGTCCTCTCTTTTTCCCACGAATCGCCAGCCTGATATTTTTGCACTCCAATAAAAAAAAAAAACACAGGATTTTTCGTTGAATTATCACTTTACTTCGTGAGATGCAGTTTTAACTTTTTTTTACACAAAAAAAAAAAAAAAAAAAAATTCTCGTCTATTTTGTGCTCAATTGCACTAAAAAAACAACAAAAAACACAAAAAAAACTCAATCCCCCCAAAAAAAACACGTTTTTGAGTAATCCTATGATAAACACGAAAGAACTTTAAAAGAAAAAAATGATGATATAATGTTTCGCAAAGTGAAAAACAGTCGTTTATTTAAAAATTTAAAAAATAACACACGAAAAACAGTTATAGAATCGCGCAATAAACACTGACCTGCTTATTCACATGTCCCAATTCTCTTTTTTTTCAAAAAAAAAAACTTCGTTTCCCTCTTTTTATTTCATCCAAAAGTGGAATAAATAAAGTGCAACATTATTTGGAAAATAAAAATAAAAATTCAAAGAAAAATAAACACACGAGCAGGATAAATAACACGGTTCGTGTCGTTTGTTTACATTCTAGATTGAGAAAACACGTGCGAACGATGTTGACTCGTCTGTGTCTCGGAGACAAGTGAGTATTGCCCTCTCTCAACACAGGGGGACTAGCGCCCATTCCCCCTCCCCTCCAATACTCTCACTCCCTCTTACTGATGTAAAACTAAAAACTGACCGGTAAGTTTACAGTAATTTTACCAGTAACTTAAACGTAACTGACCAAAGCTGTCAATTTTCGGCCTAAAAAAAAAAAAAAAAAAAAAAAAAAAAAAAAAAAAAAAAAAAAAAAAAAAAATTACTGTTTTTCGATCAAGAATGAACTGATCAAATCTTGCGTCAAAAAAATGACCCATTATTTATAAAAATGACGGTAATTTTACATCTCTCTCTCTTTTTCTTTTCCTCGTGCAGCAGCCACAGACGCGTGACTGCGCTCATCCCCTCCCCTCCCTTCCTTCTCCTGTACCCCTTCCTCCCCCCTCCTTTTTTTCCCTTGAGGCCGTTGGAGGTACATTGTCCTCATCGGTCACTTCATCCATTCCGAAATACATTTCTCCTCTACTCCTCTCCTCATTTCCAAATCTCACACAAATTGTCCCAAAAAATTATATCATTGCCTTAGAACCAAAAGGGCGTAAGTGCCTATGCTTAAACACACAGGACTTACGCCCTTTTAACTCTAAGGTGATGAATATTAATTAATCAAATCTTCACTCACTACTCACACACACACACAATTTTGTGCTAAAAAAAAGGAGCCGAGGGCGAGGGGGGGAGGGGGACATACATATATATACATTTGCACATACATATATATACCCCCCACATCGATAATATCCAGCGGCTTTCACTGACATTGAATGGCATGCCTGTAGGTTGTTTTGATTATAACCACCGGACTTATAATAATAATAATAATATAATAGTGATAAAAGGATTTTCATATATATATAAATAAGAGAGCAAGCAGATGCTCTTTTAATAGTTTCGTCCAGCGCGTAATAATGCCGTAATAAAGTAAGCACTTTGCGAACAAACGTCAGCCTGAAGCTATACATTGTGTTGTTGTTGTTACTGGCTCGTTGCATCTCTCTTTACTTACCCCCCCCCCCCCCCCCCCCCCCGACCCTACCGGTGCGAATCAGAGATAGACCAATCACTCTTATTCACTTTCTACAATTATTTTAGTTAGGTAGGTATGTTTTTTTTCATTTTTTTTTCTTCAATTTTTATGCATGCATTAAGGCGATGAAAATAAAAGAAATCCATGAAAAATTCAATCGTCTGTCTGGAAGCAAAAGGGCGTAAGTGCCTTGTTTTTTTCCCGCGGTTTTTTTAAATAATGAAAAAGGCCCCTTTCTGATGATTGACAGCATTTTTTTGGTTTCAAGTAACAAATTAACGTATTCGTCCTATTTATCAATGAATTAATATGAAACGGACGTATCTCCTGTCACATACGCCCTTTTGTTTCTAATAATTTTATCTCAATTATACAAGAATTTTTGGAGATACGCTCTTTTTTTATTGGAGAATTTCAAAATTAATTCTCAATTTTTACCAATTATTTAATAACAAAAGGGCGTAATTGCCTATTTTTTTCATCTTTTTTTTTTTTTAAATAACAAAACGACTTATTTTTTTCGCCTTTTCCGATGATTTTACAATATAATTTCCTTTCGAGTAATAAAAAGGCGCATGTCCACATCAAGTAAATTCAGAAATTTGCAACATTATTAGTAATAAAAGGGCGTAAGTGCTGATAAATACGTCCTTTTGTTATATTGACATTAGCTATATTTTTTTTTTCCATGATAGACCTATATTTTCTTATTGTACATGAGCAAAGGAAGGTTGCTGGAGTTTAAGGTAAGACTATCGCTCACGTCACCACTAAGCGTGGGGGCAAGGGAGGTTAGGAAAAAATCATTTGGAACAACCAAAGGAGGGAGAAATTGTTCAACCTATAATGCTATTCAGCCTCAATAATTTCTTGCTTTCATATGAAAGCATAATTTAATCAAAATAATTATATCTACTAATATTTTGATTTTTTTTTCGAAGAACAATTTTTTAAAATTCTGATACGGGCCTGCCTACGCACACTAATGTGCGCGTATACGTATGCGCGCACACTAGAGAATACTCCTGTAGTTGTACACACATACAGAGCGACCGCATGTACGTACACAGCGGCGCGGGCCTGCCATTAATCGTTTATTTTTTTTTCTCCAAAACTATGGGTCAGAAATAACTGATTTTGGTCTCAAAAAATTCTAAAAAGTGGTGACTATGGACTACAATTTTTTCAGAAGCCCCGTAAATGCCGTTTTTCTTTAAATTTATAATGATTGAATCGCGACTCAATTTACTCGTTTTCTTATGGGAAAAATGCACTTTTTAAAATTTAATATCTCGGATTCCACGGGTCAGAAAATTTTTCACCATGAGGAAAAGTTGTTGGGTTTCCTGTGAAGAATATCTCTGAATTTTTTCAGATTTTTCGTATTTCAAGCCTCTGGTGATAGTCATACCTTAATTTGAGGAATTATCAGAAAAAATTTGGAAAAAAATTTCATAAAAATTTTATAAAAGTTTCATGAAAATTCCAAAAAATTCTGAAAAATCTCAAATATTACAATAAAAGTGTTTTTTTTAAAATAAGTCCTTTTCCTTCCCAAAAAGTGCGTTTTTTTTGTGGCACTTTCGCCGTTTTGCTTCCAGGACGACGAAATAATATTGTGTATATTATTTTCTTTCAATTTTAATAAGTTATTGAAACAAGATTTACATTTTTTTTCTCTCTACAGTTCTAAAATTAAATTACTTGTGTGGTGGCCAAGTCCACTGATGCTCAGGTGCATCAATCAATGGCTCCCAGGGTTTCCATATCGACATTTTACGTGCCAACAATAATTCGTTTTCTGCCTGAACAATGAGTTCCTCAACTTGACCACAGGCTATTTTCTCCTCGACAACTGGTATATCACAACTCTGTAATAAAGCTTGTTCTTCACTTAATTCTTAATGATTATAGCTAGTGAGAATAATGGATGAAAGAAAAAACTTACAGAGCTCAGAATAGCTGTTCTTTCTTTAATTACTTTTTCTGTTGCAATTCTGTAGGGATAGGTCGGGGGTAATTTCTCTAGTGCACGCAAAATTTTGCAGTAGAGATTTCCGAGGGCACGGTGGGGATATTGCACCACTTTTAGGCCAGTCAGCATTGTTGTCTGAAAATTAAAAGGAAAAATTAGTAAATTTGGTGATAATTAGGAAATTTTGGATAATTTGCATTTTTTTTTGAGATGTTTCGGAAAATAAGCAAGATAGAGGAATTTTTCAAAATCACCAATTCTTATTGTTATTTGAAAATCAAAAGGAAAAATGAGTAAATTTGATGTTAATTAGGAAATTTTTGATAATTTGCGTTTTTTTGAGATGTTTTGGAAACTAAATGAGATAGAGCAATTTTCATAATGACCAGTTAGCATTGTTTTCTGGAAATTTAAAAGAAAAAAAGTGTTAAAGTTGATGATAGTGATGAATTTTTTTGG
Organism: Aleiodes leptofemur; assembly: GCA_963942555.1. Classification (NCBI taxonomy): domain Eukaryota; kingdom Metazoa; phylum Arthropoda; class Insecta; order Hymenoptera; family Braconidae; genus Aleiodes; species Aleiodes leptofemur. The sequence goes on along the minus strand of OZ012619.1, from coordinate 672,365 downwards.
AAATCTGTGTTTTTCTGAGATGTTTTGGAAACTAAACGAGATAGAGCAATTTTCATAATGACTAATTCTCATTGTTTTCTGCAAATTGAAAGGAAAAATGAGTAAATTTGGTGATAATTATGAAATTTCTTGATAATCTGCGTTTTTTTTAGATGTTTTGGGAACTAAGTGAGATAGAGCAATTTTCGTAATGATCAGTTTTCATTGTTATCTGGAAATTAAAAGGAAAAAATTGATAAATTTGATGATATTTAGGAAATTTTTGATAATCTGCGTTTTTTTTAGATGTTTTGGGAACTAAGTGAGATAGAGCAATTTTCATAATGATCAATTCTCATTGTTGTCTGCAAATTAAAAGGAGAAATGTGTAAATATGGTAATAATTATGGAATTTTTGGTAATTGTGTTTTTTTTAGATGTTCTGGAAACTAAACGAGATAGAGAAATTTTCAAAATCACCAATTCTTATTGTTATCTGGAAATTAAAAGGAAAAAAGCGATAATTTTGGTAATAATTATGAAATTTTTGATAATCTGCGTTTTTTTTAGATGTTTTGGGAACGAAGCGAGATAGAGCAATTTTCATAATGACCAGTTTTTATTGTAATCTGGAAATTAATAGGAAAAATTGGATGAATTTGGTGATAATTAAGAAATTTTTCCTAATCGCAAAATTGCAAAATTTAGATTTTTCATCTGGTGATTTTTGAGGTTATGTTTTTTTTATGATGTTTTACATTATGTAAAAGGAAATTAGTGGATCTTTGATTTTTAAGTAATTGATGTGGAATTAGTGATGAATACCTTTTTAATTGAAGCAGCCATTGTTATTAAAAAAGGCAAAGCCTAATTTTTCTTCGCAAAAGTCTGCAACAATATCCTCAAAACTCCGACAGATCACTTCTGTACCAATAAACGTAGTTTTCTTTATTACCTACAGAATTCAAAAAATTAATTTTCCATTAATTTTTCAATTATTCTTGAAAATCCTAGAAATGATTGAATTCCGCCTTTTTTTGCAATATTCTAATGACTAAAAAAAATGGAAAAAATGTTATTTTTATGACAGATTCTGAAAATAATTGAGTTGTGTAAATATAAGCATTTCACAGTGGAATAAAGTCTAGAGAAACAGCAGAAGAACACTTTTCATTGGAATTCCCTGCTTTTCTCGTTTCTCCATTTCTTCTCCTCTTTTACCAGTGAAAAAAGGGCATAAAGCCACAAGATAAGCACGAAGATGGCAGCACCTGTTTGTCTCATCTCTGAATTATCCTAAATATAAATATCCATTACATAGATTATCAAATTATTTTATATTTATTGTCTTTTGCATTAACCGAATTATTAACAAAAGCGTTTGAGCCAAAAAATGCGGCATAGCATCATTAAGGAAGGGGGGGGGGGCAAGAAAGGGAGGGGGAAAGGGATTAATGTGTTTTAGTTTCATTTTCAGTTGAATGCCGAACATCGATGCATTCACATCCTTTTTCACACTCTTCAACTGTTTTATATTTGATATTTAATTAAATGAAATACTTTTTAAATAAAAAATTGAAGTAAAAGTGTGATTATTAATCAAATTCTGTGTTTTTGAAGGTATTAAGAATTTTTAATCTCTCAAATAAATAAGAAAAAAAAATTAAATTTTTTTCAAGTGCTTTAATTTAAGTGCTATTACTCCATTTCGTTCTTTTCTTTGTTTTTGCCAGTGAAATGTGAACAAAGTGCGGAATTATTCAATGATTTTAGTGCATTTCGAGGAATTGGATCATTAGGAACGACTCAACAGCGATTGGTAAGTCTTAAAAATTATTACATTGTTGTCTTAGAAACAAAGGGGCGTAAGTGCTATGCATATATATACATCACTCACACTCTTTTGTTTCTGTAACAATATTTTTTCTTAGAAACAAAAGAGCGTAAGTGCTATGCATATATATATATATAGCACTTACACTCCTTTGTTTCTGTAACAATATTTTTTCTTAGAAACAAAAGAGCATATGTGCTATATATATACAACACTTGCACTATTTTGTTTCTAAGGTTCTCCAAAAATAAATCATAAAAATGCGACTATTTCCCATAAATTTATCAACTTTTTACCACTTCAATGACCAAAAATCAACAAAAATCTCCATGAAAAAACGCGGCAATTTCAAAAGTATGATTTACGCGGGAAAACTCGTATTTTCTTTACCGACCACGTCTATTTTTTCCCATTCACCAATGTCCCCTTTTTTATTACCAACAACATCCGCAAGATGGCATTACACCATTAAAATTAACTTGAATACCACAGCTGAGTAATTCGTATATATCGGGGGATTTTTATGTGTTTCTCTTTGTGCGAACAAAGAAGAGAAATAAGCAAATAAAAACATTGATTTATCGTGTATGTGTTTAGAAAAGTGCCTAATCTCCTTCAATTCAATTCATCAAAGGTAAGAAAAAAAAAAACGAATTTCTATCATCATTATCATCATTATTTCATACTTCTGACATAAATTTCTGTATTAAATTGAGAGAAATTGGAAAATCAGTGGACAATCAGAATTCTCGTGGTCAGATATCCATTGGTAATTCTTGTTAGGATCTCTCTCTCATCTAGTTGACAATTCGAGGGAAAGGGGGAGGGGGAGATGGGGGGGGGGGGGGGGGGATGAAAAGGGGCTGGCCAAGGGGATTCAACTAAAGTGAATAGGGTAGATTTCGGTCTGCGCAAGAGAATCGGCCATAGTCCTGCGGTTTGTTGGGGGGGGGGGGGGGGGGGGGGGGAGGTTTACGTGGAAAACATTGGAAAGGGTGAGAAACAGGAAATTTACGACTCCTCTAGTTTCGCAAAATCGTTGAAGCTATCTCCACGAATTCCACTTTATTACTTTGGAGTAAGATTAAGCTCAACCAGACGTGGGGTCTACCACACAGTCGTTAACACTTTCACTGTATATATACAAACTGCTACCTTCATTACATCGTCTTCAAACTGGCAATTCAACTATTTTCTATGTTGGATTAATGAAAAGTTGGAAAAGTGGTGAATGCCTTTTTTTGGGAAAAGGAGGGGGGGGGGGATTGAGGGGACCCATCATCATAATGAAATTAAGGATATCCAACAATTTTTAGATTTTTCTTCTTTTTTTTTTTAAGAGATGAATTATAAAAAAATGCACATTTAGAAAATTTCAGAATCTTTAAGGTCGAATTTTACAAATATTTTTTTTAATGATTAATTTGTAAAAAAATATTTAAAAAATTTGCATTCTTTTTCTTTTCAATTTTAGAAATGTGCATATTTTTTTTAATTTTTCAACATCATTTATTGATTATAGGAAAAAAAAAACTAAAATTTAAACGAATTATTTCCGTCTCATTATCGAATTCATCAAGTTAATGACTTTCATATCATTTTTTTAATTTCTTTTTTTTTTTTGGGCATTTGATATGAAATTAGGGAGTGCTCTCGTTGTGAAAATCAATATTCAATATTGTGCTTTACGCTTGGCTCTCTCGTCTGTAACTATCCAGTCACACATGTATATTTATCCATCGAATAAATGAATTATTCGATGCTCTAGCGATTTCCAATGAGATAATACCTCTGTACTAGCTTCTCCCCCACCCTTTCCCCCTTCTTCTCCTCCCTCCCATTGAGGCTATATCATCATCAGAATGACAGTAATCATTTGGCACAATTGTTCTATAATCTTCTTATGACCAGATTATTGAATACCCTGTTGAATTTTATGTCTTTATATTATTAATGCTTTTTTTTTTTAATCATTGTTTTATTTGAGGACAAGAAAATTTAGGAGAAAACAGATAAAAGTGGATAAATGTATTTTTTTGGGGGTTTGTTTTCGTGAAAAATATCGTGGGAAATAATTTTGAAAAATTCATTAAAACGCCAATAACTCGAGAACTAATCATGCAAATAAGCTCAAAATTCAAAGGCATCTAACTGATACAACTTCGAGAGTAATTGTCTCGATTGAACAATTAAATCCCAAAACTTCTAGTTTATTCCAGATTTTCGAGATTAAATTAAAAGGATCTCGAAAAATAATGAGTTTAGAGAAAAATATCAGGATACCTTTTTTGTAGAGAATTTCAAGAGCTACAAAAAAGGTTTCTTGACATTTCCTTCTAAACTCAACAGTTTCCAAGATACTCTTTAAATAAGTTGACTAAAAATTTGAATTCCTCGAATTTTCGATTATTCCATGATTTCCACAATTCAATGAGCATCTCGAAAACCATTAGATTTGGGAAAATTCATCAAGAAACCTTTTTTGTAGCAAATTCAATTCTCCACAAAAAAAGTCTCAAAAAATTGCGCTATCTCGCTTAGTTTCCGAAATAACTATAAGAAAAGATAGAAAAACAAGTGGATAATAGTATTGCTTTCCAATTGATATAGCTTATTCTCATTTTCGGAGCAATTTTCTTGTTTTTTTTTTAATTCCTTGGAAAATAAGCGAGATAAGACGATTTTTCTCTAATCCTCTTTCGTAGCTCTTGAAATTCTCTACAAAAGGCAGATTTGGTCTAAAAGGGCGTATCTCCATTAATTTCGGAAATGTTTCGAAAAGATAAATGATTTTTTTAAAAACTGCTGCTGAATTAAAAATATCTGGAAAATTGATCTCTTGAGGAATTAAAAATAATCATTATCACAATTCTTATCTAAAACTAGAGTAAAATTAAAATTTTAATACAAAACTTACACGTAGGGCAGTATTTGCGAGTGAAAAACCGGTTTAATTAAAATTCAATCATGATATTCTCACGTTTGTGCCTATTTAGCAAATTACTTGGGAGATTAATATATTATAATTATTATATTGCATTATGTAACTTGTAGAGTAGGTTTATAAATGGGTAAAGCAGTATGAGATCCTGTACCGGTAGTCGATAATTCACAGTTCTTATTTTTCACGTGAGAAATCGCATTTTTTCATTCAACGCAAATGATAAATGTTTATTTTAATTTTAATGAATAATAAATAATAAATAATTATCGTTTTCACCTGATTTCTTAAGATATTTAAAAAAAACGTAATTCACAGAAAAATGCCTATTTTCCTCATGATATACTGGGAAAAAAGGGAAAAGTTGTTGAATGTCAATTTTTCAAGTCTTTTATAAGAATAAAATTGTCGTCAATATATATGTATATATATAAAACAGCTAGGGTTGAACTACTCTGCATATTAAATCGAATATTTCCTCTCTACTTTTTCTTTTTCCCCCTTTTTTTTTTTTCTTCTTTTTTTTTGCCTTCCAAGAGCTGGAGGGAATGGGCAGGTTGAAAGGAGTCTTGATATTATTTTTTCACTCCTCTGAATACATTTTACAAATAATTATATTTCCTCACGTTTTTCCTCTAATGATTATAACTTGCGTAAACATCAATTTTAATAATTTTTTTTTCTCTCTCTCTTTTTTTCTCATAATAAATACACGTCTGGCTTTTGTGTAATTTTCATTTGAAAGTGTGAAAGAATTATCTTTCTCTTTGTCTCAATTTTCGTGAAATATTATTAATGAAACTTGGTAAAGAAAAAAGTCAGCTTTTTATTATTATTAAAAAAAAAAAAAAGGGAGAAACTTTTTTGAGATAAAAAATTAGCCTCGAGGAGAGTACCTTAATAACACGTTTGACCTATAATTTCTAATTCACTAGTTATGTAGAGAATTATACCCTTTTGATTTTTTTTTACCTAAATTACATATGTGATATTTTATTTGATTGAATGAATTATAATCATGTAAGATTGAGAAAATTTCATATTAAAAAAAATATATTCAGGAAATAATTAAAAAATATATATAAACACAAACATAATATAATTTTCATCAATTTTATATAATTATATTAATTTGTTCACTGTATATAGAATTTCTTAATATTTTTTAACGATCTTTACTTGTAAATTTGATGCATTAAATATTTATTAATTTTTTCCAAATTTTTTTTTTTTTGGTAAATAAAATATTTCAAAAATATTGTTGGCTTAGAAACAAAAGGGTGCAAGTGCTATACCTATATATATAAAACTTACGCCACTTTGTTTCTGAGTTCAACATGAAACAACTGAATACACACCATCAATGTTATTAACTGGCAAATAATTGCGTACTATTAGATCATATTACTCAAAATTCTCCACAAAATGAATCTAAATGAAAAATTAACAACAATCCACGAAGAACTAAGAGATAAACTGCAAATAAGAAGCCAAAAAAAATTAAATCAAGATTTGATCTCAAAGCACATATGATTTATTTCAAACCCAATGACTCAAGTCTGGTTTTCAAACCAGAAAAGAATAAAATAAAGGAAAATGTCCTAAATTACAATCTGATTGAAGTGGATTTTACAAAAAATCAAAAATAAAATTAAATCCTATATAAAATGCTAAAATGACGTAAGTGCTATCTATAAGCATATGGCACTTACGCCCCTTTCATTCTAAGCTGACGATATTTTTATTTCATGATAGAGGAAATTTTCAATTGTCAATAGTAAATCCTTTCTCGATTACATTAGCATTCATTGTCAGCACAGTTTCATTGGTTCGATGATTATTTTATTTAGTGCGCCAATGTATATATATATTATCAGACGAGATTGAGAGAGGATAAAGAATACGTATTTTTCGTAGTCTTTTATTCGGCTACCTGATCCTAAAGGAATTTTTCCCTTTCTCTCATCCACCTTTTTCTCTTCCCCCTCCGGGTGCGGTTCTCTCTTATTCAGTTTCTCTTTCCTTTTTTTTTTCTCCTTCTCTTCTTTTTTTTCCTCCTTTCATCTCTCCTCCTCCTCCTCCTCCTCCTTTTTTTTTTCCTTGTTTTATTCTCTCATACCAAGGTAAACCACGTCGTTCTCTCAGCGTCCTCTTCTTGCTGCTCCGTCACTTCATTCCCTTCTTTTCCACTATATTTATTCTCCCTTTTTGCGTCTCGCCTCTTCTTGGTAGAGCCATTGCTCCTCCACTCTGTACCTCAACCGTGGTTGCTAAAGGCAGAAGGTGTTCGTTCCTCTGTTTTTCTCTCTCATTCTCTCATTCTCTCTCTTTTTCTCTCTTTCTTCCTCTCTTTTGCACTTTCTGGATGTTTCTTTCTCTCTCTACACTGGTCTTGCCAGTGTTCAGGCCACCCAGCTGGCTCTCTTGTGTGTACGTGCCTCCTTGAATCCACTAGCAAATGAGGCGGAAGAGGCTGAACGACTTTGTACACTTCTTTTGTGGGTCAAAAGTACATGGCATATGGCATTTAATTTTTAATTTTATTCCAGCAAATATAGGGGTAGATGGGGTTGAAGCAGGGGAATTTTAGTTTTGAGGGTTTTTGTGATGAGTATCGGGGAAAAATGAGGGGAAATGGAGGGGGAGATAGGGGTTTTCTGGGGAATGGATTCCAAAGCTGAGTACACTTCCGGTGGGAAAACATGTTGAAATTAATTTTTTGGAAATTCGGAGTTTTTTGAGGGAAATTGTTAATTTTTTGGGGGTTTTGGGGGCTAGTTAGGGTTGTGTTGGTCGTAGAGGGGAAATTTTGAGGGGAGGTGGAAGGTAAGATCATTTGCCATCGATTTATGGGCTTTTGAAAGAAAAAATCGCGATTTTCAAAGTATTTATGGGTATTTTTGTGACAATTGGGTTTTGCACCATGAATACATTAATAATTAATATTTTTTATTTTAAAACTTCATAAATTGATGGTAAATGCTCTCACCTTTCACCTCCATTCGGAATTTTCAAGCTACAATCAATAGAACCAAAAATATCCTTGAAGAAGTGAAAATTTTCAAGAATAGACGAATACATCCCTCCAAATTTAAACTTAAAAATGAGGATTTTCTAAAAAATCTGAAGAATTAATTCTGACATATGTTTTCCAGCTCGAATTTCCTCGGCTTTTCAATGGAATCATCAGAAATATCCTATTTCTCACCATTCCATCAAAATCCTCATTCTACTCCTTTTTTATCCACTTTTTTGCACGAATATCTCGGAAACTATTGGATACGCCTTTTTTTCACTTAAAAATCATTCTTCGAGGCTCGTAAAACCATCTATAACGACATCTCAGGATTAAAAAGGCGTATTTCCATCATTTTCCAAAATATTCCCAAAAAATCAAGTTTAATGCTTTTTTTTCTCAAAATTCCCCTAAAATTAATGGATGGCCCTTTTTCCCCTCATCCATATCTCGTAGCTTCCAAAATTCCCTACAAGACCGTGCCAAGACAGAAAAAAAAGAACGTATCTCCATTAGTTTCTGAGACATTCCTCTGAAAATAAAAATAAATTCATCAAAAAAAAAATAAGAAAAATGCATCTTAACCCCTTCCATTAAAATCCTCATTTTCCCCCTTTTGCCCCCCATATTCGAGTTTTCATTGAATAAAAATACACATTTTCACTGATACTGATGGCCTCAAGAAGCTAGTCTCGTATATCATACCGGAAAGGAAGTCCATCCGCGTGGCTGACACATCCGCTAGGTTTATTTACGCTCGCTTGGCCTGAGTCTCTGAGTGCAGTGCCTCGAATCACCGGTTCGATACTTTTATGTCCACACATTTGTGTTATGAAAATAACAGCATTTTCGCATCTACTTTTTTTTTTTCTTCTTCACTCTAAAAAAAAAAGTGTTTGAAATTGAGACACCTTTGTAGACACTTTTAAAACACTTGAGAGACTCTGTTGTTAGTGAATGGCAATTTTAAGACTTTTTTTTTATTTTAAAATATTTCTTTCCAACTGATGTCTTAAAGTTAGATACAATCCTGACGAAAATGAAACGTAAAATGCAAAACACATTTGAGACTCAGCTTAAAGAAAAAACAGACCAAAATGACCGATTACTTCAAAAACTGATTGTAGTCTATGAACTGTACTGTTGGTACTGCAAGTTTTTCAGAATAAACATTTTTATCAGAAAATTCTAAACATACATATGGCTATCAATATGACTACTTGTGTATACAGCTCATAATAATAATAATCTTTATTAGCTCAAAGCTATATTTGCACATAAAGTTAACAATTTACTGTCCTCAAATTTCGTATTTCTCCCTCACATATTCTTTCAACAATCTTTTGAAGCAACTCAAAATGGGCAAATCATTATACTATTTATAACCAGTGTACGTGATTGATTTTTCAGCACTGTGTGTCTTCGTTCGATTAATTTTAATAACTGAATAATTTCGTGTGTTTTATGTACTCTTTTCGCCATTCATTTCAATGAGTTTACATGAATATGCTGGTATTGATCCGTTCACCATTTTAAAAATGAATACCAAAGTATCATATACAATTTTTTGGTTGTCAGACATCCAATCAAGGGTTTTCAACATAATTTTTATGGTTGCAAATTTATTAACATTCAATATTATTCTCATAGCTCGGTTTTGTAATTTTTGCAATTTTTGTACTTTGTTCTTATTATAATTTAGCATTATGGTCGAACAATAATCAATATGAATACAACTATCGGATATAGCGTCCGAATGTCGTTATATCCGGTTTTGACTCTACTTGTTTTTACAGTGTTCTCCCTTCAAAATATTTCTCATTTTCTTTTATGCGATTATTCAAGGGGAAAGGAAATACGGTGTTGAGCAAAATCACTGTTATGATGAATGGGGAAACCCTTTTGATAAACTCAAGAGGTACCTTTGAAGTTGGCGCTGTCCAATTAATGGCTACATTATATGCAAGAAGTGCTTGAAGGGGATAAGAGAGAATTTTCACTGCAATTTGCACACGATGATTCAACAATTTATACGGAGCTTTGGTTGATAATTAATGAAAACGTGTATTGATGAATTACAAATGCCTCATTTTCATGGATAATGAAGCCAATTAACAGGTCATGCTGATTTTCATTGAGGCAATTACGTAATACTTCGAGATTTTTACAAGAAAATTTTTAACATTTATTGTTGAATTAAAATAAAAGTGCATGAGAATTAATTTTTTTTTTATCAATAAATATCGAAAAATAATGGAGATACGCCTTTTTCGCTCCATCTCGTTTATTCTCCGACATATTCTATATTCTATTGGCAATAATCTCTTTTTCTCTGTGTTTAGCACTTTTTTTTTATCCACTCCAGACTTTTTATTTCCGGGAATAATAATTTTAAAGCAGAGACTGTAAATTCAAGAATATAAAATTCAAATTTAAAATGATTTACGGAAAAAAAAAAAAATACCGTAAGTTGTTAATGGTGAGATTATACTGCTCTCGAAAGTTTTATTTAATGCAGAAGGTAAGGCTTGTGGTTGATGCATTTAATCTACTGCTTCACAGCTATTTTACGAGTGAAAACTGTAGACATGCATTAAACCAGAATATTTCTATTCAAAACTTACTGTTTCTTTTTTTTTTGCAAGGCATTTATTCTGAAAATGAGCCAGGATATAATTACAAGAATTACAATCACATTAAGAAACAAGTGATGGAGTGGAGTAGGAGTGTGCAAATAATTTGAATTCACGAATTATTCGTACCGAATCGAATATTGATAGTCAATTCGAAATTCGAATCGGATGATTCGAATTTTCAGATAATTCGAAATTTTTCGAATAGTTTGGAAAGTTTCAACTAATTCGAATCAACTAATATTCAATTCGATTTGAACGCTATTCCCACACTTTTCAAGTGAATATCTGTAAGATTAGGAAATTAGAACAAAAAAAGTCTATAACGAAACCTGCTTTGCTAAAGCTATTTCGATGCATACTTTTCTTAATTTTAGATATCTCATAACTTCTCATATTTAATACATCAAATGTAATTAAATGTACATTCATATGATGGACATTAGGCTGGCCCATTTGAAATGAAAAATTGAATTTCAACAGACCTATTCTCGCATATGGTTATTTATAAGATAACAGAATTACATGAATTTTTTCAGATTTTTGAAAACCGTTTTTCAAACTCCGCTGATAGTTTTTATTTCTAATGGCTATTTCTATACGAAATACACAAAAAAACTTTCCATTTTTATTTAACCACATAACTAATTAATTTCTCATGAGCCCTTCGGGCAGAGGTCCTTACATGATGCTAGGAATAAGATAGTATTTTTTTTAATTTTGTTAAAACATTTTTTAGCAACAAAAAATCCCTTGATTTAGGCAAAATTAGATGTTTTGGAAGCCATGTAATTAGCCTTCAAACTGTATGGATCCTTTGCAAATTCCATTGACTGATAGTTCAAACGATCAACTATCATTTAAAGGAAAAACGAAGAAAAAATTTGAATTCCTAAAACGAAAAAACAGTCAACAAAGATTTTCCAATTTCGCAACAGTGTCAGGTGCCTCAACTCATCAGCTGCTTTTACAACGGCCATAAACTGGAAAGTGAGAAGGCTGGTCAACTAGGCGGACCTTTTTCAGAAGGGACAAATTCTTTTATTGGATGCAATAAAGAGCAGTACATACTTGAATTTCCAATGCAAAAATTCTATAATTTTTCAGAATCTCAATATGTAATTGATATTATGAATACAATCAATTAACGCCGATACTGGCGAAATTTGAGTGGTGAAAATCGGACGATTTAAAGTAGTTCTATACTTCTTCGCACAAATTGTTGAGTGTCAAGCAAGGAATAAACAGAAAAATCATCCAAAAATTAATATTTATCATTGAAAACCTAGTTCTTGGTGTTTAAAGCAAATTTGAAGGAGAATCTTGAAATTATGATAATTATTTGCAATTTACTACATAACCACTAGTATCCCATTGCACCAGCGTATTCACGTATTTCCCTATGCTGAAAGAAAAATCATTGGACCGTAAATTTTTGTTCTTCTTTTCGTTTTTCTCAGACATTTTCCAGATTTAAATCTTTAAATTCCTGTAGATATAGAACTACCTCAGAGAGAAATTATATTATTAAAATGGCTGAGTCTTTTATTGTTCAGAATCTTGTATTTTATAGCAATGACACATAAATAGTCAAAAGACTTATCGGAATTGATTAAATTTCATTATTTATTGAGAATATAAGGCTTAAATCGTTTTTTCAATGGAAAACATCGATTGCGTATTTATATTAGTTAGAAAATATATTTCATCAACATAAGGTATTGTTTATAATAATTGAAAAATTTGTGACACGTGAAAAATATTAATCTCTCTAGAGTCCGTTCCAAAATCTACGTCTATTTTCAACATGTTTAGAGAAACCTGAAAAGAAAAATTGCAGAAGAACAATTGAATTTAGAGCACAAATTTGCAGGAAAAACCTGTGCCTGGGGCGCCAGGGCGAGGCACACACGAAAGAAGTGTATGAGACAACTGACCTCTAGGATCGGCTGCGTTAGACAGAGATTCACCAAAACTTTCCTCTTTCCTTTTTTCAATTATTAGAAACTGGCAGGATGGAAGTTCATCAAATTCGATACATTGATTGTCTTTGAATAAAATAATGTATTTTATTGAATTTCGAAGCTATGAGGGGTAAACATATAAATGGTAATACACTCAGCAAAAAAATTGAGGGAACAGTAAATTTTGTCAGTTTTTTAGATGATTTTTGGCAAAGTGAAAATTTTTTAGATGATTTTTGGTCATTTGAAAATCACGAAAAAAACTGACAAAATTTAGTGTTCCCTTAATTTTTTTGCTGAGTGTATGTGAGATCTCATGCTGAATAGGAAATTTTGCCAATTAATTACTTAGAATTGGTGGATGAATTTCCTTGGAACTTCGTCGCTAATCCTAAAATTGATCCGAAAATATCTACGAATTTTCCAATGATGAATTTTGCATGTCGATTTTAACTGACGTTTCTTCCTAAATTCGTAGTATTTTGAACGTGGGAGTTTAGTTTGATAGAAAAAGTACATGGATAATTCTGGAGACTATTGAAATACTGTATAAGACATCATATTTCACATATGAAATACATCTCCTTTGAATGAAACATTCTGATAGATGAGAGAAAGAAATGAAAGTAGAAAAACAATGGTCTACGAAAGGTGATTTACTAGTTAAATATATATTTTGTCATTATCTTCTTCAGTTACAAAATTCTCCTTAAAACTATCTTATTGATTACTTTTGCGCGTGGAATTTCATGAGAAATGAGTAATCACAATTCGAGATTTTTTTACTGAATTTGATGTGAAATGTTCAACTTTTTTTGCATGCCAGCTTTGGATTGTCATATGAAAAATATTTTCATTATTATGGAAATCTCTCAATGATCAAATTTTATATAAAACATTGTACACGAAATTATCAGTGAAAGTATTTGTGGCGAAAATATTTCCTTATATTTGTTGAATATCTCATGCCAGGTAGTTCAGGCCAATGACAATAGTAACCCTTTTATTTATGACTTTAAGTGCCCATCACTCTCACCGGATACTTTTCCTACCTAACAATGGAGGTTCATTCGTGCCGTTTAACTTCTCATCAAATTTTATTGTCAAATACTGCCAGTGGGTCAAAAATTTTCATACAACTTCAAATAACGCGCGGAGTCTCAGAAACTATGTTTAAAAATTTAGAAAAAATTACAGTGTCCTCCTATATCATAAGATTCCATTTTCAAGCAAAGGCAAGGTGAATTTCAAAACTTTTTCCAAGTGGGCCAGCCTAATGGACATCATATATATTTCACCTCCAAACCTTCCTTTTGCTTCAATTTGTCAAAATAATATTCTCTTATATTCAATATACATTGAATGCATATCCATATGATGATGAACATCATATGAATTCTGCCATCAAAGCATCCTTTCAGCTGAATTTGAAAATAATACTTCCTTATATCGTAGCCTTAGAAACAAAAGGGCATAAGTTCTATATTTTTACAAAGCACTTACGCCCCTTTGTTTCTAAGACAACGACATAAGAAGGTCTTATTTGTTGTAGCGTATTCCCCTTCTACATCTAATTTGTAGAAGACAAGAAAGATCTATGTTCCCATAGAAACGGAGGTATTTTGTTTAACAACAAGAAGACTTCAATTTTGGGATTTGTGAGAAGAAACATCAACTGTCATTGATTAAATAATAAAACGCTCTTTTTCTTCAAACTGGACTATTTAATTATTCCATCAGGGTGACATTAGATATATATATTGGTTTTTTGTGTGTGTGATCATTCTTCGTGCATTTGGAAATGGAAAGCATTTATTTGATAAAACCATTTCAAGCCTCAAAATTTGCTGCTGAAAGTTATGAATAGACAGAAGGTGTCGAATAGAATTAGACACATTTCGACACTGTGTCATTTATCCATAAACCATTCAATTTTCATGTTGAGAGTGAAAATTCATGAGATTATAGGAAAGACAAGGAGTTTTTTTGTGAATGTGTTGGTTCTTCTGGTACCTTGGGAGTACAAGAGTTTGACCGTAGGGTGTATCCTAGCAACCCTGACAAACTGCTCAGAGGGAGCTTGAAAACAGTGACGTAACAAGACGCTTAACAGTCCCGTGTCATGGGAGAACATGGTACAAACTTATACTTGATTAGATTGTGATATAATAACATTGATTGGAAACTTATTTTATTGAAATTGAATGATGAAAGGAAAAATTTGCTGATAATTTCGTTAATTTGGAGATGATTTTGTTGTCTTAGAGGCAAAGAGGCATAAGTGCTATGTATATACATAGCACTTACGCCATTTTGTTTCTAAGGCAAAGATTCATTAATTTAGTAGGGAAGAGGCAAAATGAGATAAGTCGCTTTTTTTGAGAATATCTTTGAAATTTATGGAAATTCGACACTTTTGCCCTTATTCTTTGGTTTTTAGAACCAAAAGGCCTTATTTTCATTAGTTTCTGAGATATTCTTGGAAAAACAGCAAAAAATGTGATGAAAATGAAAAGAAATGGATTAAATTTGGTTTTTAGAATATCTTGGAAACTAAGCGAGATAGAGTGATTTTGTCCTAATCCTTTTTTGTAGAGAATTTTAAGAGCAGTAAAGAAGGATTGAGGCGTATTTCCATAAGTTTATGGAATATTCTTAAACAAAATTGTACTTTTATTTTAGGTAATGATTATTTTGTTTTTTGGGAATATTTCGGAAACTGAGCGAGATACGCCTTTTCTGTCCCTAATCTAATCTTTTCTGTAACTTGATTTATTTTGTTTTACCTCTTCACTACTGAATTTTTTGCTTTCATTCAACAACACTGATGGCCATTCGTTTTCTTTCTCTCTCTCTCTTTCTCTGTCTCTGTCTCTCATGCAACTCTCTGTCCTTTTCTCCTATTTCCCATGCTCAACCAACCGAGGCCCATTTACGATCAAATATATGCGCGTCAACGAGCACTGTGATTTACGTTGAAATCGTCTCAACGACCGGTTTACGCGGTTATCGATTTCGTCTGTCTTCAATTCCTATATTTACCTAGACTAGAACAATGTGTGATTTCACTCTCTAAATGGAGAAATATATATATATATATATATATATGCAAACATATGTAAAATGTGTTACATATGGAAAAATGTATTGAAAAAATGTAATAATCGACACATATTCAATATATAGATGTGCAACATATATATAATATATATATATATATCATTCATACATTATATCGTTGCCTTAGGAACAAAAGGGCGTAAGATGACTATATATATGCGCATATATGTGATCTATATTCAACATATTCATTCATTATATCCATATATATATATATATATATATATATGCTTGTACATATATATATATTTTCATGTGGATCTCCTTCAATTTCCCAAAATTCCCAAGATTTTTAGAGGGAAAAAATGCGAATTAGATTGAACTTATAAGCGAATCCTCTAAAGGTCAATCCAAAGAAGCATTCTCGAAAAAGGGAATAATAAACGAGAAAAAAGAAGCGAGTAAAAGACTTTATGAAACCTGTTTCACTGAAGACGTCGAGCAACAACCAGGAACGTAGAAGAGGTGAGTTGGCATTTCACGAGGGGAATTCTCCACTTTTTTTTTCTTCTTTTTTTTTTTTTCTTATGATGAAAAATGAGAAAAAATAAATACGTTGAAAAAAATGTAACTAGTGGCACTCAACGCGGTCCAACACGACACGTTAGACATTTTCCAAGAACATAACCATCCAGAAGCGCTCAGTGCCATTGAAACTGGGTGATTATACGAAGAGAGTGCACAGCATTACGATGCGTACGTGCAATCCATCTCGCTGTATCTTATTCTCTCTCTCTCTCTCTCTTTCGCAAGTTTATCGTGTACTACCAGGACTTGATACGTTGCTCGAATAATGATTATATACTTGTGGCCAAATGCCATCTATTTTATTTTCATTAAGATGGAGAGAATTAATATTATCAAGTTGTTATTTTTCCAGGATAATTAATTCATCGTATCTTTTCTTATCATTTGCTAGTACTTGAAGGCATTGAAACATGATTGCTTGTAAATTAGATGTCATTAGAATTTGAAATGACGAGGATAAGTATCTTTTATCAAGAATATTTTTGAAAATGGAGAAAATCATTTTGCTCAATCTATTATCTTCCAGAATTTCTCCCAAAGGGGCGGCTCTACAAAAAAATCTGAAAAAATTCACCAACAATGTAGACATGCCAGAGCACCTCTTCAAATTTTTTCAGATTTTTTTATAAAGTTCTTGGCTCTGAAAAAAATCCTTATATATTTTTCAAAAATTTCTCTTTATTAGATTCATTTTTTCCCAGAATTTTTTCCACAGACAAGTTCATCCAGAAAAAATCAGAAAAAATTCAACAATAATGCAGACATATTGGGGGCATTATCTCAATTGTTTCCAGATTTTTCTTGATCACATGCATGTGATAGAGAGAGAGAGGCAAATAGTTACGACTACCTTCTAATTAAAATTTCTCAATAACTATACGATGAATTGAGTATTTTTTTCTTCTATTATTTAGTTAAAATGCTGTTCTCTTCGCCAATTGTTTTTAAAAAATGGGTCAATCCTGTGGTTTTTTGGTAATTTCGTTATTTCCGTCCGATTAAGGGCGTTTCATCTCCACCACCGGTATTTTTAGTAACTTTGATGATTCATATCTCATAAAAACGGTCAAAAATTATGAAAAAATTCAGAAAAATGTAAAAAAACATCATCTTTGATATGGCATCAAAAAAGTAAGGAGTTAACTGTACTCAAGTTCCCTTCACACACCACCGTAATTCGATTTGCAGCTAATATCAAAGTCTATGAAAGTGCCTCATCCCAATACAAAAAAAAAAAAGGCAGAGAAAAAATAGAGACATACAAAAAGACCTAAACACAAAAAAGGAACCTTAGTCCCTTGTGTTATAGAATCTCGTCACGTTCCGATGGCACATTGAAGGAAGAATGGATAACAGTAGGGAGCGAGACACAGACTGTTCACGGCATGTGGTCGCACCATCCCCCCTCATCCCTATTTCTTCTTCCCTTTTATCTTCTACCGTCATGTATCGGATAAAATTGTTCCCCGTTTACTCAGCCCCGCTGCTTTCTCACAAAGCTACCCAGTCTCTTTCTATACTCACCCTTGTTATAAATACTAATTGCTCCATACAAACGATAGAAATGTGTTTAACGTTTCTCTCTTCGCACGTGCCCCGCCCTCTGACCTTTTTTTTTTATCCAAATTCTTATGACGTCTAATTTACAGGCAATCATGCATCAATGCCCAACGAATTGCAAATGATGGGACAATACGATGAATTAATTACCGTAAAATGAAAAATAGAAGTTGATTTTATTTTTTTGCTTAGCTGGAAGCTATGTAATCATCAGAATTTTCGATTGCAATTTTTTCAATAGAAGATATTTAAAGTGATCTAAATAGAAAGGAAAGTTTATATTTTGATGATAGTTTGAAAAAAATTATATCACTTCCATTCGGAAGCATATTGCTAAAGTATCAGCAGAAAAAGCTATATCAGTTGGAAAGCAATACTATTATCCACTTATTTCTTTTTCAAGAACTGCAAAAGAAGATTTAAGATAAAAAAGGGCGTATCTCCATCATTTTCCGAGGTTTGCTCCTTTTTTTCCTGCCTTTTCCATTTTTTTAATGAGACTTTTATTAAACTCAAGTGCATTGGGGGAAAATTCAGATGAAGATAATTGTGTCAGTGATGGGGGTTGAATCAATGGATATCAGAAACAGACTCTCTGTTTGATAATAGCCATTCACTGTAATTGACTGCAATTGTAGACCATTATTAATATCGATTGCTGCAGGATGAATGGAGAGAAACAAGGTAATGAGTAACTGATCTATTGGAGACAGTTGGTTTTTTTTTTTTTTTATCTCCGAATTGATGTTCCATTTGGGGGGGGGGGGGGGGGGGGGTACGAAGGTGGCGCAGAGGATTGTAAGATAAATCAGTGAGTGGAAGTGAAACAACAGGAGTAAATCTCGGCAAAGGAAAAAAGATGGGTGAGGCAAATGCTCAATGGCAGGAGGGAGAAGCTTAAGGGGGGATAAAAAAGGTGGAGAGACGCAAAATCGATGAGAGGGTGAAACTGAAAAGGAGGGGGAATATTGAAGTGAGACAAACACAACTGAGCATGTGAATGAGAAGTGCAAAAGAGATGGAAATAGTAATTTCTCAGTGTGGCGCTCAGAATTTTAATGGCAGAACTTTGGACTCAAGGATTGAAAATATGTGTGGACGTGAATGAAGAAGAAGCGGAGGGCATTAATAATGAGAATTGACAATTTTTTTTATTGTTGAGGAGCAAAAGGGCGTAAGTGCCTTTTTTTCGCTTATTGTTTTTATTTTATTTCAAAAGCGCGTAATTTTCCAGCAACAAATAGGCGTATGTCCAAATAATTTAGTATAGAAGAGGCACATACGCGTTTTTATTCTTTCAATTTTTCATTATTATTTAGAAAAAAAAGGGCGTAAGTGCCCTTTTTTCCACGTTTTTAAAATAAAAAACGTGCGTAATTTTCGAGTAACAAATAGGCGTATGTCCAAATTATCCCTTCATAAAAAGGACAGGGCATTAAAATCGAACATGGCGGATTTCATCTCGAATTGAAGGATAATCGAACTCGAAATGAAAATAGTCGAACTCGAATCGACAAAAGCGCATTCTGGTGGACAGTACGGAAACTAATTTTTTTGAATTATTTAGTCATCATACACTGAGAGAATGATTCGTTAACAGTTAACTCACGGATTGAGTTGAACCGAAAAACTTCACCCGGTTGACCCAACAGCGTATTAGTTAACTGTTAACTAATACGCATTTGAGGCGTCGTGCGCCACCTGACCGATAAATTCGAAAATTTTCCGCCTGAACGTTTTTCTCTTTGTGTTTTAGTGAAATCAATTAGTAAAATCAATTGAAATTCAGAGAAGAAAATTATTCCATAACACTTGAACAGAAACTGCTTTCTGTATTTTGAACTAACCTCGAAAAATGAGGAAAATGTAGCAATTTTTGCGTGCCTCAACAGAAACCCCCTGAACGAGCCATTCGTTAACTATTAACGAATATTAGTTTGGTTGCCATCCCAACTAATATTAGTTAACAGTTAACGAGGCTCGTTACAGCCAAACGAATCGTTCTCTCAGTGTACTTAGCAGATAGAAAAATTATTTTCAATTTCAACTAATCTTAAACGTTTGGGAATAGTTTGGGGAAGTTTAGGAAAGCATTTTTATAATTTGGGGAAGAGTCATTAATTTATTATTAATTAAAACTTTTTTTATGTATAGATAGCAGAAACAAATTTTCAAAAACATTGAAATTATTTTAATTTATTTGGAAGTCATTTGGGGATATTAAGAAAATTAATTTCATCCTTTAAGAATGAATAATTATTTAATGAAAATGAAAATTATGTCTTGAGCCTTCAAGCGCAAGAAAATCTATATGAAAGAAAAATAGCAATCTATAATTACTTTCCTAAACTTCCCTAAACTATTCCCAAACATTTAGAATTAGTTAGAATTCGGGCTGAGCCCGGCTGAGCCTGAATTCTAACTAATCCTAAACGTTTGGGAATAGTTGAGGGAAGTTAACGGAAAGCATTTATAGATTGCTATTTTTGATTATATAGCCTGGCGGAGCCTGGCTGAGCCTGGCTGAGCCTGGCCGAGCCTGGCTGAGCCTGAATTGTAACTAATCCTAAATTCTGCTATCTCTGATAGCTATTTCTTCTATCTATACATAAAAAAAGTTTGAATTAATAATAAATTAATGACTCTTTCCCAAATTATAAAAATGCTTTCCTAAACTTCCCTAAACTATTCCGAACCGTTTGAGGATTAGTTAGAATTGAAAATAATTTTTCTATCTGCTAAGTATACGGAGGTACCGTTAAAATTTAAAATAAAAAATAGAAATCCACACTAATCAACGGAGGCGGCCGCTTGCGGCCGCCGATGGCGCTAGTTTAGTATAAAAATGACGTATCTCCCACACATACGTCTTTTTGTTACTGTGATTTTTTAAATAATATTTTGCTAATTTCTTTATTATTATTGATAATGGAAGGACGTATGTTCTAGGAGATACGTCGTTTTGTTTCTAAGATGACGATATATTCAAACTTTTTTTAAATGTTTGTTTTTTCTTTTTTTTTTTTTTTTTGGAGTCTCTCGTTATCGCTCGATTCTTCCTCTTTCTCATTACACCGCTTTCTTCAGAATCTCCAAATAATACAAGACACACACGTGTATGTGTATATGTATATACACAAAACTTGTTCCTTTTAGTGCAACTTTTTTCTTTTTTTCATTTCTGTTTGCCTTTCGTTCGTCTCACTTATCCGTGGTTTTATCTCTTTATTCTCACTCCACGCTCCACCTTATACCTTGTCCATCGTCTTCTTTTTTTTTTCTTTTACGCCATGTCTCTCCGTTAACCGAAACACTTTTATACATGAGAGAATACCTTTCATGTTTTATTTTCGAATTTAAGGTAGTATCCCGGTGAACTCGAGTACAGTTAACCCCTTATTTTTTTGATGCCGTTTTTTTACATTTTTCTGAATTTTTTCATAATTTTTGACCGTGTTTATGAGATATGAATTATCAAAGTTACTGAAACGCCCTTAATCGGACGGAAATAACGAAATTACTAAAAAACCACAGGATTGACCCATTATTTAAAAACAATTGGCGAAGAGAACAGCATTTTAACTAAATAATAGAAAAAAAAATACTCAATTCACCGTATAGTTATTGAGAAATTCTAATTAGAAGGTAGTCGTAATTATTTGCCTCTCTCTCTCTATCGCATGCATGTGATCAAGAAAAATCTGGAAATAATTGAGATAATGCCCCCAATATGTCTGCATTATTGTTGAATTTTTTCTGATTTTTTCTGGATGAACTTGTCTCTGGAAAAAATTCTGGGAAAAAATGAATCTAATGAAGAGAAATTTTTGAAAAATATATAAGGATTTTTTTCACAGCCAAGGACTTTATAAAAAAATCTGAAAAAATTTGAAGAGATGCTCTGACATGTCTACATTGTTGGTGAATTTTTTCAAATTTTTTTGTAGAGCCGCCCCTTTGGGAGAAATTCTGGAAGATAATAGATTGAGCAAAATGATTTTCTCCAATTCTTCACAAACTTCAATATGACTTCCGAATAGTTCAATCACTTTTCCGAGTTAATTAAAGCACATTTTCCCGGATTATCAGCAATTAATTCAAAACTAACCTACAAATCCTCATGTTTTCTGTTTTATCGACCGTACTCCATGATACTACCTTAATGAATTTTTCTTTTTTTTTTAAAGTGAAGCCTAAATATTTGACAAATTTGGGTAATCAATGCTTTCGTAAATTAACCGCTTCATTACTGCGTGCCTATTAATTCCTTCCTGTTTACACTGGCCAAGAGTATATAGCCAAAAAAGTAGCAAAATGGACCTCCACCTTAACATAACCCATGATTTTTTTTTCAAAGTGAAGGAGTTCATAAAAAATTTTGAAAAAAATTGAGAACATACTCCAACATATAGAAATCATTTGTGAATTTTCCCAAATTTTTTTGGTAAGCCCTTCACTCTGAAAAAAAATCCCAAACAATGTTGACTCCAAAGTCTATTTTACCCTCCCTTTCCCTAATATCGTGAAGACATCGCGTGTTTACGTAAATTGCGAGGAACATTGTAATGAAGGGATAGAGGTATACAGTGAATTTACGAATGTTTCAATAACATCAAGAGCATTCCTCGGGTTCACACCAGGAGAATCGCATGGAGAAACCGGGAAGGGGGGAGGAGGAGGAGAAGAGAGCTCGTGTTTCGTGTGCTATTTCCCGGTCGATCGCTTCGCTCGTGAACGACATACAGTAACCCGGGAACCATCGGAGCAAATGCGAGGAGAAAGAGAGGAAGAGAGAAAGAGAGAGAGAGAGAAAGAGAGGCCATAGTAGAGTCCACTGTACACGCGAAGTCGCATGCGAGAAGCGATAGGCCTGCGCCATTTCCTCGTCCCACTTTATAAATTGTCGATTTCATCCCCCCCCCCCCCCCCCTCATTCGAGAACCATGGCCACCCCCAAAGAAAAGGGGGAGGAGGGGGAGTAATAGGGGATAATAAAAATCAGGGAAATGTGTAGGTGATTAATCGAATCATTTTGAGGAATCTCTATTAATCGTAGCTATAGCTACTATAGCTATAACTAAGTCCTGGAGAATATCCAGGAAATTGAGTAAAATAAAGCGATTTTGCATGAAATCTGTTTTGTAGAGAGTTTTGAGAATTACAGGAGAGAATTTAGATGAAATTGTTGTATCTCGCTTATTTTCCGAGTTTATTTGGGGAAAAATGGAACAAATTATGACTCAAAATTTGATTTTTTGAAGATATTTCAGAAATTAATGGAGATACGCCTTTTTTATTTGAATCGTATTTTTCTGGAGAATTTCAAGAGCTACAAAAAAAAGAAGGAGGATTAAAAGGGCGTATCTCCATTATTTTCTGATATATTTCCAAAAAATAGAAAAGATATAAACATGTTTTTTTTTCTTCAAATATCTCGAAAAATAATGGAAATAAGTCGCTTTTACGCTTTTTCCTTTTCTGAGAGGATTTAAAGAGCTATAAAAAAAAGAGTCAAGGTAAAAAGGGCGTATCTCCATGAATTTCTGAAATATTTCCAAAAAAACTAGATAATGATCCTTTTTTTTCTCTGCAAAATCTCGAAAAATGATGGAGATACGTCCTTTTCCCTCCAAATCTCCTTTCATCACTCTCAAAATTCTCTCTCTCTCTCAAAAAAAAGGATCAGGACAAATTCGTCTCATCCCCATTAATCTCCCCAATATCCTAAAAAAAATTGTATAAAAAACACAGATTCATTCCATCTTTACTCTCTTTGCCACTGATTTAACACACAAAGATCCACGTCAATTGAAATAATTAATCAAGAGATACTTCACTCGGCTGTTCAATTAATACAATTATTATTTTCATTGGCATTTGAGATTAATGGAGTAGCAGTTGGATTCATTGTGTTTTTTTTTTTTTCCTCGAAATATTTTAACAATTATTCGCTGGATGGCGCTGGAGTCTCTCCATGAGTCTAGGCAGCAGCAGCAGCAGCAGCTACATGGAGAGAAAGGCGGAGCCAACTGGCGGTCGATATGAAACACCCCTCAATGAAACAACCCCAAGTTCTCTTGTATTCTCTGTTTCTCTCAATTTTAACCAAAACTCTCTCTCTCTATCTCTCTTTCCTCCTTCCTGCTTCCTCTTTCGTTCACTCTATCTATCTCTCTCTCTCTCTGTTCCTCTCGCTTTTCACACAAACCTCTATCCTCCCTCTCTCTTCTTCTCCAACTCTATGTCTCTTCCTCTCTCTCTTTCTTCCTCTCTCTCTGTTCCTCTCGCTTTTCACCAAAACTCTATCCCCCCTCTCTCTCTTTCACCAACTCTATGTTTCTCTCTCTTCCTCACTCTCTTTCTCCCTCTCTCTCTCTCTTTCTTCCACTCTATGTCTCTCCCTCTCTTTCTCCCTCTCCCTCTCTATGTCTCTCTCCCTCTTTCTCTCTCTCTCCCTCTCTATGTCTCCCTCTCTTTCTCTTTTCTCCCTCTCTCTCTCCCTCTCTATGCCTCTCTCTCTCTCTCTCTCTCTCTCTCTCTCTCTCTCTCTCTCTCTCTCTCTCTCTCTCTCTCTCTCTCTCTCTCTCTCTCTCTCTCTCTCTCTCTCTCTCTCTCTCTCTCTCTCTCTCTCTCTCTCTCTCTCTCTCTCTCTCTCTCTCTCTCTCTCTCTCTCTCTCTCTCCCTCTCTATGTCTCCCTCTCTTTCTCTTTTCTCCCTCTCTCTCTCTCTTTCTTCCACTCTATGTCTTTCTCTTTCTCTTTTTCTCTCTGTCTTTCTCCCTCTCTCTCTCTCCCTCTCTATGTCTCTCTCTCTTTCTCTTTTCTCCCTCTCTCTCTCTTTCTTCCACTCTATGTCTTTCTCTTTCTCTTTTTCTCTCTGTCTTTCTCTTTCTCTCTCTTCCTTCCTTCCTCTTTCTTTCTCTCTCTGTTCCTCTTGCTTTTAACCAAAATCTCTCTGTCTCTCTCTCTTTTTCCCCATTTCAACGTCATCTCGCTCTCTCTCTCTCTCTCTCTCTTTTGCTTCATCTTGCTGCTGCTTCTTCTCCATTTGCCTCTCTCTCTCGCTCTCGCTCTGTAGATGGGGCATCCAACCATGCATATTTCCGTCTTTCCACCCCTTACATACACTTCAAACTTATACAACGTAATCTGTCATAACCGCCGTATGCCATGAGGGGCGTGGGCGTTGAAAATATTCCCTATCTTTGTTCAATTTCAACGTAAAATTCCGGTAGTGATTCCAAGCACATACAGGTTTTTGTCTTTTTTTTTTTTTTTTGAGGTACCATTCAGCATTGGTTTACCTTCGAATATTTGCTCTGGGAGAAAGAAGGCTACTGTCCTTCATTTTTCGGGGATTTTCCTTTTTTTTACAATTTTCTGGGGAAAAATCAACGAAAATTAGTGAAACTCGTTTTTTTTTATTGAATATCTTGGAAAATAATGGAGATAGGCTCTTTTTGGTTTTTCGCCTTTTTTTGTAGAGAATTTCAAGTGTTGTGACAGAGAATTGGGGTAAAAAGGGCGTATTTCCATTATTTATTGAGATTTTTCCAAAAAAACAAAGATTTAGCCATAGTTTTTTTGGGTTTTTTGTAAATATCTTGGAAAATAAGCGAGATAGAGTGATTCTGCTTGAAACTGCCTTCACAGGGATTTTCAAGAGCTTAAAAAAAGACGTATTTCCATTTTTTCCAAATAATACTCCAAAAAAAACGATAAAAATTATGATTAAAATGGCAAAAAACGAGTCAATTTGGTTCTCTAAAAATATTTCATAAAGTAAATAGAGATACGCCTTTTTCCCCCAAATCCTCCTTTTTATCTCTCAAAATTCTACAAAAACATGCCTTAGAACAGAAAGGGCGTATCTCCATTAATTTCCGAGATTTTCTCCAAAAAATATTTTTCCGATTTTTTTCCCCAAAAACTACAATTTTTTTTATTTTTATCTCAAATAAAAATAAAATAATGGAAAAAAATTAATTGCAGTTACAATTGTATAAAAATGTTCGTTCTGTCTTCATTAATTCCCAATGGAAAATTCCGGTAGTGATTCCAAGCACATTTCCCCCCCCCCCTTTTTTTTTTATCCTCCTTTTCTCCTAAAGTACATTCAGCATTGGTTTACCTTCTCAATATTTGTTCTGAAAGAAAGAATCACTACCCTTCGTGTTTCGTTGAATTTTCTTTGATACAATTTTCTGCTGAGGCACACGAATAAGGCATAATTCTATGCAAATTAGGGATAATTCTATTTTCATTGGATACTCATTGAATTTAAGAGAGAATATATTTTAATTATTTCTGAGAGTATTTAATTTAAATGAGGAATTTTAACGATTTTCAGGGAATTTTAGGAATTTAAGGGGCAAAAGGGTATTGGGAGAAAATAAATGGGCGAGAGGGGAGGGGAGGGGAAAAAGGGGGGGGGGGGGAGTTCAAGCGTATCAGATTAGCCTGTGGGGGGCAATTATTGCCTGTGATCTATACAAGCTCGTTATTTAATTAAAATCATATTTGCATTAGCATTTGCGTTACTAGACTATTATTATTCGTAGCATTATATATCATGTATTTGGCTTGACGTCATTGATACGTGGGATTCATGGGACTAAATGTTGTATATATGTAAAGTGGAGTGACTGATTGTTATGGTCAATTGTTATACGTTTTGAATCGTGCAGAGGAAATTTTGGCATTTTAGGGGTTTCCATGGATTTTGGGGTTTAATTAGGAATTTGAGAAAATAAAAATGAAAATTTGTGATGGAGTGGTTGGAGTAGGATTTTTTTTTAGGTTTTTGTTGAAAAGCTGAGAAAATTTGAGCTGGAAAACATGTGTCTCAATATTTTTTTTGAAAGTTTTTGAAAATTCGTTTTTTGGAAAATTAAGAAAATTTTCAAAAATTTGGAAAAATTAATGCAGGTATATGGTTTCTGGGTAGAATTTCCTCAGCTTTTCAATGGAATCATCGAAAAAATTATATCTTGAATATTTATCATTTTTTCGAGGTCAATTCAATAAAATATTGCTCCTTTAAAGTGAAAATAGCTGGAAAAGATTATAAATGTGCGAGATAGATCTTTTTCGATAGTTTCATTGAAAAGCTGAGAAAATTTGAGCTGGAAAACATATGCCTGAACATTTTTTTCAAATTTTCAAAAAATTACTGTTTTTGAGAAAAATGAAAATTTTCAAAAATTTGAATAAATTGCTTCAGACATATTTCTTAATTAAAATTTTCCCAGTTTTTCAATGGAACTATCAAAAAATGAATATCTCAAACATGCTCAATCATTTCAAGCTAAATTCAATTTTTTTTGTTTTTCAACATTTTTCTCAAATTAAAATTTTTTTTATTTTTTAAAAACCATCAAAATTTTCAAAAAAAAAAAAACAAAAAAAGCTTCAGCCCCCTGTTTTCCGGCTAAAATTTCCCAAGCATTCCATTGAATCCACCAAAAAAAATCTCCCCAAATTATTCATAATTTTCCTATTTTCCTAAATTTAATTCTCACCAGAAGAATTAATTACCAGTTAAATCAAACAGAAATAGGCTCATGCATATGATAGTTCTACAGAGCTATAGCTATCGACAGAATGATACGAGAATAATATCCAATTTGCACGATAATCCAACTGGGGATATAGATGGCAAATAACGCTTGCGATGGACGATAGTGATAATATTTTAGGATGAAGCCCAGTGCGGCCCTACAGAATTGATGCACTACTGTCTCTTCATCCACTAGACATAAACACAGAAAGAGCAAGAGCGAGAACAACATATACTAGCCAACTAGACAAAAACGAAAGACAGAAAATTTCCACCTAACACATGTATATCGTGTGTATAGCAACGAGGGATTTGCCAGTTTCAGTAGCAAACGAGTGAAGTCCACACTGTGGTATAAACCTCGGTCGCCTAAATATAGTCGATTTCAACCACAAGCAAAATACTATATAGATATACACAAATTACTGGTAGTTGCGATGAAATACCTCCAGGGCTCAGTTATACGCAACTATTTCCGCTGCATTTGCTCATTCAGTTAAGGGGGGGGGGGGGGGGGGGCTCCCCTCTCACCCCTTTTTTTTATAATTATTTGTTATTTTACAATAACAAATTGGTTAATTTTTTCAAGCAAAAATCGCATTTTTCACTTTCAAGTGCTACCAAAAATTGAAAAATTGATTTAAAAAAAAAAATCGACGCCATTATCTCGAGAATTTGCTAGTTTCATTAATTAGAAGTTCATTTCTCACTATTTTTTTCTTTTTACTAAAATTCATCCTTGGAAAAATTGAGTTTAGTTTCAATATTATTTTCAAAATTTACGTTTAAAGGAATTATATAAAATCAAAAAACGGCTTATTTATCAATATTTTGCAATGAAAATTTCGAAAAATATAGATCATATGTTGTATTATTATATAAAAATTCATTAAAGAAACCAACATTATCTGTATCGTCTAAAAAAATTCTTGAAAAAATGCTTTTTTCTCGACCGCCAAAACCCCCTCCCCCCCCCTTAAACAGATGCATCAATTTATCCGGCAAGACTCAAACTTGAGCAAAAAAAAAGTCGTCAAATTGAAATGGTGAAATTTTTTTTTTTTTTTTTGGGACTACCTGAGACACTGTGAGTGCCCCTTGCCTCCTGTGGATGACGCCATAACCATAAATCTGTCTAATCTGCCTGGGTATTCATACCTGTGGATCGTCAATGGCCAATGTCTTTGCCTCCATAAACTTCAGCTCAAACCGCTTCTACCATCAACTAAAAATATTAACCATTGGCATTATGTTTTTTTTTTACATTTCAAAGGAAAGGAAAAAAAAAACAAAACACAGTGTGAGTTGACTTTTTGTCATATATATCGTAAAATAATGGAGATACGTCTTTTTCGATCTAAGATGATTTTTTCATAGTTCTTAAAAGAATTAGGGAAAAATCGCTGTATCTCGCTTATTTTCCAAAATATTCCAAATTTTTTTTCGTTTTTCTAGAATATCTTAAAAATTATTGGACATACGCCCTTTTTGCTCGAATCCTCCTTTCAGCTCTTGAAATTCTCTATAAAAATGTTTCTCAGCAAAAAAAAGCCTATCTCCATTAATTACCGAGATATTCACCAAAACCTAATTTATTTTTTGCACCCAAAGATAAGAGTGGAAAAATTAATTGAAGCTAAATTGTAAAAAAAAAACTGTTTTTCAGTGCCAAAAGACTGAAAAAAACCTGACCTGGCCTAATTCTTTCTTCTCTCTCTCTCTCTCATGCTCAAGTACACGGTACTAGATGTGTATGCATATATATGTGTGTCTGTATGTGTGTGTGTGTCAATTGGCGTATCTCAAGCCACGTGGATGTGAACGATAGCACTGATAAAATGCGAACCACGCAAAACTCTCAACCAGTACTATCGCTGCCAATCTGCTAACTTCTCTCTTCTATATATCTCTGGCTGGTGGCCCCAAAGCATTTTGCCGTTCGTTTCATTCCCGTGAGCGAACAGCTATTACGTATCTCCGTCTTACTCCTGCATTCCGTTTCTTTTCTCCTTTTATTTTTTTTTTTCTTCAATTTTCTATCTCTCTTGTACTTGCGATAAGAGAGAAAGAGAGAGCTTATCTATTTCACTCGGAAATCCTCAGCTATACCAATCGACCGTGTTTTCTCTTCTCTTTTTCTACAGCATTTACACTTTGTGTTAGCTGTCTCACTTGCACCACGAATTTTATTCTCTCAGTCTCTCGAGTGTGCCCTGTTATTCAGTCTCTGCCGCAGTTTCATTCGCATCTAAGGTTTTGCCGAAAGACCCCACGAGCCTCCACAAGACCCTTGTACACAAATGCATGCCTCTGAAATTCACCTTCTCTCTTATTTTTACTCGTTGAAAGACGAGTTTTGTAATCAAACGAGTCAGAAAATCTTTACAGCACGTGAAAAGGTACAGTATTTTATTGTAGAACGTGCGGAAAGGGCTACTGGGCGCATGCGCAGCGTGCGAAAAGTGCCACTAGGCGCATGCGCAGTGTGCGTAAAGTGCCACTAAACGCATGCGAAATGAATGAAAAAGATGGGAATTTCTAGTCAGCAAAAAGTTAGAAAAAAAGGTAAAAATGCCTAAACGGGTTCAAACCCTCTACCTCCGGATTACCGGTCCGCTACTCTACCAATTGAGCTACTGCGCATGCGCGGTGCATGTTAAAAGTGCTCTCGAGCGCATGCGCAGCGTGTGGAAAGTGCTACTGAACATGTAAAGAAAAGGAGAATTTCTAGACGAAGGAAATTCAGAAAAAGAGGGGTGAATGTCTAAATGGGGTTCGAACCCACAACTTCCGGATTACCGGTCCGTGACTCGATCAATTGAGCTATTGCGCATGCGCACAGTATGTGGAAAGTACTTTCCAGCGCATGCGCAATGTGCGGAAAATGCTCCTGAACATGCGAAACCGAAGAAAAATTTGTAGAGGAAAGAAATTCGGAGAAAATGAGTGAATCCCTAAGCGGGTTCGAACCCTCGACCTCCGGATTACCAGTCCGCTACTCTACCAATTGAGCTACTATAAATGCGCACAGCGTGCGAAAAGTTTCCACCTCCCACACGTGCAAAATAAAGCACTTTTCAACACTCTCCACATCTCTAATACTTTATTCATAAAAATTGCGTTTCAAATTAAAAGAAAAAAAAGTGGACAAATAGCTCTGGGATATCAATGTTAGTTTTGACGGCAGACTGTTAAAAAGGCAAGGATCTATAAAGCTGTTATTAATACAAGAGGGGGGAGGGGGGGAGGATACAAAAAAGAAGGGGGATGTGAATGTTTGCCCTCGACACGAGACTCTCACTCGGTGCGATGTATAGGACAGTTCATTGTGGGCTTTGTGGCCATGTTGAGAGACAGAGAGACACTCTGGCTATGGGTATAAACTGGAAACACAAGGGGGAGGGAGGGAGGAGGGGGGAGCTGCGGCTAAAAGGGGTTGAGGGCGCACATGCATTGAAGGGCATGAAAGATGTAGTGAAAGGAAGAAGGAGGGGGGGGGGGATTAGCAGGGGAGAAAATACGAAGGGGAATTGAAGAGTTTTTTTCTCTCTTTCTCATTTTTTTTTCCACCAATTCTGCAGTTATACATTATTCTTTCCGGTTTCCTACGTGCACGAAAAATTCCGCCTATTTTTAATGCTATCAGAAAAGATAAATCTGTGTGATTTTACATTATTACAGTAAAATTCAATGAGTTCTCATGAAAGTGTTTTTATTTTGCCTTTTTTTTCTCTACTTTTTCTGCTTTTTCTATGTTCTGTTTTGTTACAAGCTGTTTACAACACTTGAAAGGTACTTCGAGGGGTTTCTCCACGGGAAAGTTAAGCCATCTTAACTTTTTTTTTTCCTTCTTCTCTGATAATACGACACGAACTTTTCAAATATCCCTCTAAAATACGGGTGAGAGCAGCAGATTGCACAGCTGCTACAAATAATCACTGAGAAAACATCCGAGGACGCTTTTGAAAGAATATGCGAGTTTTTTTTTGAAGAATTTCAGTGGGTTCTGATTATTTGAATAGGCTTTGAAAGAGATATTCATTGATTTTCAAGAATAATTATTTGTCTTTTAATTAATTCCTCACGGTTTAATGACCATACGGTTGGACATAGTTCGGACCGTAAATCAGAATGAAAACATTCTGGAAACTTGTTTCTTTTTTTTTAGGAGGGAATTTAATATTATGAATGGAATGGAATATTTTACGGTCGTTAGGCAAGACCTCGAGTATCATGTAGCGATGTTAAATACGTCTGGGAATTAAATTGTTAATGGAGATGTTAGAGACTTTTTAGTTTTTGATGGTTTATGGGAAGAAAATAGGAGAAATATTGAAGATAGGTTTTTTTTTATGATTCCGTTGAAAAGCTGGAGAAATTTGAGGAGGAAAACATGTTATAGAATTGATTTTACAGAATTTTTAGAAAAATTCGCTTTTTGTGGGTCTAGATCGAATAAGCTTTCACGTTGATTTTTGGAAAAGTTCAGTTTTTTGGCCATATCTCTGATTCTATTGGTCAGAACGTAAAAATCCCGAATGGAGGTGAAAGGTGAGATCATTTGCCATAGATTTATGGGGTTTTAATCGAAAAATATCAATTTTTAAGGTATTTTTGGGTACTTTCATGATAATCAGTATTTGCTCTATAAGTGCTTCAAAAATAGATCATTTTCCTTCCAAAACCACATAAATCGATGGCAAATGATCTCACCTTCCACCTTCATTCGGAATTTTCACGCTAAAACCAATAGAACCAGAAATATCTTCAAAAAACTGAAATTTTCCAAAATTAACGAATAGAACCCATCAACTTGAACCCAAAAAACTCAAATTCTCTAGAAATCATGAAAAATCAATCCTGATATATGTTTTCCACCTGAAATTTCCGCAGCTTTTCAATGGAATCATCAAAAGTCATCCATCTCTAACCCATCTTCATCAAAATCTCCTTTTTATCCCTTTCCTCTAATCTAATTCTCCTCAAATCTCTCAGAAATTGATGGACATACGCTTTTTTTAACAAAAAATTCACTTCAGTAGCTCTCAGAATTCTCTTCAAAAACGTCTCAGTCCAAAAAGGGCGTATCTCCATTATTAGCCCCATTTCAGTAAATATATGTATAATAGAGCCCATTTTCCCCCACTCTTCCAAATTTCATTTCAATTATTAAAAAAACATTTGCACAAACCTTTTGTGTAATAAAGGAAAGAAAAAAAAAGAGGGCTAATTCTTAGTAGGCTGTGGTGTATTTGTCGCCAAAGATCTCGTCAGGCCTTACCGGTTGGCTGCATATTTTTTTTACTCTCTCTCTCTCTCTCTTCTCTCTCTTTCCTTGTGGTGTTTTGCTCGAAAAACTTGTGGCAAGGGCGAAGAGATATAATACAGCGAAGTAAAGACGCCTTTGTCTCTCAGTGAGAGTGGAAGTGCCCGCAGGAGACGAGAAGAGAAGAGAAGAAATAAATGAAAAAAAAAAGAGAGAGAGAGAGAGAGAAAGAGAATAACTGCTGAGAGTATGGGTTTGCTCCTTTTATTTCCTGTTTTTTTTTTTTTTTCATATTCCCCTCGACGACAGACTACCTCCTAATCCGCTTGGAAATTTAAGATGACTCGTAATTTCCAAACACACATATACACACATACAAACACAAACAATGAAATGATTTAATTTATTTGCATACGCCTCCACCGGGGGGAAAATTTCAATGAAAACTCTGAATTTACCTGCTTATTGTGTTTACTTTCCTCTGCTGATGCCAATTCATGAACAATATGGTGGAGAAGTAGGGTCATTTCATAAATAGGAGGGGGGGGGGAGGGAGCTGGTTGGGGAAGAAAAGGAATAGGGATCTGAAGAATGGGAGGGGGGGGGGTAAAAGTGGGGGCGTTAATGGTTGCTATAAAGCGTAAATGAAGTGCCAGCTTTTGGAATCGAGTAAGAATGTCACGAGGAAAGAGACCTCTACTCCTTTGTTTTTGGAGGCGCGGGCAATGTCACCCAGGAGAGAGAGAGCCAGAATGGAGGAGAGGGGGAGGGATAAGAAATGAAGTACAGAGAACAAAGAACTTTGTGTATAAGAAAAGTGATTAAGGAAGAAGTTAAATTGCTGAAGTAAATAACCCGTGATACGTGACTTGAATTAATGATTTCTCTCGCCCCTTATCCCCCCCCCCCCTCTCCTTCCCCCAATTCACTTGAGATTAAATTTATTTTGAAGTACTTAATTATCATTGGATATTATTTGGTTGATCTTTGGACAGATATTTGTCAGCACACAATAAAGGGGCGAATAGTGTCAAATGCATGAGAACACTTGAAATACCACTGGCAAAGAGTAACATCGTTGGTTGAAATGTTTCCACCTATACAAATGTATTTACACATACACACAGTTGGCGGAGGCCACCCACGCAACTTGTGCGTGATGAGACACAAGAGAGAATTTATGCAATGGGCTACTGGCCAACGGCGACTCGTTAGAGGCACGAGTTGTTGAGGGGGAAAATTAGACAGTTGTGGGTGAAAATTCAATGTTTGATATAATAAATAAAAGAAGCGGTGATAAACTGTGATTTTTGGGGATAGGCTGGTTGGTTAGAGTGATCTAGGGAGTTTGGGTGAGAGCGATGTTGCCGAATCTGCTCTAGACTGCCCGCTTGCGTGCGTGTTTACCGAGTTTTCGGCAACGCCGCTCACCGCATGACTTCATTGCGCATGAGAAAAATTCTGATAGCTACTAGAATTTATTTTATTTCTTCATCAACTTTGCAGAATGTCCTTTAAAAAATATGATAGTTTGTTAAACACTTCAATGAATAATGTCAAATTTTTTCAGAATTTTCTGCTCAACCGATTGATCATAAAAAAAATAAAAACAGCGGAACTCGGGGATTCCCTCATAGGGGGGACTAGTCTAGGGTTTTCTGGCTATTGAGAATTGACGAGTTTGGGACAAAGGAGACGCATTTGGCTGATGAGGGATTCCCCGGCGCGTTATTTCGGCTGCAACGTTGCCGAAGTCACTCTACACTGGCCGTGCGCGTTTACCGAGTTTTCGGCAACGTCGCTCACCGGACAACTTCGTTTAGCATGAGAAAAAATTCGCTAGCTACTAGAATTTATTTTACTTCTTCATCAATTCCGCAGGATGTCATTCAAAAAATATGATAGCTTGTTGAACACTTCAATGAACAAAGTTCTAATTTTTTCAGAATTTTCCGCTCAACCGATTGATCATGAAAAAATAATAAAAATGACGGAACTCGGGGAATACCTCGTGGTATGACTAGTTTAAACTTCAAAAAAATGGAGAAACGATAGTTTTGTGTTTATGACTCTTGCGTAAATTTGATTCGTCAATATGGTCGTGTCACAACGATCAAGTGATGCATACAGTGATAATGGAAACGGCAGAGATGCAATAGAGAGAGATGTAGTCAAGGCAAATAACCGTGGAGCTGGAAATGAAAGGGGAAGGGGGGGTGGAGAGCTCAATCGATCCCTTCGAATATGGAAATCGGCATTGGAATTGCCAATGGCCCGGATTGCACGAGAGAACGAGATTTTTGGAGGCTTTTTTTCACCTCCCCCCTCCCCTTTCCCTCTCTCTCTTTTTAGTATTTTTTAATAAAACAATTTATATCATTCTCGTATGTAATATTGTCAATCGGCAATTCATAATAGTCGAGTCAATTTTGTCAGGGAAAATGAATTATCGCATCTTCCGGGAATGAGAGGATGAAAATTCGGAATTTATGGATAGCATGATGCTGTCGATAAAGTGATTGGGGCATCTTGTTCACGTGTTAACCGATAAATCTTTGATGGAATTTCCACATGGACTGGGATCAATTCCACAGGTCGAATCAAATCATCTCATGGGTCATATGATGTATTTTAGATAGATATTGAGGAATTATTATTAATATTACAGAATAGGGAAAATTGAGATGAAATAGACCTTAAGGTTGATATGATTCGGAATTTTTTTGAGAAGGAAGGGCTGAACGAAAAAATTTGAAAAAATTCACCCATAATATTCAAATATTCAAGCATCTTCTCAAATTTTTTTAGATTTTTTTGTGCAGTCCTTCGCTCCGAAAAAATTCCCTTTTCTCGTAAATTTAATATACAAAATATTTATTAATTTCGGGCAAAAGTTCCATAATCGAATTATTTAGATATATATATATATATATATTTTTCCGAGAATATTGCCAGTGGCTGGAAAGTTTTAATGAAAAAATTTGAAGATAAAAATGCATGAACTTGACAGAATGCAAAAGGATCTCCAAGTATTCTCATTTAAATTCTTCTCAGCGTACTGAAATATTTCTCCATGAAAATTCTTTCCCCACTATATGATGAAAGAAAATCATGAAATTGGTCATAGTTGACGAGTCACTTGTGGGGATACACAAGAACGAGTAAAGTAGTCAAGAGCACTTGAAAAAAACTTTCAAGTGAAAAGAAACTACTTATGGCCCAGCTCTCAACTCACCCTGAAAAATAGTCAAAGAAATAGGGGAAATGAAGTTTTCAAGTTTTTTCAAGTAAAAAATTTCTTTCGTCACATCAAAAGCAATTAATCAAGTCAGTTACGAATATATGGATATTATTTGCATTAAGGATGTGTTTTTTTTTAGATGTTCATTGCTATTGTTGAGGATGTATGATCGAGAGAATGGGGAAACCCTGAATTTTGGAATAATTTAACTATAAAAAAATTTGGAAGCCCCAAATCGAAAATTGTTGTCATGATCATACATCCTTGATTGCCAAATGCCTTAAAAAGCCATATAGTCAACAAAAAATCTACATTTTACAACAGATGAGTGTCATAAAAATACAAATGAAAATATTCAAAGAAAATCAAAAGAAAAAATTCAATAAGAAAA
The DNA here is from genome assembly GCA_963942555.1 of Aleiodes leptofemur. Taxonomy (NCBI): domain Eukaryota; kingdom Metazoa; phylum Arthropoda; class Insecta; order Hymenoptera; family Braconidae; genus Aleiodes; species Aleiodes leptofemur. The sequence goes on along the minus strand of OZ012619.1, from coordinate 636,334 downwards.
TATAATAATAATAATAATAATAAAAAAATAGCGATATAATGAACTGTGTGTTTTTGAAGGCAATTTCTGAATAAAGAATTTGGTAGAACATAGTTGATGAATTAGCTTCATTAGTTGACGTTTTGTAAATCAATGTGCATTAAGAATCTCAATTGATGTAAAGTGATTGAACAAATCCTTTTTAAAAGTAGCCAAAGATGGTGACGTAGTAATTGATGTTAGTAAACTATTCCATATGGAAGAAGCTGTGACAATAAACCTGCTCTATTGAGGCTTCCTCAGATTCTTGACATCATTAGCATATAGTCAACATAAAATTAATTATATCCAATCGGAAATTCAATCCATGCAAAAGTGTTTTTGTTGACACATTGCCGTGTTCTGCTCAGAAGTCTCTTTTTACAATTAGACGCAATATGGCTGATTGGCTACTGTCTGTCATGTACTATTTGTGTGCATTGTGTCCGAAGTGGAAAGGCTTTTAAAACCACTTCATCATTGCAGTTAAGATGTATGAGCGAGGAAGTGGAAGAATAGTGAATATTAATAGGTGGGGATAGGCTTGCAGGTTTGCGGTGTGAATTGAAGGAAATAACCACGTTACATGTACTTCACACTTGACAAAGTAGCTTTCGATCATCACAATTATAATTTTTACATACTGTTATCAAGGTGGAACATCAATAAAATGAAAATGCAAAATTAATTATGAAAAAATTCTCTGATATTGTTGAATCAATTTTGAAGTCACCTGCAAAATTTCAAACCAATTCATCCTACCAATTCTGAGTAATTAATTATCAAAATTTGCCATTTAACGTGAGCTGTTATGTATCACCATTCATGTGTTTACCGAGTAAACTTTGTTCTTCACAGCTTAAAAATGCAAAATTCGCATCAAATATTAGATATTCATATTCCTCAATTTAAGAACAATCGATGTAGGAAACTTGATCAAATTTCACTCAGTCAGTTTGTTTTTTTATTAAAATTTCTGTTCTGAAATTCCAACAGTTCGATTCCTTGAGGAAAAAATCTATTGATTGTAAAAAATTTAAGCCTTCAAATCGAGAAAATTGTTGTCATGCTCGTACACATCCTTAACTTTCCACGTCTTCGGAAAGAACCTTTGTAATTCACGCTTATATCCTCTTCGCTTCGAGGCACTCTCGAGCAATTAATTACGAAGCCCAACATACAAACACACATGGCATTGAGTCCTGATGGAGCGGAAGCAAGTGTGTGTGTGTTGCTTATCGCAGACTTTCCATGAACCGAATAGAAGAAAAACTGTAAAAAAAAAAAGCAATTTGAAAAAAAAAACCCCAAGAAAAACCGAGTGAACATTGGAAGTAGGAAAAGAAAAAAAAAAGTGTATCACTTCAAAGAGACGAGGTGCAAAAAGGTTTGATGTGCGCAATAGCTTCGTCCCTGGTATGTTCGGCCCTGGCCGAGGTTCACCGAAGTATTTCCGAATGCCTCCGATCATGCCGTAGACTCTTAACCATGTGTTGTGGCTGTACCGAGCGCTTTGTGTGACGCGAGAGGTACACACAGTGTCTATTTTTTAAACTTCCAAAAAAACGACATGACAAAAAAAATTGAAAAAAAAAAATAAGTGGTTTTAAGAGGAAAAAATGAGTTTATAGATAGTATTCGAGGAAAGGAGTTATCAATAAAATATTTGATTTTTCGGGGTGTGCCCAAAGCGACACCCGGCGTCGTCAAGGTACTTATCATCGCGTTGGTAGAGAGAGAGAGAGAAAGAGAGAGAAACACACACACACCCACACTTACACGCTTACACTTATACCTAAAAGGAATAATGAATGTGTGTAAGAGTGAGTGAGACAGTGTATGAAAGGCCAGTACCAAGAGGAAAGAGCTACGGGCGGTCTGCCGGTTATTGACAAAGACGGAAATACAAGAAAATGAGTGAGACAGAGTGAGGGGGCATTTACACACACGCGTCTCTGGATAAGGACACACACACATTGGAAGTGTTGTGTTTCTGAATCTCTCGAGAGGGGAAACTCTGCCTTCAGGAGCAGAAAAGAGTCGTGCAGATGAACCCTGTGCATCTTGCTCACACACACATACATACACACACATGCATATTAAACACACACACACACACACACACACATACATATTAAACAGACACACACATGCATATTAAACAGACACACACACACACACATTAAACAGACACATACACACAGACGCAAATAAACTGATGAAATCTTTCTTTCCTAATCTTTCCTCTTGTGTTTGGAAACCTCCAAAATATTCAGTGATCAGAGAAATAAAAATGGATTTGTTGTTCTTTTACCTCTAAAATCATCTTTTCTCCTCTTTTTTGTTTAAAAACATTAATTTAAATAATTTCATTCAATCTTGTAACATTCTACACAGTAAATAACAGAGTTTTTACAGTTCTGACTAGAGTCTCATTGGATTTTTGATCCCTATTCTCATGATATAACTCGAAATATCTATATATATTTATATATATTGTAACGTAATATTTCGATCGACGTTACTTTTTATCGTCTGGGTGCGTAATTAATTTTGAATTTGAATGGTTTTGTCACCACCAACCGAGAATCAAAATAAACGAATCACGAGAGTTCAATTTTAGTAAAAATTATGTAAAACTAATGCCGATTGGTTAACTTTGTATGTTAACGCTCATTGGATTATCGTCAATTGAGTATAGTGATATATATATAATAGAGTGTCGGCATGTATTAAAATTTTATCATGATTTTCATTGTTTTTTAGGAAAAAATATTACAAAAACCTGAGTAATTTTGGGCATCTCTGTATGTGTATATGTTTCATATATATATATGTGTGCATGTGCCTGTGCATAACCGTGTGCCGGGTGTGACGTATAAGTGTGCGCACAGAGAGAAGCGATAGGAGAAGAGTACTATAGTCCTATATATAACTATACGCTGGACGCGCCCGCTGTCGGTGAAAAAAGGGTGTGCGCGTGTAATAATAATAAATAAAAAAAAAGTTGATATATATGATGACATGAAGTGAAATTAGTGTTTTTCATTTGATTTATTAACACATGCCAATTGAATAGTGAAGAGATTGTGTATGTGTGTGTGTGTGGTTTATGTTGCAGAAGCATATCGCATTGGAATTGTCGAGTTTTAGTGAATCACTGGAGAACTGCAGAGAAAGAGAGAGAGGGGGTAAAAGAGGGGAGACACAGGTGTCTCAATGCCGGTGTTCATCGGACTGTGTTTCTCTACTATTGCATGTAATGGTAAGTGCATTCAAGTCCACTCTGATTAGCCTCTACTTATACGTTTTGTACACAAATAATGCGAAAATTTAAGTATACATGAGAGTGACGAGTGTCTTATAGGTGAATTAACAGGCATATATATAGATATATATATATGTGCAATCTGCCCATTCCCACGTTGAGGGCAATGCATGTGGGTGATATAAAAGCGAGCCCATGAAAAATACATATATATATACAATATAAAAAAAATATATTGTAGATATAAAATAATATGTTTTATATTTTATTCATATTGAGAAAAAAAAAGAAATTCTAGTATTTTTAGGATTTTTGTAACGATGAAAAGGGAGACAGTTAGAGGAGACTGGGGCAAAATGGACCACAGGGGTAACATGATTTATGATTTTTTTTCAGAGTGAAGGATGCTGTGAAAAAATCTGAAAAAATTTGAGAAGATGCTCCAATATGTGAACGTTCTTAGGGAATTTTTTGAAATTTTTTTGAAGAGGCCTTCACTCTCAAAAAAATTCCTGAATTATTTTGAGCTGCAGATCCATTTTTCCTTGGTCCCTTCTATAATTATATAAAATTGATAAAATCATGTTATATCGTCGTCTTAGAAGCAAAGAGGCTTAAGTGCTATGATTAGACACAGCACTTACGCCCCTTTGCTTCTAAGGCAACGATTTTTTTTCATAATCGTCTTACCCACCACCAGTATTTTCAGTAACTTCGATAATTCATATCTCATAAACTGCACAGTCAAAAATTATGAAAAAATTCAGAAAAATGTTGAAAAATATCATCTTTGATATGGCATCAAAAAAATAAGGGTTTAACTGTACTCAAGTTCCCTTTAATACCACCTTAACAGCTCCTATTCATACGCAATTTACTGATTTATCTTAAAGTGCGCTTTCATTGATGATTCTCTCTATCTCTACCATCACATTGTTTATAATGTTTTTTAAGCTACGATTGACGGCTCTAGGCTTTATCAATTTTCCTTGTGTAAATGCCGCAAGAGCCCATCATTCGAGTGTATATGTTGTCTAAGAGACTACTTATCGTCACGGTGTTTGCATTCATGATATCATTCTTGGGATTTGTATAGACACATTTGTGTATAATATATGTGAACTCTCTCACTTTTTTTTCCTTTTTCTTTTCGGACACTTCATCTGTGTATGTATGTATGTGTGGATGTATGTATGTATGTAGGTATATATGTATACATATATGTATGTATGTATGTATGTATATATGTATGTGTGTGTGTGGGTGTACCCTCGAGTCTCATTCGAATCGCACCAACACAACTTTAAACACACACACAGCACAGACACACGCACACACACACATACACACATTTCCGTGTGGAGCTTTGTCTCTCCGGCAGTACGTTGGGCGCTTGCGCAAATACACCACGCCAATACACACGAGATTCATCTCTATCATGCTGAATAAACCCACGTCAGGGTTTAGAAGCAATAATAAAAAAAAAAAAAAAAAAAAAATTCATCTCTATCCTTGTGTGTGTGTGTGTGTTGTGTGTATGTGTGGCTCACGTTCGTGCAGAGAACGAGTCCCTCTCTCTGTCTTGCTCTCTCTCTCTCTCTCTCTTCCTTTTTTTTTCTCTCCGCGCTTTCTCACACACAGATGCACATACACAGGGGGAGGTGCATTGAATTTTTAAAGGGCTTTTCACTCGGAGGCTTAACGTGGTAGGCGAACCCCGACGACCTCGCCGTTCCCTCGGTTTCCTTTGAAATTCTCTGACTCTTTGGGCAACACACACAAAGTGAATATCTGAGTAAGAATTCAACGCGTAATTTTAAGGCGAGCCCTGAATATGTCGATAAACATTTATTGTATTTACGAGAATTAAAAAAAAGTCGGTTTAATTTAAATTAAATTTCTTATTTCTTATTTTCTTATTTATTGTTTTATCAAGACCATAATATAAAAAATAGATTAAAATTATTAAAAAAAAATATATATATATAAAATTCTGATCAATCTTTTTACATAATTAGTATATAATAGAAAAGGAGAGATTTGCATTCAACATTCATTCAATCATATGACATTGCTATCGAAATAAATTGCCAAACCCCGTGGAAGAACCTCATCAAGCACTCCATAAGTTCAATCATACATGAAATTATACATTTCACAAAACATTACTCAAACAATACCTAGGAGTCCATTTAAGGGAGTTCATCCGGTAACTGAATTAACAGACCAATAATTATGAAAAAATTTGAATATACTTCTGAAAATCTAAAAAATCACCTGTTAAAATTTCAAACTCTTCGGATATCTTATTCGGGAGAAATTAATAAATAAAGATTTTTCAATTAACACGGTCCCTTATGGGTTTTCGTCTATAAACATGAAATTTGTGGCAATTAACAGGTTTTTTGGGGAGAAACTTCCATAATGGATAAATAAATATGTAAAGAACAGTTTAAGAGCTTCCTCAAATGCATTAGATACTTGGTGACTTAAGAATAAATTTATTTGTCTCGAAAAATGCTGATTTTTGGGAAGTTAACCTCTGTCTTACTCGCATGACAGTGACGTCAGAACCGCGCGCTTTTTGAAATCAATAAGAATGCTTTCTGAATAACGCAATGTATGCTATGCTTGCACATTAAATCATACAAAACTAGTTGAAAATGTGCTGAATTGATCTTTCTCTATTTGATCTTCAAAAAAATTATTTCTATAAATTCGATTTTTTACAAAAAAACAATTATGATCGACGAACAAGAATTTCTAGTACATAGCAGCTGTACAGGTTACGACTACGTTAGTCGTATAACCACTATGCTAGTCGTGATAATTTTTCGTACTATTAAATCCCATACCGGATGAACTTCCTTAAATGGCTGCCGATAATCCTGAAGAAGATGATCTCGACTCACAGTTACCATTTTCTCCACTCCATTATTTTCTTGTTTTTTTTTTGAGAATATATTGGAAACTGATGGAAATACGCTCTTTTTGCTCTGAGAATTTGTTAAGAATTTCAAAAGTTATAAAAAAAAAAGGGTAAAAAGGGATATGGGACAGATGAATAAATAGTAGAAGTCAATCAGAGAAATATATAATATTCCAGTTCTAACGATAGAAGAGAAGTTGATAAAAGGGAAGAAAATCCAAAATTCGAGGCAGTCAGTTTTTTGAATCTTCTGGATCAACATCAAAGTTCTTCGAGTCAATCTTCACATTTATTTACTAAAATGGCAACGTTTCGCTTCTGATTAGAAGCTTCTTCAGGCTCTTCAGATAAATGTAAATTGTCATGATAATATTTTAATTGAAGAACAGTTCTGTTGCACTATATCAGTCTCCATTGTTTCTCGTCTTGTTTTTATCTACGATTTAACAAAAAAAAAAAAAAAAATTGACAAAGCACTATTTTAATAAATTAATACATAAATTGACAAACTGAACGAATTGACACCAATACAACAATAATAATGGTAAAAGAATAGTTTATTTTAATTAAATTCGTGGTATTAGGCTCTTTTTTTATTGTAAAAACAAAACTCCTGGTCATTCGTTCATGCCTCTGTAATGCGATACTCTATTCCCTCTTCCAAATGTCCATGAGCGTATATTGTGTGTTGTACAGAGTTCGCCTACTGTGTGTTGAATATATATACACATGGGGGAATATATTCCAACACAGAAAAAAGGGGGAGGGGGAGAGAAAAGAAACGAGAGAAGCATATAACTTTCGTAATTACGATTTTGCGGTTACACGCACTGTCGAATGAATCATTTTCACATGCTCATATATACATTAATGTGTACGTGAATAGGCACTGAGTACCGATATCATACTCACAGTGTAATTAAATGAATGCATATGAAGAGAGAATTTGTACTTTGATACCTTTGGGGATTTACTGTTATTTCAAATTTCTTGGGGATTAAAGTCGTTTTTTTTTTCTTTTTTTCGCTACTCACGCGAAGTATTATTGAGCTTGTGAACCAATAATATCCCCTCATCAACAAGGAAATACCCGTGTCAGATGTGTTGGTATATGGCTTCCTTTGGGGTATAATCGTTTTTCAGCGCACGCGCGTTAATTGGATAACGAAAGGGGCCACTTTCAGTGGAAAATAGCGAGTTAATCGGTGTAGCGAGACAAAATGATTTTATCAGACAAATTCATCTTTAATGTAATTTATAATTCTGTGGGAAAAGGAGAAAAAATTGAATTTTTTTTATGAATCCTTTCTTTCTTTAGAATGTCTTGAAAAGTGATGGAGATACGCCCTTTTTGTATCAATCCATTTTTGGAGGGCTTACCGAAAACAATTATGTAAAAAAGACGTATTTCCATTATTTTCTAAGATATTTTCAAAAAAATACAAGGATTTTAGACATAATTTTGAGGGACGTCATATTTAGAGGGAAAATTCAATTTTTTTAAGTTTGAAATTTGTCATTTTTTTGCATATTTTTTGAATAAGTCTCGTTCTATGGCGAATTGAGAGACGATTTTAATTAGGATGGAAGGCAAAAGTGTTTGGAAACACTCGGAATCGGAATTTCGAGGGACGTCATATTTGGAGGGAAAATGCAATTTTTTTAATTTTGAAATTTCTCATTTTTTGCGTACTTTTTTTTTATAAGTCTAGTTCTATGGCGAATTAAGAGCCAATCTTTTTCAGGGTAAAGAGCAGAGGTGTTTGGGAGTCCTTTGAACCAGAAATTTGAGGGACGTCATATTTGGAGGGAAAATTGAATTATTTTAAGTTCAAAATTTCTCATTTTTTGCATATTTCTCATTATAAGTCCTATCCTATGGTGAATTAAGAGCCAATCCTTTTTAGGGTAAAGGGCAAAAGTGTTTGGAAGCCCTTGGAACCGGAAATTTGAGTGACGTCATATTTAGAGGGAAAATAGAATTTTTTTAAGTTCAAAATTTCTCATTTTTTGCGTATTTTTTCTTATAAGTCCAGTCCTATGGGAAATTGAGAGACGATTTTTTTCGTGGTGCAAGACCATGATATTGAGAATTCCTCAAAATCGAAAATTTGAGAGACGAATAAAAAATACGCAAAAAAATAAAAATTCCAAACTTAAAATCTATCATTTTCGTATCTCCATCATTTTAATCAATATCTTCAATAATTTCTCTTGTCTTTTCTTCAAAATTATCTCGGAAACTAAACGAGATAGAGCGATTTTATCCCAATCCTTTTTCTAACTCTCAAAATTGTCCCCACAACCACTTTAGCCCAAAAAAAAATCCATCTCCATCATTTACCAAAATATTCTCAAAAAAAAATTGACGAAAAAGAAAATTTTTCTTTTTTTTTATTAAAAAAAAAAGCAAAAATTGTCACATAATTTTTTTTTTTATAAAAAAAAAGAGAAAAAATTGTCACAGAATTTTTTTTTGTCGCAGTTAATCTGATAAGCAGATTGGATAAAGTCTTGATTGTGTTAGACATTTATGAGTTGATTTTTGCAAAAAAAAAAAAAAAAAAAAATTCTAATTCAATGGAATGCAGCTGTTGATTTATGCCTGTGAATGTGCGCCTTTGTCTCATTCACTCCTCTACTTTTTTCTTTCTTATTTTATTTTTTTTTAATGGAACATGGGAAATCTAGGCTTCCTGAGAATTGTCCATTTGTATGTGTCCCGAGAGAAGCACATATAGGCACTCCGAAAGAATGAATAAATGAAGAATTCAGTGATACTTATTCCCGGAGAAAATTTCTACACGTGTAATACTTGTTTTGTCTCCATGTATTTTGTGGTACTCTGTTTTGACACAAAACTTAAGTACTTTAATACAGGATTTATGCACCAAACATCGAGAGAATTTACCTCGCATAGGCATTATCTCATTTCTGAATTGTACACAACCGTAAACGCATAACTCCTGTCTGTGAGACCCTTTTCACGTGAATTATGCGAGGCAACTAACCTATATGTTTGTGTCAGAGAGCTAGTATTGTAACTAGTGGACTGTAATCATTCAACAAGTACAGTATTTTGTGGATATTTTACAAATACGGCTATTGTGTTTCTGTTTCAATGAATTTCAGGAATTATTATTGAGGATTTTAATAGAAATCCTGGAAAATATTGGGGATGGGCCTTTTTCGATGATTCCATTGAAAAGCTGAGAAAATTTGACATGGAAACCATATGTCGGAAGGTTTTTTTGAATTTTTTGAAAATTTTGGTTTTTGAATTTTTCAAAAAAAAATTGAAAAATTTGAAATTAAAAAAAAATTGAAAATATTGAGTGTGACATATGGTTTCCAGCTCAAATTTCCTCAGCTTTTCGATGGAACCATCAAAAAAAATTTATCTCCAATTTTTTCCCAATAATTAATCAATTTTACGATATTTTAATTGAAATTCAAGACCATTTAAATTCCTACATTTCGTAATACACAACTAAAGACTTAATACAAGAGGCTACAAGTTGATTTGTACATCACATTATGCCAATGAGCATTAGCTAATGAACGATGCCTATTAATACTCTTAAAGTAGCGCTATCACATTAACTCAGGGTCAATGTGTCATAACTGTTTTTTTTCTTCTTCTTCGTATTAAATTTTATTAAAATTAAATTATTAATGTGTTCTGTACATGCTACTATATTCTTTCTAATTTCCTAAATTGTTTGCGTCTTTTCTAAGCGATTAGAAACCTAAAAAAAAAAAAAAAGGCATTCATTTAATGGAAAAATTTTTTTTTTCAAAAAACGAGAAACTGAAAATATGAAATTTTCAGACAAATTTATTTTGTCACTTTTTTTAAAAATATTTCAAAAATTAATGGAGATACGCCTTTTTTGTCCTCAGGTGGTTTTATAGAGAATTTCAAGGCCTAAAAATCCAACTTAATGGACCTATAAAGCGAATTTCCATTATTTTCTGAGATATTTTTCCAAAAAATGACTTAACTCATATTTGACGATTTTTTTCTGTTTTTTTTTGAAAATATCTCGGAAAATATTTTAAAGAATTTTAGAAATTATAAAATTATCTTAGAGCAACAAGGGCGTATCTCCATTATTTATCAAGAAAAACTGATGATAATAGTGAAATATTCAATTTCCCATCAATTTATCACTAATTTAACCCTTCCCCCCCCCTCATCTCAATTATCTCTTCATCATCCCCCAATTTCTCCATTAAACGTCTTCCAATAGCTTAAACCTCTCAATGATCGTGTAAATAATCAATTAAAATACAATAACCAGTGATTTATCGTAAAGTATCTCTAAACTTCAAACTTGGCATCTGTACTTAAATTCCAAAAGTGTCACGGTTAACTGAGGAGGAAATTAATTAACGCACGAACAGCCCCAACAAGGCACAGACTGAATATACTGTCAACGGTGTCTCTCACTTGTGATATTCTCTTTCTTTCTCTCTCTCTCTTTCTATACATGTACACATATATATAACACACACACACACACTTTTTCAAGTGACTATCGTGTTTTATCGGCACGCGTATACCCACGCAATGCAACGGGCGTTACACACAACCGATGGAGGCAACGTTTTTCACGCAAGAGAAAACATGCTACCGCATTCATGAGTCTCCCCATATGTTTGCATTACATGGATATATACATGAGTATCTTTGACATGAATTTGGCTCAGGCTATGAAAAAAAAAAAAAAAATATCGATATTAATTCGTGTGAATTTCAGGAAAAAAAAGGGAAAATTTTGACGAATTTTTCGTTTTTTTGTCATTAATTTTTTTTAAAAATCTTGGAAAATAAGCGAGATAGAGCGATTTTGATGGGAAATTCTTTGTAGAGGAGTTCAAGTGCCATTAGAGAGAATTTTGCCAAAAATCGCCTTATCTCGCTTCTTTTCCGCGATATTCTTCAAAAAAGGAGAAAATTTTAGTCAAAATTTTCGTGTTTTTTTGAGATTATTTGGGAGAATAAGCGAGATAGGGTCATTTCGACGCCATTTTTTCGGTTACTCTTGAAATCGCTTTATCTCGCTTAGTTTCCGAAAAATTGGCCATAAAAAAAACCCACGAAAAAATCGTTTTGAACTCAAAAAAAAAAATATCCTTTTTTTAGCATTAATTTTTTAAAAATATTTCAGTAAATATTGGAGATACGCCCTTTTTACCCCAATTAATAGCGTATCTCCATTAAATTAATTTCCGAGATATTCATCAAAAAAGACCTCTTCATCACTGAATTCTCTCTCTCTTTCTCTCTCTCTCTATCTATCTTTCTCTCTCTTCATCGGAAACACGTAAATTTATACAGTTTAGTAATTACAAAGGCTGTCTATACGCCAGCAACTTCCATCCAATCAGGCTCACACTAATTGTGCAAGATAATCCAGAGGTTTTCCTCGTTCATTATCAGAACCAAATACTTCACTGTCCTATCAAAATCAGATACTCACCTTTTCCACGAATTATTATTATCATTATTATTATTATAACAAAACATGAAATAATAAAAGTTTCAGTTTAATTAAAAATTTTATAAAATTTCATGCTGAAAACTAAAAGTGGTAGAAACTATGAAATATTTGTTCCATTGGTCCTAAAAAAATATTTTATATTATTTATTTTATTAGAACAATGCATTACTTTTCAGCCTTTTACATTTTTTTTTATAAATACATTTATATAATTTTTAACAGGAGAGAGAATCTTATCTCGGAAACTAAGCGAGATAGCGCAATTTTTTGAGACTTTTTTTGTGGAGAATTGAATTTGCTATAAAAAAGGTTTCTTGATGAATTTTCCCAAATCTAATGGTTTTCGAGATGCTCATTGAATTGTGGAAATCATGGAATAATCGAAAATTCGAGGAATTCAAATTTTTAGTCAACTTATTTAAAGAGTATCTTGGCAACTGTTGAGTTTAGGAGGAAATGTCAGGAGACCTTTTTTGTAGCTCTTGAAATTCTCTACAAAAAAGGTATCTTGATATTTTTCTCTAAACTCATTATTTTTCGAGATCCTTTTAATTTTATCTCGAAAATCTGGAATAAACTAGAAGTTTTGGGATTTAATTGTTCAATCGAGACAATTACTGTCGAAGTTGTATCAGTTAGATGCCTGTAAATTTTGAGCTTATTTGCATGATTAGTTCTCGAGTTATTGGCGTTTTAATGAATTTTTCAAAATTTGATATTTTGATGATGGTTTGAAAAAAGTTGTATCACTTCCATTCGGAAGCATATTGCTAAAGTATCAGCAAAAAAAAGCTATATCAGTTGGAAAGCAATACTATTATCCACTTTTTTTTTTCTCATTGCACATTTTTCAATGAAGTCACTTCGTTAATTATCATTATTTTTCATTATTCATCAATTGTATGATTTAATTGTGTAAATTATCTTGCTCATAGTCTTGTAATTTCTGATATCGACACAATCACAATGCCATAGTGAACACACACAATAAACCTGCATGAAACACAATATAAATGCATTCATCCAAGCGTACATTACGATATTACGTGCACAGGAAGTCATCGTGATAATGATCTTCATTAAAATATTGCGATAGTAATATAAATTGATGTTAGTTTTTTTAAGTATATATAGAAGTATCAAGTGTCGATTCGTTTGAGCAATTTTCTAAATTAAAAAAAAAAAATTTCTATTTATTTACTGGATATGATTTTCTTATCTTTCCAGTTTAGTCACATTTTAGCAGAAAATTTCCATATTTTTGGGGGGAAATGTCTTGAAAAATCAATGAAATGAAACGATTTCGCCCTCTTTTTCTCTTGAAATTTAGAACATAAGAAGATTAGAGCAAAAAGGACGTATCTCCATAAGTTTCCGAGATATTTCTTTAAAAAAAAACAAGAAAATCATGATTAAAATGGAATTTCAAGCTAATTTTTAGTTTTCAATAATATCTTGGAAATTAGTGAAGATACGCCCTTTTTGCTCTTGTTCTTTTTTTTATGGCTCTTTAAATTCTCTGAAGATATGCATTTAGGGTCTAAAGGGCGTATCTCCATTTTTTTTTTTTTTTTTGGTGATGTCTTCAAAAAAAAGAGAAATTGAATTGAAAAATTTAATTGCCTGCTCTAATAAATTATGAAATAACTGGAAAGATAAGAGAGCCATTATCAGTTAATAAATATCGCCAATTTCCAAGAAAATTTCTAAAAAATGATTGATAGACAGAAAAAAATAACTTTTTATTTTAATCTGCATTTAAGTGATAATTTTTTTGTTTTTTTTGGAAATATTTTGGAAAATGAGCGAGATAAAGCGGTTTTGCTTGGATTCTTTATAACTCTTGAAATTCCCTGAAAACTATTTTAAAGAAAAAAGGGCGTTTCTCTATTAGTTTCCGAGATATTTTTCAAAAATTGATGGAAAAAACCAATTTTTTTTTTTTTTTGAGTTCGAAATGATTTTTTTGTGGGTTTTTCTTTGATGGCGAATTTCTCGGAAATTAAGCGGGATAGATTAGAAAATTTAATTATCAATAAACTCAAATAACGACTAAAATAAAGGTACTTTTTCCTCCCAATCAATCATTCTATTTTTTTTTAATTTCTCAGTAAACGCCAGTATTTATTTACTGCCACCAGTTTTCCTTATCTCTCCACTTAATTCCCATTTTATTAGACTAGAAAATTCAATTTTTTTTTTTTCCTTTTTTCAATTCAACCTTTTGGAATCCCATGGTAAACCTGTTTGCAGAGGTATTTACTCGTCATGAGTTGATAGCCACGTGCTTCAATCGTGTAGCAAAAAAGTGCATGAGAACCCCTGGCCTCTGCAGCCATATATATAGATATATATATGTGTATGTGTATGGATATATATCTATATACATATACATATATATAAGTACTATGCTTATACACAACACTTACGCCCCTTTAATTCTAAGACAACATATATATATATCTATATATATATACATATATATATATGTGTGTGATAAGACTCGTTTCTTTTTTTTCCTCCAAATTACCTTCCTCCTCTTCTTTTTCTTCTTCTTCTCCTCTCTCTCATTTGACAGATACAACCTGAATCCCCCCTCCCCTCCCCCCCCCCCCCCTCCTTTTTCTTTCATTCATCACAATTATTTATTTTCTCCTCCTCAAACAAATTGTGGCGGACGTATTGATCACGATGCTATCGAATTTACAAATCATGGGAGGAATATAACTCTATCGATCAGGTGTTGCTTCTCTCCACAGTTGGCCACATAAAGAGGAGGGGGGGACACAGTGGGTATTAAAGTAGTTGAATGTTGTGTACGAGCCTCAATCATCAAGTCAGTCACGAATGGTAAATTCACAGTCCAGCCGAAAGGCGATGGCGCGCATAAATGTAACTTCCACATAGTAATACACACATATATATATATATATATAGATATATATAGAATGTGTGTGTCGAATGTTATACATAAAACATGACGTAGTAGCCTGCTGAACAGGGCGATATAACTGCCTAGTAGTAACCGTTCGTAATACCATAGAGTTTGTGTGTCACGTGACATATGGTTATTTTTTTTTTGGTTGAAAATTTAATCTTTATTTGAAAATCAGGTGATTGACAAGAAGTTGGATAGGATAATAGATTGTGTTATAGCAATTTGCATGTTTTTTACTTGCCTAGGAAAATAAAGATTTTTTTTTTTACACGAGCTATTGAAAAGATTAGGACAAAAAGGGCGTATCTCCATTATTTTCAGCTATTTTTCGAGAAAATGCTGAAAAATTAGAACTTATTGACTGGATTAAAAGTTTATTGCTACTAATTTTAGGAAAATTAGCGAGATAGAGCGATTTTGTCCTGCAGACAGAAAAAGCTAGCCATGAGTTATGAACTTCTTGTACATAAATCATGCACTATTAGTAGATGAGTGCCTTGGGCATAAAACATGCACTATTAGTAACGTAAATATGCACTAATTGCGCATCAATCATTGAAGGTTTGTGCATAATCCATGCTGATATAGCGCTGACTATAATTTTGTTTTGGAGCTCTTGAAATTCTTCACAAAAATGAATTTTAGGGTAAAAAAAAGGCGTATCTCCATTATTTTCCGAGATATTTCCAAAAAAAATGAAGATTATGAATTAAATCTTTACCTTAGAACCAAAGTGGCGTAAGTGCCATATTTATCTATAGCACTTACGCCTTTTTGACTCTAAATCAACGGAATAATTGGAATAAAATCGTTTTTTTTTCTATCGATCATTTTTCGAAAAAATTTCAAAAGATACAGAAAAAAATTGGATAAAATCGCTTTATTTCGCTTATTTTCCAAGATAATTGCAAAAAAACTCAGAAAATCGTCATTAAAATGGAAAAATACGTTAATTACGTTTTTTTGTAAGTATTTCGGAAAATAAGCGAGATAAAGCGATTTTGTCCTTTTTTTTTTTTTTAGTTCTTTAAATTTTATATAAAAATGTCTCAATTTAAAAAAAACGTATCTCCATAAGTTTTCTATATATATATTCCACTGGGAATGATAATCACAAGAATAACTCGATTTGTCGACTTTTTATGCTTTTATGTTTGCTTTAGAGACACAGAGTGTATCCATATATATATAAGCCTGTTAGATATTTGTTTTCCTTGTTATTCAGTAAATATTTTTCTTTGAGATTACAAAATAAATTACGTGCTTTTATATTATGACACATTGTTGAATCAAAAGAGACACATATCTCTCGTTATCATTCAACTTGGTTGAGGCAGTGAAAAGTGATTCGAAAAACAGTCATTATCGTAGTTGTAAATAAAGTAATATGAAGCTTGATAAAAATCTTTATTTCTCTTTTTTTTTCTACGATTTTCCCTCTGAATTATGGCTTTGAATTTTTTCTCCTACTTCTGATGATTCAAAGGTATTTCATGTAAAGTATGACGTTTTTTTTTTTTTTCTTTTTTTTTTTTGGGTCTACGAGGAGATTTAGCATTCAATCAATTTAAAAACGTTGCTGGCAGTCAGCCAGGATAGGCACATAACAGTTTCTCTTCTTCCCCCTTCTTTGAGCATGCTCATCCGTAAAGTCGGAGGCATTATGCATGTACAAACTATTGCTCCCCCCCCCCCCCCCTTCTTCCATGAAAGAAAAAAAAAATATGACGAATTTATAAAAAATGTGGGTTAATAATAGGGGAAGGTGGGGTAAAATGGGCACTCCAATTGAACGGTTCGAGATAGAAATTTTCTGATGATTCCATTGAAAAGCTGAGGAAATTTTAGGCGGAAAACATGTGTCAAATCTTTTTTTTTCAATTTTTGGAAAAATTTACTTTTTTGGTCAAGTTTTGAAGGGGTTTCCCTTTTGAAAATCGTAAAAAATCACTTTTTCGGGGATTTCTCCGGTTCTGTTGGTCGTAGCGACCTGGAGTTGATCTCAAATGAAAGATGAGCTCATTTCTCATCGATTCATGTGGTTCAAATTTTTTTTTAAATCAATTTTTCAAATATTTATAGGTCATTTTCTGAAAATCAGTTTTTGCCCTACAAGTACTTGAAAAAATTGATATTTTTCTTTTTAAACCCCATAAATCGATGGGAAATGAGCTCACCTTTCATTTAAGATCAACCCCAGGTCGCTACGATCAATAGAACCAGAGATATCCTCGAAAACCTGAAATTTTTTAAAAAAAGAAGAGTTTTACCTTCAAATCTTGCGCAAAAAATGAAATTTTTGAAAAATTCCAAAAAATAACTTCAGACACATGATTTTCATGGGAAATTTCCTCAGCTTCTCAATGGAATCATCAGAAAAAACCTGTCTCCAATATTTCCATCGATTTCTTCTAATTTTCATAGTATAAAATACCAAAATCAACCCATATCCGTTTTAATCCGTTGTATTTCTTTTTTTTATTACTGATATCTTTTTTTTTCCTCATTTTATCTCGCGTGATCGTAGAACTTCAACGGATGTCTTATCGAATTTATCAATCTAGTAATATTTCAACAATCTCGACGATGCTGCACATGTTATACGATGATTCTAAACTACATATACTATATATATATGTATTGATATAAATTTAATGGACTCTCCAAAGGATGTAGATAAACTATTTCTATTTTTTATTACTTATTTTTCAACACTGAATATTCACACGAATTTATTTATCTCTTTATTCAACTGTAATGTCCCTATTTCCGTGCTAAAGTCATTACTTTTAGAATATGTATACATGTATATATACATGTGAATTGTATTGGAAAAAGAGAGAATTTATTGCTTCATGGATTTCATAATTCGTGGACGATCGTTATCAGTATTAGTCTCTAGTTAACGAGACACTCATAAAGAGTATTTCACCTGTTTTATTCTTTTTGGATGAAATCCGAATTAGTTCAGCGAAGCGAAGAGTTGGGATTAAATTAAAAAAAATGAGGATCAATAGAGCAGAGTTGATGTCTGGGCAATACAAATATTTCGTTTTATTGGAGTATGAATTATTTAATTTGCATATGAACATTTGGGTAATATTATGAATTATTTATGCTTTCTGAATTTTAAAATAATGGAAAAAAAATATATTTTTGATAGTAAAAATGGAAAAATTAAACATTTCAATTTGTTTCGTTTGAAATATTAAATTGGAATTTTCAGATTAATTGAGATATGAAACAAAATAAATTGTAAATATCAATTTTCACATTTATTCCAAAATTTGCGACATTTCCGATGTTTTTTGAAGAATTTTTTTGTGCATAAATCGGTAAATAATGGAAATAAGCTTTTTTTTTGCCCAAATCCTTTTTTCGTAGTTTGTTAGAAATCTCTATAAAAAGGTTTGAATTAAAATCGCTTTATCTCGCTTAATTTCCGAGATATTCTCAAAAGAAAATAGACATAAAAAAAAATTGTTTGGAGATACGTCCTTTTTACCCTAATCTATTTTTTTAGCTCTTGGAAATCTCTAGAAAACCATCTTAAGATTAAAAAAGGTGTATCTCCATAATTTTCCGAAATATTCACAAAAAAATCAATAAATTCATTGATTTGCCGATCTTTCTTTGGAAATATCTCCGAAAATAATGGAGATACGCCCTTTTTATCCTAATCCATTTTTGTAGCACTTAAAATCCCTCAAACAACTACCTTAGAACAAAAAGGGCGTATCTCCATTATTTTTCAAGATATTCCCAAAAAAAAATCGGTTAAAAGACGAGACTTATCCTCTTTTTTCCATGTCTTCTCAATTGAATTGAATTATCTGATGTACTAGCAGTTTACTGAAAGCCAACAAAATTTACACGTATACAATATTCACCGAAAAAATATATAGAGACAAATCTGAAATAGATTGTCGCCAAGTTAGTGGTATAGAATTTCACCAATTTCTGATGATATACAGAGTATCACGTACATCATAAATCCATTTCCCCTATCCAATTGCCTCTTCCCTTCTCTTTCCCTCCCCCCCCCCCCCCTCCGCCCATCCCCTCTTCCCTTTCTTTTCCTCTTATTTTTCTCTCGAGAATTGAGATTCGTCAGGTGTCAAGTCAAAGTATCGTCAAACGAGTGTTACGAAGTGATGTTACGTAGTTTTGTCTAGGCAAATATATACACACAACAAGCGAGAAAGAGGGAAAAATGTAAAAGATTAAGGGGGAGGAGGGGGGGGGGGGAGCCCGAGGGCGGCTTTGCAGGGGGATATATTCCCCGGTGGTTTTCGAGATCGTGGGCAATATTTTCCCAGGCCAGGAATGCCTGGTCTCTCTTTCTTACTCTCTCCCTCTCTTACTCTCTCTCTCTCTCTCTCTACGAGCTGAGCGCAAAATGGCTGCCGGGTAGGAGCGATCGACCGTGTGTGCGGGCGAAACACGAGCGAGTAAGAGAGAAAGAGAGAGAGAGAGAAAGAAAGAGCACTTCCCAACTAAAATTCTCTCTCTCTCTCTCTTTCCCCCTTTCGCAGCCCCCCCCCCCTCCTCCCCCTTCTTCGCTGACTGTGTACAGCTCTGCGTATAGTTCTCTCTCTCTCCCTCTTTTTCTCTCTTCTTCTCTCTTTTTCTCTCTTTTTCCCTCTTTTTTCTCTCTTTTTCATTTACTGGTAAGAGTTGTCCTTGTTTGGTTTGTTATATCTTTGCTATCGCCCTTTATTCTTTCTTGTATTATTTCTTCCTTTTCTCTTTTTTTTTATTCTTTTCCCTATTTTACTCCATTCGAGAGATTTCTTCTTCTTTTTTTTTTTTGCTTCTCTCACTTTCCATGGATACCTAAGCGCGGTCTTCAGGCCATTTTCTTTACTTTGACCACTCCACGTTATTTTTCAGTCTCTTCATTACCTCTTTGTCTTTCATTCTTCCCCTCCCCCACCCCTCCCCTCTACCTTCTGCCCTTTCTACCAGTGTGTTTGTTAGCAATCTTCGTAATATCTCGCTCTTTCATATTATTCTCTCGTCTTTCTCACACACACACACATACACACACACACAAACACACACACACACACATACACACACACAACTCTTTGCCTCACTCAACTCATCATTCCTTTATTCTTTTTCTTTCAATCTCCTCTTTTTCTTACCGCAAACTTCTCTCTTCTTTCCCCCCCCCCCCCTTTCTTCCCCTTAACCCGCGAGTTTTTGCTAAACCCGCACATGTACTAACCTCAAACAACTGGACTGAGGACTTGTGTTATTATACAGTGTAAGTCAGCGTGTCTCTTTCATTTAAGAACCACTGAGAAAAGCCGCTTTCCACGTTTGAGAATTTTTTTTGCCTGTTTTGTTTTTTTTTTTCCATAGCGCTATGACGATAGCGCTATTAGCGTGTTATTTTATGATGATATCTTCGTAAATAATGGAGATACGTCCTTTTTATCACAGTCCATTTGTGTAGCTCTTGAAAATCTCTACAAAACCATGTTCGGCTAAAAAGGGCGTATCTCCATTAATTTCCAAGTTATTCTTAAAAAAAAAACAGGCGAAAAAAATGGATTTTTTTCGTTTTTTTGCAAATATTTCAGTAAATAAAGGAGAAATGACTCTTTTTTTTGCCTCAAACCTCTTCCATAGCTCTTAATGAAGCTTTAAAAAAATATCTCAGGATGAAAAAGGCGTATCTCCATTATTTACCGAGATATTATTAAAAATCATAGCGCTAATGGCGCTATTAAAAAAAATAAGGACAAAAAAGGGCGTATGTCCATTAATTTTTGACATATTAAATTCCAATGAAAAGCTGCTTTCTGCAACATCTCTGTTGCCAATTTCTGTATTTTGTTATCATCAATAGCGCAATGACATGGAAAAGGTGCAATTACAGATGTGGCACGTAGAGAGACATGCCGCCAACATACACACAAACACACCCACACACACACATACACACACACACACACACAAGCCACCATTGATTGCACACGAACAGAGAGTCTGGAGGCTCCAGTGAGCCCTCTCCAAGTTAATCGTAAAAGCACACAATCATATGTATATATATATATATATATACATATATATATGAGACCTTGTCAGGTTCGTATATGGGAATGAAGCAGAAATACACACGGGAGCATCTTCTCTCCGCATGAACCTGTGGAGAGAGAGTTGAAACACGAGGAAGAGAGGAGAATACGCACACACACACAAACACACACTTACATGCGTAACCATTTACATACTCATATATATGTAAATACAAGGCAGCAGATAGGGGATTCAGGTGAATACAGATTTGGGAAAGGGGGGGGGGGGTGAACAAGTAGAGGAATATAGCGCAATCGCATTCGTGTGTGTTGGCCATCATCCACCAATTCTCTGTAGCCGCACTTTGGCACTAACCACATATACACTAATTGTGCGGTGTACCTACCAAGTTACATTGTCTCACATTATGCCAACGCGTTATTGCACGGTTATACGTGGCAGGCCCCAGTAGTCATTGAATTCGTGACATTGTTGATGTGCATTCATGATTGTTGATGATCCAACTGATTCAATATATATGTATATAGATATGTGTATATATAGTCAGGTTAGAAGCAAAGGGGCGTAAGTGCTGTGTATAATCATAGCAATTACCCTTCTTCGTTTCTGAAACAACGATATATATATATATGTAGTGTGCCAAATTATCGTTTTCCCTGGTTTCTAATGGCAAAAGGTCTTATGTGCAATCATAATCGTTGCAATCAGGTGCAAAAATGGAATAAATGATGAAAACACCATGGTAACACTAGGTACCCCCAGCTTTTCATGATAGAGTGGATATACTACCTTTTGCTTTTACATAATATCTCCTAAGAAGAAAGATTTTTTTAAATCAAAAGATCGCTGTAAAAAAATTATCAATTTTTTGCTTTTTTCTGGGTATTTTTTAGAAGTAAAATAGCCTTTCGATTTTTGTGAAAATTCAGTTTTTTTGAAATATCTCCGATTCCATCATTCGTAGCGATCTGGAATAGATTTCAAATAGAAGGTAACATTGATTCCCATCGATTTATGAGATTTTTAATTCAAAAATATCGATTTCTCAAATAGTTATGGGTACTTTTGTTAAAAAAAATGGAATCGGCTTTGCCCTTATAATTATGTGAAAAATCGATATTTTGTGAGTGCAAAACTTCATAGATCTATGGGCAATGATCTCATCTTTCATTTGAAATCGGTTCCAGATCGCTACGACCAATAGAACCCGAGATAGTCCCAAAAATCTCAAATTTTTCAAAAACAGAAGGTTTTCACCTTCAAATCTTGCTCAAAAAATGAAATTGCTGAAAAATTCAAAAAAATATTTTCTGACATATGATTTCTATGCCAAATTTCCTCAGCTTTTCAATGGAATCGTCAGAAAAACCCTATCTCCACTATTTCCATCAAATTCCAACCAATCTCCATATCATAAAAAATTAAACAATTTTTTGCTTCCACAATTTTTGCAAAATATCTCAGAAACCAATGGAGATACGCCTTTTTTCCCCTAAACTCATTTTGTACCTCTTAAAATTCTCTGCAAAATCGTCTCAAGCCAAAAAAAAACTCCCTATCTCCATTACTTCCTGCGATATTCTCAAATTAGAACTTTCTATCTATAAAATGTAGAAATTACTGTTTAATGTACATGGAATTGAATATGTCTCAAGGCTGACCTGGCGATAAAAGCCATTAGACGTCTGAAAATGGAGGAAAAAAAAAAAGAGTAAGAAGAAGAAGTGAGAAGTGTGGATAACACCTAAGTATGTATAAGTGTGTTCGTAGACACATAAAGTTGCGGTCAATTAACGCTTTCTACTGGTTTTAAACACATTTTGCTTGATTGCTTTGACAAATTGTTTAGTATTTCAAAATGCTATTATTGAGCTAAATGTGCAAAGAAGTTTAAGGAGTAACACTATTCTAGAATTTTCAAAAAATCGATTTTTTCTTCTTGCTTTAAAAATTACTTCAGGCTTTCCAGAATACGAGCAAGAAAAGTTATCACCTGAAACCCATTATTTCACATGAAATTTTGAATTTTTCCCAAGGCATTTCTTCATATTCATAGCTCAAGTCAAAACTTCAATCGTGTTTTTCTCGAAACATGATTTTTTAAATTGTCACACAGCATAACTCCAATAATTTTCATTATTTTCATTTGAATTTCCCACAGCATCTTGAAAACAATATTTCGAACAGAAATATCTAGGGAATTTTCAAAAAATTGATTTGCACATTTTTTATTGATAAAAAATTGCCGATTTTTTGGCCGAAATTGGAATTTTTTCATTCAAATGGTCACCAATTCCACAAAAAACAATATTTTTGAAATCCCCTACGTATTTCTGTAGCTATATGTATCTAGACTGAACCAATATTTTTTTTTTCAATTGAAATTTGCACCAATTACACTGCGTGCAGCAGAGTGTTTTAAATTCGAGGAGCCTCGCAAGAATGGCTCTTGTGTCGTCATTTTTCGATATTTTTTGATGAATTTTTTTTCTGAAGACTCAAATAAATGCTCAATCACTCTCTCAAATATCATTATTTTATTGCCACTTTTTCTGTAGAAAAAAAAACGCAAAAAACGTCTTTTTTTAGACTTTTACAGTGGTTTTACCCCTTAAAGAGCAAAATCCGTGATAGACAAGGCGAAAAAATAAGCAAAAATAATAACAAAAATTTAACAGATTAATTTTCATCAGAAAAATGGCGCTATTTCAAGCGAAAATGGGTATTGGGTTCGAGGCAGAGTTTTTTGTTACAACGTGTTCGTTCATACACACACAGAGTGAAACCACGAAAGCGCCCAACTTGATGAAGAATCTCGGTTTACAACGGATAAAAGAGGGGGGGAGGGGGAGGGGGAGAGAGATATCGATATTACTCGACATGTATATATTATGAGGGTGTTGGTGAAGCGAGAATTGACGCTCAGTGACTCGAAAAGAGCCTCCTGGGTATTTTATTGGATTCGTGGTGTGAGAAACGTGCACGAGATTATTGTACACTGAGAAATGAGGAAAAAAGGTGGTGGTGGAATATTCTAGTACCTGAAATTTAGGTCCCCAGGCCCTAGGGACAGGTATATAGTCCCCCCCCCCCCAACCTATTTCCCCTATCATAATATTCTTAACTCGGGAAAATCGAGACAAAATGAACGTATCCTTGCCGAAACTGTTCAGGATTTTTTTTCGGAGGAAGGACTCTGCGGAAAAATCTGAAAAAATTTGAGAAGATGCTCTAATGGATCCAGATTGTTGGTGAATTTTTTCAGATTTTTCTGAAGAGTCCTTCCTCCTGAAAAAAAATCCTGAATCATCTTTAGTTCCGGAGGACCATTTCCTCAGCAGAATGATGTATTTTTTTTTTGGAGAGAACCACTCAGTGAAAAAATCTGAAAAAATTTGAGAAGATGGCACACAATGTTCGCATTGTTCCTGAATTTTTTCAGATTTTTCTGCACAACTGCCTATTCTTGCCGTTCTTTCCTTTATTTGTTACCTTTCAACAGACACGAAAATGGTCATCTTTTCCTGTGTCCAACACAGGCATATAATCAACAGCTGTCTATATATATTCTCCTTTCTCTATCTATGTGTGTGTGTGTATGTTAAACTCCACCTCCAACTACTAATTTTACCGTCAATTCAATTCCGTACACGAGTCCCATAAACTCGTGGAGAATGTAGTGTTGAATTGTATCATGAATTTGTATTGAATTTACTCTGTTCTGTGTCTGTATGTTTCGTAAAGCTACTAGGCACTGTGTGTGTGTGTCTGTATGTGTGTTTTATCATGCATATCTACATTCATCACAGTCACAGAATTTGATAAACGTGAAACATTTCCATTTTTCGCTTCCAAAAAGCTTTTTTTTCCCTATTTGTGTTCTGACAAATTGATTTTCATGGATTGATTAAAAATACATTTTTGCATTTTTTCCAATTTATTTCAAGAATTTAATGAGGTTTTAAGGATTTTTCCCATTGTATTAAGGAATACCTTAAATACCAGGAAGAAGAATAATGCTTTTCGTAAAATGCCCCAGTAAACTTCTTCTTCCTTCTTATACCTGACGTAATTACCTAGCGGCATTTGAAAGCCTTGAGAAAACATTTGTGGTTAGTTGATACCAGTAATAATAATAATAATAATAATAATAATAATAAGAACTGGATGTATATGTTGGATGGAAGATTGCTCCAGTTGGTCTGTAATATTTCTGTGTCCAAATTTCACGATTTTTCTTGAACTCATTACTATTTAAAGTTAAAAAAAAATGCATTTTTTTTAGTTGGTAAAAATGGATTTTACGATTTTATGAAGAATTTGTGGAATTTTTTTTTTTTTACATACTTTGAATATTCAGAAAGACAATGTAAAACAGTTACCAGGTGGCGTGTGTCATGTGCTGAGTAACTGAGCTCAATTACAGTGTTTAGTGACCCAGGTACAAGTTAATACAAGAACCGTTATGCATTAAATAATTTAGCATTTCTTAATTTTGTTGAAAAAGTGGTAAAAAAGGTTAATTTTTTGTCATTTTTTTTTTTAAATATATCTTTATGAGTAATGAGAGATACGCCCTTTTTGCCTTTAGACAGTTTTGCAGAACCTGAAATTCTCTGCAAAACCACTTTAGGACCAAAAAGGCGTATCTCCATTATTTTCGGTGATATTTCAAAAAAAAATATCAAAAAAAGATGAAATTATGACTAAAATAAAATAAAAGTACAATTTTTTCAAAGAAAAATAGATCGGATAATAAGCGAGATAGAGCGTTAAATAAGCGAGATAGAGCGATTAATCGAATCCATTTTTTTAGCTCTTAAAATTCCCTATTAACCAAAATTAGAGCAAAAAAAAGACGTATTTTCATTTTTTTCAACTTTTTTTTCCTCAAAAAGTGAAAAAATTATAATTAAAATAAAAGTGCACATTACTTAATTTTGTTTTTTTTTTAGAAAATATCAGTAATTAATGGAGATACGCCCCTTTTGCTCTAAAATGGTTGAATAGCTCTTAAAATTCTCTGAAAAACCACCTTAGGGTGAAAAGGGCGTATCTCCATTATTTTCGGAGATATTTCTAAAAAAAAATGGGAAAGAAATTTTCTTCTGAACTGAATTAAATTTTTTTAAAATTATCGAAAGAATTATTTTTAACGTATTCTCATCTCTATTATCTTGCACAATTGGCGCTCAGTGAAAGCGAAAAACATTGCTGCATGTGGAGTTAATAATAGGAAGTGGAAGTTTAAAATTATTGTCCACAAGAGTATTTTTCATGTTTTTTTTTCCTTCCATTTTTAGAAAATTTCATCATTTAATTTTGATTTTAGAGCAAAATTTGATTTTCTAGAGTTTCTAATTTTATTTATCGCGTTATTTTTCTCTCAACAATTAATCGGCAAAAAAACAAATTACAAAATACTGAAACAATATATGTATATATATATACACACTGATTAAATTCCACTGATATTACGAAAACTATTTGAGAATTTAATGGAAAATTTCATAAAATCCTTGAAAAAAAAAAGTGAAGTTTAATAATAAAAAATAAACTTTATCTTTTAAAAAATTCGCATTGAAATAAAAATTTAATAACAAGTCGTGTAGTTTGATGACGAGATGACAAACTCAGGGATCCATAT
Source organism: Aleiodes leptofemur (assembly GCA_963942555.1). Classification (NCBI taxonomy): domain Eukaryota; kingdom Metazoa; phylum Arthropoda; class Insecta; order Hymenoptera; family Braconidae; genus Aleiodes; species Aleiodes leptofemur. Next base: position 609,976 of record OZ012619.1, on the reverse strand, counting down.
AATCTCCAGTTACCATTTCGTATATATAAGATAGGTCGAGCTTCGACCAAAGGCCAAGATCTTAATTTATGCGCAATCGACTGGACTGTCGATTTATTTATCTCATATATATATACAGTGCCTCGTAATTGGCAAGTGACAGCTGGGTGACTCGATTTTAAAAGATTTATGCATTATTTATGAGAGAATTTTGTTTCTCTCTCTCACTTCTCTTTTTTTTCTCTCAAAAAAAAACACGATTTATTTAAATACTTCATTCACATGCGTGATGCTATTCTGCAGAAAATAACCGCAATAATAATAATAAAAAGCAAAAAAAAAAACGTGATATATCAAATTTTTTTCATTCGAATCAAAAGAATTATGTTTCAAAACAATTTTATGTTGAATAAAAATAATCTGTATTTATTTTGATGAGTAATTCAAAAGTCATGATAAAAAAGAATCAATTTATGTGGAGATACGTCTTTTTTTTAATTCAATTCATTTTTGTGAACAATTTCAAGAGCTAAAAAAAAGAATTAGTCGAAAAAGTTCTCAAAATATTCGAGAAATCGTGAATTTTGTTGTTTCGTTCCTAATATTTCACGAATTGATGGACATACGCCCTTTTAACCTAATCCATTTTATAGCTCTTCAAATGTTCTACAAAAATAGATTCAGGCAAAATCGCTCTATCTCGTTTATTTTCCGAGATATTTAACAAAATATGACAAAAAGACTAGACTCATTCTATTTTACCTCTTCTTTACTAAATAATAAATTTCATATTTTCTAAAAATATCCTTCTTTATTTTTAATATTCAATGAAACTCTTTCCACGATAATGTCAAAAATGAGAGAAAAAAAATATGTAATATTGAGAGGCACATAGCAGCAACACACAAAGAGTTATAACAGTGTATGTACTTTTGCCTGAACGAACCACGAAAGCAATTTTACGGGCTACCAGCGACGTTCTCTGCGTCTTTATACACCATCCATCGGCAGTGAAAAAAAAAAAAGGAAAAAAAAAAAAACACCAACACAGTCATAAACATTCGAGCTTGTATTCATACGTGCATGCAGAATAAAATTTGTGTGTTGTGTATGCATCTGTTGTACATGTGTTACTGCAAGGAACGATGTCAGTCAACTTTACTTCTTCACAATTTTTTCTTCAGTGTATAGTCTAACCAGCTAAACACATGGTTGATTTATTTCTGAGCAATGTTCACGAGAGAGAGAGAGAGAGAGAAGAGCCCCAACTATTATCTGAAACTCTCCAACGAACGAGAATAATTATCGTATACGATAACCTTCATTGGATAGTGAAAGCCACACGGGGTCAATTGGATTCCCATAGTCACGACCTAAAAGATCTATTCTTTGATGTTGATCATAAAATGTTTTCTTTTTTTTTTTTAATTCTTCAATTTGTTACACACTCGATGACAAATTTCTTTTCACACTGAGGAGAAAATTTTTATTCTTTTTACCAAGAAAGAAATTTCTTGTTACTATGAAACAGCAAGAATTATTAGTTTTAAGGCAAAATCATGAATACAGTGGAATCATAACCACTTGACTATATGGGAAATTTATTAAAAGTAATGATGTGTTACTTGGATTGAATACATCAGGAATAAATGACTGAAAGAAAAAAAATATACGGAAAAATCATGTATATCAAGAAAAAGAATTTTTTTTTCCAAGAAAGAAATTTCTTGAGACTACGAAAAAGCAAGAATTATTAGTTTTAAGGCAAAATCATGAATACAATGGAATCATAACCACTTGACTATATGGGAAATTTATTAAAAGTAATGATGTATTACTTGGATTGAATATATCAGGAATGAATGAGTGAAAGGAGAAAAATATACGGAAAAATTATATATATCGCAAAATTTCTTGAAACTACGAAAAAGCAAGAATTATTAGTTTCAAGTCAAAATCATGAATTCAATGAAATCATAACCACTAGACTATATCGGAAATTTATCAAAAGTAATGATGCATTACTTGAATTGAATACATTCAGATTGGAATGAACTCATTTTCATTAGTGATTTGGAACAAATTGAAGATTTCTCAAGCCAATCATCTCATTCCTCGTTTCAAGAATAAATATACTCAATAGCAGATAAATCTGTTGATTATTCAAATTTAAGATAAGAGTTTTCACGTTAATCAATGAGTTACTTGATCGGAAAAACTTGGAGTTTGTATTAAACTATTATTACATCAATGTCACATGATCCAATAGAAGTTTGTGTCAAAATATGGACAACTACTTTCGAAGAGACAATTTCTTGGAATCAAAAATCTCTTCATGCTATGAAGAATTTACATTATAAATAATGAGAAACTTGGAATGAGTAATCCTTTTTTCATGACAAGACAGAGTTATATGCTCCGTAAGAATTTAACTTCAATACAGTCAAAATAATATTGTCACAATTATTTTCATGCTGTGTCCAATTCATTTTCTATTCATTTCAATAATATCCATCATTGATTCACCAATAGCGCAATTAGAACTTCCGATCATGTTTGTATTCAATTCAAAACCAAATGATCTCGATAAGTATCAATCTTTCTTTTCTTCAATTCAAATCAAAATTCTTCAATAATAGAATATTTTTCCATCTCAACTCAATTGCAAAAAAATCTTGTGCCTTATTATTCCCCCTTTTTACGAGACTGCGCATTTCTCCAACATCGTCACGTAACAAGTTTGTGTATAAAGTATGCTTTCTTTGTTCCACTTTAATCGTGTACGCCGTGACTGGAGTCAGAAACATGTTTTTTCTTCCTTTTCGCGTTGAAAAATTTTCCGCGCGATTCCATGTTTACCAAAGGCACGTAAGTTAACAATTTTATCGATGAAAAAACAAATTAATGAAAATATAATGCTGAAATTATCGAATTACTAAAAAAAAAATGATAAATAATCTGCAGTTAATACAATTAGTCATGCCTTTTGATGTTCAATTATCTTTTCACTTTATACGATAAATAATATTATACATGAAAATTATTGGCAATTAAAATTTTACCAATTATTAATAATAAACGGCGCTTTTTCGGTATAATCAACACACACTCATTTCTCTTATCATCATGTTTTTTTTTTCTTTTCATATTGAATTGTGTCATAATAATTGAAAAACAATGTCAAACTGACTGCAAAGCGTGGTAATTGCATCATCGACCTTTCATCTTAAATAATTACGACGTATTCTAACTCCTCATTACAAAAAAAAGAAAAAAAATGTCCATTTTAATTGACCTATTATACACAATTCTCGCATTATCTGTACGAGTTTCTGAGCGATGAATTTTATTTTTTAATGTCGTAAAAAAAAACAAAAAGCATTAATGATAATTCTTCCTAGTTTCTATGTCTAACCTCTATTTCTATTTAAACGAAAAAAAAAAGGAAAAAATAACTCAATATAAATTTAACTATCGGTAATAAATATAATCAGCACTTTACACTGTGCCACTTCCGTCCAATGCGAATTATCGGTGTGTCTAAAGCAAACTATTATCGACAATTTCAAGTGCTTAAAACTTTGAAAAGTATAATTCCTCGAAAATTCATACAAAAGTCATAAAAGTATGTGCATTAGGTAAAACAAGATAAATCCATTTTCTAATGACCTCTTTTTTGAAGATATCTCCAAAACTAATGGAGATACGCCCTTTTTACCCTAAAACCTTTTTTGGAACTCTTGAAATTCTCTACAGAATGAGATCGAACAGCACCGCTCTATCTCGCTTAATTTCCAAGATATTCACAAAAAAACACGAAAAATGATGACTAAAACTTGGTTTTTTGAAGAATATTTCTAGAAAATATGGGAGATACGCCCTTTTGTTTCCAATGCATATTTGTAGCGTTCATCACTCATTTTTAGCTGATATCTCGGAAAATAAGCGAGATAGAGCGATTTTGCTAGAAACCTTTTTTGAAGCTCTCAAAATTTCCTACAATATGGATTGGGGCAAAAGGGCGTATCTCCATCAATTATTGATAATATTCTCTATTTTACCATTTTACTACCGAATTGAAGTTGAAATATGTGATCAACATTTTCGTCGATTTCTTGCAAATTTTTTTTTTCTCATTGAATTTTCTATATCATATCAGATTGTAACGAAATATGAAATGCTTCGTCGATCTATTTCTTCCTTGTGTTCTACTATTCATAATCTACTGTT